>SSNP01000074.1:1042579-1138845 GCA_006937955.1 Pachypanchax playfairii | reverse complement strand
ACAGTAATAATCTTTTTGAAGAGTTCCAGTCGGGATTTAGAGCTCATCATAGCACTGAAACAGCACTGGTGAAAGTTTCTAATGATATTCTCATGGCCTCAGACAGTGGACTTGTGTCTGTACTTGTCCTGTTAGATCTCAGTGCTGCGTTTGATACTATAGATCATAAGATCCTATTGAAGAGGCTTGAATATGATATTGGGATTCAGGGAACTGCATTAAACTGGTTTGAATCATATTTAACTGAAAGATTCCAGTTTGTTCATGTAAATAATGAATCTTCTTCATATACCAGAGTCAGTCATGGAGTTCCTCAGGGTTCAGTGCTTGGACCAATCCTCTTTACTATATATATGTTACCGCTTGGTAAAATTATTAGACAACATGGTATAAAATTCCATTTTTATGCTGATGATACTCAGTTATATCTATCAATGAAGCCTGATGAGACCAACCAGCTGCAGAGATTACAAGCTTGTCTTAATGATGTAAAACGTTGGATGACGCTTAATTTTTTGCTTTTAAATTCAGACAAGACAGAGGTTGTGACTTTTGGGCCTGAGAATCTTAGGAACAAGTTGTGTAGTCAGTCATCTACGTTGGATGGCATTAATTTGGCCTCCAACAAGAAGGTAAAGAACCTGGGTGTTATCTTTGACCAGGACATGTCCTTTAGTTCTCATATAAAGCATGTTACCAGGACGGCTTACTTCCACCTACGTAATGTTGCTAAAATTAGGAGCATTTTGAATCAAAGGGATGCTGAAACTTTAGTTCACGCATTTATTACTTCTAGACTTGATTACTGTAATTCATTATTATCAGGGTGTTCTAATAGTGCTGTTAAAGGCCTCCAGCTGATCCAAAATGCTGCTGCCAGAGTTCTGATGAGAGTTAGAAGGAGAGACCATATTTCTCCTGTTTTAGCATCACTTCATTGGCTCCCTGTAAGGTCTAGAATAAAGTTTAAGGTTTTACTTTTGACGTATAAGGCCTTGAACGACCAAGCTCCAGCTTATATTAAAGATCTTATTGTTCCATATGCTCCTAACAGAGCACTTCGCTCTCAGACTGCAGGTCTGCTTGTAGTTCCTAGAATTTCTAAAAGTAGAATGGGAGGAAGAGCTTTTAATTATCAGGCTCCTCTCCTGTGGAACCAGCTTCCACTTTTTATCCGTGAGGCAGACACCTTGTGTAGTTTTAAGAATAGACTTAAAACTTTCCTTTTTACACAATCCTATAGTCAGGGTTAGCTTGGGTTCTCCTGAGCTTTCCCTTTAGTTATGCTGCTATAGGTTTAGACTGCCGGAGGACATACTGACCACATTTTTTTTTCACTCTGCTGTCTTTCTTTACTCTGGCTGCCTCTGAGGAGGGTGTATCTCACATAAACAAGGGATGAAATATTCCCACTAGAACCATCAAATTGTTATTGCTTTGATTGTTACTGCTGCCATTAACTGTTTCTCTGTTTATCTTTCCATAGACATGACGACTGGCCTAAATACATCTGTGTTTGTCTGTGTCTCTTTCCTGTCAGCTCAGACCCCAGTCGGCTAAGGCAGAAGGCCGCCCATCCTGAGCCGGGTTCTGCTAGAGGTTTCTTCCTGTTAAAAGGGAGTCGTTCCTTTCCACTGTCGCCAGTTGTGCTTGCTCAGGATGGGGGATTGTGCTGAAATAACAATTCAGCCCAATCGGCTGGTTCCTTAGATAGAAAATGTTTTATTATTAATTGATTGATTTTTCTGTGAAGTGCCTTGAAATGACTTTGTCATGAACTGGCGCTTTATAAATAAATAAACTTAAACTTAAACTTAAACTTAGGTAGGTAATCCTACAATATAGATTTCTGTTTAGAATCACAGCATTTTTGAGGAAAAAAACACCCTCAAGATATATCGATAGGATAGGATGGTAAATTCCACTGTTGAGTAACTATTCACACTTTCCTTTCCTTTGCAAGAATGGGATTGTATGTTTGTCTTAATACCAAATGTGTGAAGATTGAAAGAGCCTTTCTTTTGATTTAAGTATTGTTTTATGAAAATATTTATTTTGTTTGAAGCAACCTTTTTTTTTGATTGAATAATAAAGACACAAACATCCTACCCATAATATGACCCAAACACAAAACAACATTACTTCAATCCAAAAAGTTGCTAACAACAACAAAAAAAACTTCACTTCAATTAAAGAAAACATTTTCAATCAAACAAAAACTCCAAGAAAAATCTCCAAGAGTACCCAGCTGCAGCTGCCGGGAGCAACCACACTTCAATTCCATACCGGAAGTCACGTGACCTCCATAGTGGAAGTTATTTTTCTAATGCACACGGCTGAATAAAATCTGTTATTGTTCTGTTTTAACGGATGACGGTTTAAGGAAATACGCAACATCACATTTACATCAGTGTCTAATGTGGAAGTTGTAAGTATTTTTTATCCGCTAGCTGCTGCCACAGGAGTTCTGCCTCAACCTCGTTACCGGTAGTCATGTGACCTCTATAGCGGAAGTTGTATGTATTTTTTTCCACCATATTAATCAGAGAAAGAGCCTTTAAGACTCTAGTTGCTGTTTAAAATGGATCAAAACTTTACAGAATTTGGGGCTGATTGTTCTTCTGATAATATTTGAATTTTTTAAAGATAAAACTTTGAACAGCTGTTAATGAGATTAAGTCTTTTCATGACAACATCATACATGCTACATTAAGAACAACTTGACAAGAGCTTAACTTTTTGCAGTAAACTTTAATGTTTTAGTAAATATCCTAAATCTTCTCAAAACTGAAAAAAGTATAACCCTTAAGAACAAATAAAACTGAACATTAAAAATTACCAGTGAAAAAAGCATCAATAAACTAAATGGACTAAAACAGCAGCGTTGGATTCAGAGCACACTGCCACATTTGCATTTATTTAGTCAGCCTGGCAGTGGAAATATGAAGATTTTTACAAAGGTTTCCACACAGGTTTGGGTCACCTAGCCTCTTTATCATTGGGAAAGTCTAGGGTTGAGCTTTTAATCTGTAGGGAATCTGGTAATTATTCAAAGGCTTTTTTAGACTAAAACTTGATTAAAACTAAAAACATTTTTGTCCAAAAGACTAAGACTAAAAACTGAAATAACTGCCAAAAACAACACTGCTCTAAAGACAAAATTATTTACATTCACATTGTTATTGGTACAAAAAATAGATATAATTTTTATTCTTGTTTGTTGTTAGATATCGCAAGTTGTTCAGCAAAAAGTCAAGAAAGTGGAGCTTATACACACTAAAAGTGTACAAGGATTACTGCTACGTCCCTGAGATCCAGGCAGCTATCCTTCAGCGGAGGGTGTCTTCAGGAGCAGGACTACCAACGAGCAGAACTTAAAGGCCCGATGACCCACGTCACCTTGGTGTTCTTTCCGGTGTTCCTGTTCCCACCACCCAGCAGTTGTTACAAGACCAAGTCGGGAGGCAGACAAGTAAAATAACAATTTGTTACCCTTGGTAACAAACCTTGAACAAAGGCTAATCATTATTTTCTCAGTTCATAAGCAACTTTGAAATTCCAGTTGCTGTATTTTTTTTTTTTTTTTTGATTAAATTGTATTGAACTATGTGTTAATAGCTCCATCCACACTCCACATAAATGTTTTTTTCACAGATCCACACACAATAAAACGTGGCCTATAACAAACTTCAGAACAAAGTTTGGACTGTTTGATGGTGATTAACTAATGTCGTGTTTAATACTGCTTTCTTCATTGCAGATATTTTTTTATGAAGTTTCAGTGAACATAACATTTATTCTACTGTCATTGGCGACAGGAGATGTTACATATGAGTCATGAATGTATTGAAGCCAAATACAAGAAAATCTTATAAGAAATGCTTTTGAATGTGATCTTACATTTTTGTCAAAAACAAATATTAACTCATTCAGTGCCATTGACGTATGGACGTACATTGGGCTTTTATTGGCTTAAATCCCGCAAAGCATTCTGAGGCAGCTGCTTGCTGAGTTTGAACTCATTACATGCTGTATTTAGTCATATGATCCAGGAGGGGGCAGTGGTGCACTTCTCTGGGTGAGATCACCCTAATTATTTACCGTGTTATAAGCCATTTGCAGTGGGGGAGAAGCCAGACACTCAGGACGAGACAGACGGTGAATGAGGAAGCGGTTCATAGCTTGTGAGCAGCTGTGACGCGATCTGGTTGTTCAGAGAGACTTATTACAAACTAGTATAGAATTTATGGAATTGAGAAGGTGGTGGAGTTTATTACATGGATAAAATCCCTCCAGCGTGTCTACCGGATCTACCGGGAACGAGTGCTGTGTTGAAGGTAGCGCAGTTTGTGCTCCAGCTCGTCATTTTCGGACTTGTGATGTCTTCAGCCAGACGTGATGGTTCTTCTGGTGATTCTAGTGGTGGATTTATCTGACCAGTATCTGCTGTTAGGATCTTTTGAAGGCAGCAGGGACCAAAATAAATAACGATTCACCGCATAAGACACACGGTTATTGTTCTTTAACAAAGGAATCGCCGTTGTCGGGGGGGGGTTGAGTTGCGCACATACACACAGAGTATCTTTTTCTTGTATTTTATTCAAATGTTGTAATTGTCTATAAATGACTCTTTTTAGACATTATATACTATCAAAATTACTTTTTTTCTTTCATAGTAGGAAAACATAGTAATAGAAAAACCTCTTTACACAAAACGCTCTCTATCTCAGCTTTTAGTCCTGAAACGTGTGGATTTTCATAAAAGTTCCTCTTTTGTACTGCAGATTACTAAATAACAGAAAGAGGTAGAAAGTATTTATTTTTTTTGCTTTTGAAAGAAGAAAGACTAAATTTTGTGATGATGGTTTCAGAATTCACAGTCATAGGAGAAAATATTCTGTGGGCCTTCAAAAAACAGTAAAAATGCTCAATATCTCTGGCACTGAGGGGGGTATGAAATCTGAAAGTGGCTGGCACTGAATGAGTTAAACTCATGTTTCTTATTTGTGTTTTTTTTTTCTCTGTTTTTCAGGATGTAAACTTCACCAGTACTGAAAAGTAGATCATCATTGTCAAGTCCATACAGGACTGACCTCCAACGGCTCTTTTAAGAGCCACTCAATAAAAAACTTAAGAGCAAAAGTTTCTGAAAATTCCAACATCTACATTTCCTAATTTATATTAAATCCATTTTTAAATTTAAAACAGACTGAGATGTCACATATAAAAATATTTAATATAAAATGATAAACTACAACATATACACATAAAAAAAAAAAAATCAAGAACAGGAAGAGAAATGACCTTGCCTGGAGGAAGTGCGGTTGAAAACAAGAGGGACACAGAGAGGAGTCTCCATCCTCCCCTGAAAAAGGTGTTACCTCTGTCAGTAAAACTACTGATTATTTTCTGAAGGGGCCAAATTTAGTGTAAAACTTATTCCTTCAAAAATCATTTTGTGAATTTCAAATTTTAAAACATCTTGATGTTGATGTGACTGGCAGATCTAGCCATTAATGACGTGATCAGTGAAGCGAGTCGCTGATTGGTTGCTGCCCCGCGTCTGCTGCCCCAAAGTTCAATTTTCCCAACTTCAAACAGTAAGCTGCCTCGATGCCTTGACGGACCATTCGAGCAGCAGCTGTGTAGATTCGCTGACGCACGCTGCGCCGACACTCGCGTTGAGCTGCTTGGCAGCTCGGCGCAGCTTGACTCACACCTGCTGCTTAGTAACATAGACTTTATATGTAATCTAGCTGCTTAGCGATGTTTAACAACACGTGTTAAACATCGCTCCAGCAATTTGTGTGATGAGTCCAAGTTTAGGCCTCTGATTCGTATCTGTTGAAATGAAGAACATGAGTTGGTTCCTAATCTTCTACATGCTTATGACTGGTGCAAAAGTTACATATGTAGAATGTATAGATAATATATAACTAAGAAAACAGTCTGCATACACAGAGTGGCTTTTTTAATTTTTACAATTTTCTTTAAAAAAAAATTTAGGGTATTGATGAATTACCATCTAATACAATTGTAAAATTTTTTGGTATATATACGTTTTTTTATAATTATAAGCGAGTTAGTGAATTTATAATTGGAGACTGATTTATGTTCTAACTGTTGTAACGGTACTAGAATCTCTATATTGTTATATTGTTTTCACTTACCGGTGATTCCGCCATGTTACGGTACTTAAATGAACTGCGGACCAGTGTCTTGCACTCTGTCGTCTTCTGGGGCTACGCATATTTCCAAACCTGGGGGGGGGGGTGGGGGGGAGGGCGTGGTTTAGGAATTCTACCTGACGGTAGGGGCTGAGAGTTCTGTGACTTTGTTTACATTCTAAGCTAGGCAATTTGAAATCGGGTATTGCTGGGTTTCACATGACGTTGCGTTGACGTCACTAAATGCAGATGGGGGTCAGGAAGTAACCGCCGCTGCACAGAACCCAGCTGAACTCTGCTGATTCAGCTTAAAAATGCCAAAAATCTGTGCGGTCTACGGTTGTTGCAACCACTCTAATCGGGAGAAAGACAAACGTTTTTTTTCGTGTCTCGAAAGTCGTGTGCCACAAAGGTCTTAATTTTAAAAAACGTACCGAAAGAAGACGGCAGAAATGGATCACTTATCTCCGGCTAAAAACAAGAGGCGCAGAAACGGACAATGCTAGAGTTTGCAGCGATCACTTTCTAAAATGTTTAATAAAAGAGTTTAATAAATGTTCTAGTGTTTTAGTGAACATTTACTTAGAAACACATCTACAAAAATGGCACGTAAACAAGTTTTTCTCTGGCCACAAACCACGTTTTTAGGGGGGGTTCTGTGGATCTCTGTGAATGGTTTAACTACATTATAGAAATATATAGAGAGAAATTACTTAAAATCAAACAAATCTAATAGAAATTTGGCACATAAAAACACACATGAAATCCTAGCACATAAACACACTCGTTATTAGCATTAGCAATAGTATTATTATCACGAATTAAAAGTAGCACAACTCACAACTTACCCATGCAAAAACAAGACGACAGCCATTTAAAGCTTCTTTGGATCCTAAATCGTTGACCCAAACTGATACAAAATAGTTGTAGGCTTCCAGGCTTTTGAAGGCTTTCATTTGATTTGCTGTGTAAAAAGAGGTATGCAGGACGAGACAGTTTGTTATGTCGATAGCTTCAATACAGGGTAAATCCTCCAGACAGTATTTAAAGTCCGATCTTTTTAAACTATATGGGTCATAATCTAAATGAAGATATATTTTTTTGCGATATCGCGTCTGTGCTAGTCCATTTAAAGTCTTACTGTAGTTGCTTTCCGACATCGCGCTGTGTTGTTGTGGCCGAGTGAAACACTTCCTGACCCCCATTTGAGTTTCGCGCGGCTTCCGAGTCACGTGAGTGAAACCCAGCAATATCACCTTTAATTGACATTAATTAATTAACCAACAGCTAACAAGAAGTAAACAAAGTAAGGCTAAAATTATATATATATATATATATATATATATATATATATATATATATATATATATATATATATATATATATATATATATATATATACACACAGAAGGTGCAGACAATAATAAAACAAAATTGGTTGTTTCACAATAGCCCAGGGATGAAGCCTGTGTAGCTGCCAGTGGGGTCTGGAAAATTGTCCCGTATACGCCACACACAGCAGCTTGGGATGACAACGCGTTGACCAGCCCGTTGTCTTCCATGCTGCCACAAAACAAATTGTCTGTAAGCTGCATGCCTGAATTCTCTGTTGCCCTGCCCAGGGTCTTGCAGGTCATCCAGTCCAAGATATTCATGCCGGAGCCCCCTTGCCAGTCGCAGAATGTCAGGTTCCAAGCAGAAGAGTTCCAGATGTGCAGTCATACTAATGCAGTGCTCTCGGCGTTGCTGGCAGCACTTCTTCTCCACTTCTGTTGGCATTTCCTGACATTTCTGACATGTGCACCACCATGGTTGTGCACTGGTTCTAGCAGCAGGAGACTCAGGTGGATTTCTGGAGGAGAGGATGTCAAACAAGACACCTGGGAAGTGTGTGGCTAGCCTCTCAATGAGGTCATCTCTGACCTCATCAGACATGTCAGTTAATGCAGCCTGTAGGGGATAAGATACAATAAGGTTGGCTCACAATGGGGAAATGTAAAACAGGAAATAAAGATGGCACAGTATAAGTGTTTATGTAAAGAAATGAATGTGTTCAACAAAAAGGAACAAACCCTCATTTCATCCAGGTTACGTTGACGGAGCTGGTAAACTCTGTCCCTGTCCTCCTGTTGCAGCTGGTCTGCACCTCTGCCCCTTCCCCTTCCTCTTCCTCTTCCTCGGCTTCTGGAAGGCTGGCTTCCTCCTCAACCTCTGGCTCTTCCACGTCCTCTACTGCGTGGCTGATAGTCAGAGCTGGCTGGACTGGAGGGGACATCGAAGCTGGGAAGCTCCTAATTTATGAAATATGTGTCAGAACATGTCTGGTTTGTTATAAACGGGTAAATAACATATCTAAAAAAGTACAAAAATAACCCTACAATACTTTACACACATTTTTTATATGAATTCAAATATGTTGTAAGCCTATTCTTACACTCCATGTACAAGTACTATCATCAGTGGATAACTTTGTGTGATTTAATGAATTTTTATTTCGATGTCCCAAGCTGGACACTTGCTGTAGTGGTAAAATTTTACATTTCATACAGTATAATACAATGCCTAATATAACAGCAACAAAAAATATGGATACAGCATCAGTGCAGTAATAACAATCAAATCAATACTGCTTAGAAATATTACTATGCTGCCCTGGTGATCATTCGCTAACCTGTCAGTTACAAATTAGCGGGCACCTTGTCTCCCGTTTGTAATAAGCTATTTGCGTTTCTGCGGAAAATAAATAAAAAATACAATAATTACCTCTTCCGAAGAGTCCAACTTTTTTCAACAGCTGTCCTTATTCAAACAGAATAAAAATGTTGTGGAATCGCGAATCACAGCGGCAGAGGGATAGCGGTTGGGGGAAGGGGGGTGGGGGGGGACAGGTGGGCGTACGTCATATGGAAGCGCCAGCTTCATTGTTGTAATAACGCAAAATTCCGCTAGGGGGCGACAGAAGTTACGCACTATAGCTTTAAATACCTGACACAGAGGGATGACACAAACACCTCAGTTAGTCGAGATGTTTGCATTTCTTTCTTTCTTTTCTTGCCTGTGGGATTGTCATCCTCATCTTCCTCCCTTGTTCTCTTCTTAGATTATTCTGGTTGTTGGTCACCTTCCTTTTCATGAGACTCTGTACAGTCTTTAGTCTCTTGTGCAGCAGTATTGCAGCTTTCATTCTGATGTGTGATTTTCCTCTTCTTTTGGTCTTGATGGATTTCAGGAAAATCAACATCATTGTCAGAAGAATCGAAGCCACTCTCTAGAAACTCATCCCACCACCTGTTTTCTTCCTCTTCATCCTCTCTAGATCGTTTTCTAGATGGTCCTGGTTGAGGCTCCTCTTCTTCTGCAAGCTGATTGAACTCATTGTCTTTGTCAATATCATTGTCAACATTATTCCCAGCACCATGTTTGTGTTCTTTTGGGTCAATATCCTCCTCATTGTTGATGTTTTGTTGGTTGACATTAGGCTCAGAATTTCCTGCAAGCCCTAATAAAACCCGTATGTCCTCAGTCACGTCCATCAGGGCTTGCGCGTTGTTAGGCAAGACTACGAACGCATCTGTCATGTGTTCATGCATTTCCCCTCCACTTGATCCCAGAATTGAAGAAGACGATTGAGATAATGAGTGGCTGAAAGATTGATTATGAACATTATGTTAACATCACCGTTAATTAAATAACAGTTTTTCTCAAGTGCATTTCTTACAACAGAATTAAACTTTGCACAAAAGTTAGTGCAACCTCCACAACATGTAGTCATTTAGGCACAACCTAGTAGCAGTTTCATGTTCATTTCATTCAATGGCACATGCTTTTGAACATAAAGTGATTGAGTAAGTACAAATATCTGCAAAATGATCATTTTTGATTGTGTCTATCAAAATTAACTATACTTCTACAGGCTGAATAGATCATTTTCAATCACGTGACTGTTAGCTTCCTTCCAGCTTGGCGGCAGCCATGTTGGAGGTTTACTTAAAGTAAACAAAGCAATTTCACAAATCTACGTTTATGTGGTTACTGAGAAGAAAAAGTTTTCTCAGACATCAGAAAAGTATCTAAATTATGTAGCTACATTAGATAACATTACTAAGGCCAGATACAAAGAGAAAATAAAGCTTACTGACAATAAAGCTCTGTGCTAAGTGAGCAAGAAGTGTTCAGAAGTAACTTATCCAGACATAAATTACCTTGTTTTCACCCAAAGTGCTAACATGTTAGCAGAAATGAAATAATACAAGTCCCTCCGGTCATACAACTACTTCATAAGTGGATTTGTGCAGGATCTAAAACATTTATTGATAAATAAAATCAGCTTGTTCGTGTCGAAAGTGAAGAATTCCCAGAGGATGAATCGCTTCACTGTTACTGTGAACCCCAGCTGACGGAAGAAGAGCTGCAGTTCTGTTCAACAAGTCACATTTTTTTAGCCTACAAAAATTGATTCCAGTAGGCTGAAGCTGAACGATTGTCGACAATTGTCATGAAATACCAGGTCTTTTTGGATCTTAAACGCAGAGGAACAGAGAGTGGCAGGCTCAAATAAAAGAGTTAATTAATGACAAAACCAGGATGAGGAAAAACGAAAACACAAATACTGCTAGCTGTGGGAGACAGGGGGGTTAATTCAAAGTCCAAACCAAGTAGCAAAGTAAAATTCAAAGTATCAAACAAAAAGCACTCTACTCACTTGGAGGAGGCAGGCAAGAGTCCAGAGACCAAGGAGGGGAAAATCAATCAATCAAGCTTTATTTATTAAGCACTTTAAAACCAAAGTGCTGTACAGGTGAATTTAAAATAAAAAGGAGTTATCTCAAAAACAATAATAAAATAAAATAATAAAAGAGAGGGCTGTGCTAATGGTTCTGCTCTCTAGAATTAAAAGCCAACGTAAAAAGATGTGTCTTCAAGAAAGATTTAAAATCATCTAAGGTCCTGGCAGATCTCACAGAAAGGGGGAGATGATTCCACAGTTTAGGAGCTGCCCCTGAAAAAGCTCTGTCTCCTCGGGTTACAAGTCGAGACCTGGGCACCACCAAGAGCATCTGATCCTCAGATCTCAGAAAAAAAAACAATAATCCACATACGTAAAAAATGACAGTAAGATCCAGACTATAACTCTATGACTCAATGATTCTATGACTATGAAACTATTATACAACACGACAGAAGACAAGAGCCACCAGAAGACATAAGACAACAGAATAACCCTTAAATAATGCCAGACCCAGACGAGACACAGGTGCAGACAACGATCTTAATGACAAGAGTGAAGAACAGGAAGTGACCATATATGGAACACAGACTGTTAAAACCAGTGAAACACAAATCCTAAACATGAAAACACACAGCACAAAAGACCAAGACAACACTGATTTAAAGTTAAACAATAAACACACCATGACTAAACAAAAAGACATGATACTACAAACAAACCTAAACTAAACTCAAAAGCCAGATATAAAACACACAATAGCTACGTTTACATGGGCACATTTAATCGGAATAAACGCCCAATCGGAACAAAAATACGTCATGTAAACATGTCAATCAGAATGTTTTGATCAGATGCAGCCTGATCAGAATGAAATTAACTTCCAATTGAGAGGAGTGGTTTTGTCCGATCTTCATTCAGATAAACGTGCATGTACACACTCATTCGGAATGAAGGGGTGAAAAAAGCCCACTGCGCATGCGTACAACTTCAGCGTGACGTCTTTCCGCTTTCACAGACCCAAGTAGAAAACATGGCAGGAGGTAAACAGAAGTGGTCTGCTGGCGCAGTCATCCTGTCATCCTGCTCTCCTCTCCTGTGGTGGAGGAGCAGTAGGAATATGTATTCAGCCTCTAGCTTGGTTAATGCGACCAGTAAAAACCCAAACATAAAGGTAATCACCTGCAGAAGGTCCATATTGGGGAAAATGTGAGTCAGCTCGAGCACACGATGGGGCGGGAAAGACGTGCAGAAAGGACGGAGTTTGTTTACTTTTTTTTCTTCCCCTGGAAAGACAACTCGCTGTGCGCATGCTCAACTCATTTAACCTGATTGAGTGCTTGGTGCATTTGTACTCATGGCATGATCAGATCATTTCAGTTAGTGTCCATGTAAACAGGGATTTGGGAATTCCGATCAACCAAGATTTTAATCAGATTGGGGAAATTTGGCGCATGTAAATGTAGCCACTGACAAAACCCTTTAATCACACCAAACTCAAAAGCCCACACTAAACACGGAACAGGAGCTCGTGTCCAGAACCCCACGGCTCCTGACATCAATGAAAGAATAATTATGAAAGAGCGCTGTAAATCATGTGAACAAGAGGAAATAATTGAACATGCAATAATAACTATAATGAACATAAACAGAGAGAAATGTTTAAAAATAAAATTGCTATAATACTTAATACAAGAAAATAGAAGCAGTTTATTATTTAAGATTATATTCATATTTTTAAGGAACACTGGGAGTTACTGTAGGATTTGGTTGGAATATGTTACGCTGATTTAGACCAACCAGTCCAACCAGTAGGTGGCGGTAATTAGTCGGAAGGCTGTTTGCCAACTGCCATTAAACACAAAGAAGAAGTAGTGTCCAAATTCAGGGTGTGCATTCTTCTAAGGTTGTATTTTAAGGATGTTACGCCACACCGCCGTGAAGAGAAATGTCCAAATTCCAAGGATTCTTCAAATAGTTCCTTGAAATGCGTACAATTTTTCCCCGAAATTTAAGGATGGGTCTGGTGGATCCTTTTACGTTCTACATATCCCACAATTCTTTTCGGCAATTCGGTAGAGAGTTTAAACCAGTAACGGACGAAACGAGCATCGTAGAACAGAGGGAGAGGAGTTTGGATTCAGATGTAAGTTTTAAAAAACTAGCGGTAAAAAATTTAATTCTTACAGCGGTCAGCAGTGAGGAAGAGGAGGAGAGACACGGATGAAGAGCTCTCATCATGTTTTTGGTTTTGTTATGTTATAAACGTCTTCAGAAGAAAATGATTGAAATAAATACTTCTAATAATTCATTGTGTCATATTTTCCTTATTTTTTATAGTGAGAAGGGTGAGAACAGAAGGAAGGGTAGAAGCTTCCAAATTCACAAGACACCAACTTCTGATTTTTATGCTCTTGAAGGAACCGTTCTCTTTAGATTGGTAAGGAGGGACTCTCAGTAGTATGCAGACCCTGAATTTGGACACAGCATAAAGCCAGTTTTCTTCCAGTTTGGCAGCAGCCATGTTTGACGTATGCTCAAAGTAAACAAAGCGCTTTCACAAATCTATGTTTATGGCGTTTACATAGTTATTGAGAAGAAAAATTTCTCAGACATTAGAAAAGTATCAGAATTATGTAGCTACATTAGATAACATTGCTAAGGCCAGATACGAAGAGAAAATAAAGCTTGCTGACAATAAAAATCTGCACTAAGCGACATTGTAAATTACCTTGTTTTCACCCAAACGGCTTACACATTAGCAGAAATTTAAAGAGGCCATTTTATACAAATTTCAGGACTTTGTGGTTATTTCTAAAGTATTAAACTGTAATATGAAACATTTTATATATAAAAATGTTAGGAAACACTTATTAACAGACCTTTCAATCTGTCTGCATTAAAATTCGGGTGGTTCCGGCTCCTTCCATCAGGCTTCGAGCAGCAGCTCGTTCATATTCATTATTCAGATTTGCTGGACTCTGACTGGTTAACAAACTAGCCTATGAGAGCAAGGTATACTGTTCTATCTCTCAAACTACGCAGGTGGCAATAACACCCGAGTTCGAACCGCCTGTATCTGTTTCGTCACAACTCCTTTGTTCGTTAGTTTTCTGCAGCTCCCACAGCTGAAACCACGCCTAGCATGTGGCTCACTAAAAAGCTGTAGCATAAGACGTAGCAAACAGGAAGACACGACGTCTCACGTTGCCATGCGCAGCGGGGCAGGAAACAGGAAAACTTGCTGTCATAGGCTAGTTTGTTAACCAATCAGAGTCCAGCGAATTCGAATAATGAATATGAACGAGCTCCTGACGAAGCAGCCTGACGGAAGGAGCCAGAACCACCCGAATTTTAATGCAGACAGATTGAAAGGTCTGTTAATAAGTGTTTCCTGATGTTTTTTAGATATAAAATGTGTCATATTACTGGTTAATACTTAAGAAATAATCACAAAGTCCTGAAATTAGTATGAATTAGTCTCTTTAAGAACTACAGCAAGAACATTAAGATGTACCACGATCCTAGAGGAAAATTGTTCCTACAGGTGTAGGGGGTTGTTATGGGTAAGTACAAGGTAAAGGCTTAAAAAAACTGAAGGACATGTAAGAAAAAGTAATTTATTAGAAGGTACTATTTTAATTTTAGTTATTACACATCTAAACTGGTCACAACCTAATTGAGTTGATGGATAATAGTGGAGGTTTTTCTTAGTAAATCCAGCAGTATTTGCTCTATATTTACCTCCTTATTACATGTGGTATTTAACTCATACATGCTATAATTTTGCATATAGAAATCAGGTTAATGCTAAGTAATTTCTTCTGTACTTTCTCTGTAATTACCTACTTAATACACATGGTAATTACCATTAACACACCAAGATTTACCATATAGGTACCAGGTAATTTCCTAGTAATTAGGGGACTGTAAAAGGAAGCGTTACCATTAAAGGTTGGCAAACTGCGCCAGTGCAGAGAGATGCTCTTTGGTTAGCAGCATAGAGGTTCTTATGTCCTCTTGGCAATGCTTTATGAATCAGATTGTGAATTCTGGCTTTAATGTTCTATATTTTTTTACAAGTTTTAACATTTTAAAGTTTTTGTGTCAATATGTTATTAACATGCAAGTTTATTTCATGTGTCACTGCAAAAACAAGACACAAAAAACAACTTATGCTCATAATTGAGTTAACAAGCAGAGAAGTCTAATAAGGGGCAAATCATATTCTCTAACAGGCCTGTAATATAAAGCCATTACCCTCTTCATTGACTATAATGAGGCCAATGAAGTTGTAATCAGTCAATAATGCTGTGTGAAGTCTTGACTCGTATAGCAACAGCAAAAAATAGACCAAAGGCAGAGAAAAGACAAAAAGCTGGAAATTTTAAGAGAAAGCAAGATGACAACCATACTCAGGTTTTACAAGGAAATGTATTGATTCTAGACGGTGTATTGCTTGACATCCATGCGCACACTCTTCTGCCAGACTGCTTATGAGTCACTAGGCCAGTAAAAATGGCACAAAGGAAGAGAAACTTTAGCACCTAAATTCTCCTGAGGCATTAGAATGATGCTTTAAAGGTGGGATGGCACATGGACACCAACACAGCAGCACAAAGCCTTCTGGGTGCCAGGCTCGTTAACTCCCACCCCACCCCCCCATGTGCGCTCTGATGCTGAAGTCGACCAATATTCCTCACCAAACCCAGTCTGATCCTCGATCCGAGCAGGACAATAAAATATCATGAGTTTAGCTCACTAAGCATGCTCTCCAGTCCCGCTGATCACACACTGATTCTGATAAAAGCAGCTCCTACCTGTTTGTAGCCTCGCTGTGCTGGACTATTTACAGTATTAGGCAACCCAAAATGGTGCCCGCTGCTCTGCCAGCTATTGGCTGGTAGATGTTAACAAAATGCCAATGTCGTGCCAGTCAAAATTAATATTTTATTTTACTTTGAATATAATTTTTATTTTATTTTATATAATATTTAATTTATTCCATATCCCACCTTTAATGTTGAGATGTCCCAATTAACTAACAGACATCAAAACAGCTTGGCATGGAGTTTGGACTGGATGTTTACAAGAGAGGCATGGAAAATGAATCAGATCATTGTGTGGATCATTGTTTATATGTATGTATGTCATTATGCTGGATGCATTAAAATGTCTGCATGTACAGAGCAGGAGATGCATTTCTCAGACCTATTTGTAGGATCCAACTGGATGTGACTGTCTAAGAAAAACAGAAAAGAAAAGCAGCGTTGGCCTGAAATGGGCCATCTGGGCAGAAGATACAATATTCCAATAATGTGTTCAAATATTCCACAAGATCTCAGCTCAGAAAGACTGTTCCAGTAAAACAGAAGCATGGGAACACAAAGCTGATGTTCGAATTGTGCCAGACCTGAAGTTTGTGTCTGTGTGTGTTGAGCAGCTGCAGTATCACTCAGTCATTATTTAAACAAGCAAGTTGAATGATGTCATCTACAGTTATAAATAAGCGCTGTCTGAATTAGGCCAGGTCAGAGTATGTATGTGCGGTCATTAACTACTACTACTACTACTACTACTACTGTCATTTAGCAGACGCTTTTATCCAAAGCGACTTACATTGAGAGAACATACAAGCAAGAATTCAAAGAGAAGGAAAAAAATATAAGGAGGCGGACTGTTTGGAGTCCAGTTTAATTCCGACGCTGATACATCAAGTGTATCAATTTTTTTTTTTTTTTTTTTTTTTTGTGAGAGATAAATTCTCAAATCGATATCATAAATCATAAATTACTCCTACATTAAGACTGAAAGTGTTCTTTAAAGAGGTGAGTCTTAAGTCTGCTCTTAAAAGTAGCTGCAGACTCTGAGGATCGGACCGAGTTTGGTAGGTCATTCCACCATCGGGGGACAACAGAGGAGAAGAGTTTGGAACATGATCTCATGCCACGTTGTGGTGGAAGCGCTAGGCGTCTTTCAGCGGCTGAGCGTAGCTGACGCGTGGGAATGTAGGTTTGGATGAAGGAGTGAAGGTAGGTAGGAGCTGTGTGTGTTAGAGTCTGGTAAGCCAGAAGCAGAACTTTGTATTTGATGCGTGCTGTAACTGGAAGCCAGTGCAGGGAAATGAGCAGCGGAGTGACATGAGCCCTCTTGGGCTGGTTGAAGACCAAACGTGCTGCTGCGTTCTGAATCATCTGCAGAGGTTTAACCGAGGACGCCGGAAGACCGGCCAGCAATGAGTTGCAGTAGTCGATCCGGGACAAGACCAGGGCCTGGACCAGAAGCTGTGTGGTGTGGTCTGTGAGGAAGGCTCTGATTTTCCTGATGTTGTAAAGCGCGAATCGACATGAGCGAGCCACGGAGTTAACCTGCTCTTTGAAGGACAGCTGGTTGTCCAGTATGACACCAAGGTTTCTGGCGGAGGTTTTGGGGAACAGCGTGATGGAGTCAAGCTGCACGCTTATCTGAGGAGGTAAGGAGTTACTGGCAGGACAGACAATGAGGTCAGTTTTGGACAGATTAAGCTGAAGGTGGCGATCCCTCATCCACGCCGAGATATCTGAGAGGCAAGCAGATATCCGCACTGAGACGGATGTATCGTCTGGAGGGAACGAGAGGAGGAGCTGAGTGTCGTCAGCGTAGCAATGGTATGAGAAGCCATGGGAGCGAATGATTTTAAGGAAGAGACTAGTAAATGGTAAATGTCCTGTATTTGTATAGCGCTTTTCTAGTCATTCAGACCACTCAAAGCACTTCTACACTACAAGGTTTTGCATTCCCCCATTCACACAACCCCATATGAAAGCCAGGGGTAGAGGGTAGGGGCTAACACTCACACAACCCGATACACAGATCGGGGGGCAACATGGGGTTCAGTGTCTTGCCCAAGGACACTTCAACATGTGGCGGTGGAAGCCGGGATCGATCCACCGACCTTCCAATTGGAGGACGACTGCTCTAACCACTGAGCCACAGCCGCCCCATAAGTCATATGGAATCATGCTGTGTCTGATTCTTGGACAAGTCATAGAAGTATAAAGGTTAAATATGATATCTGCTTCATTTCTAAAGACTGGATAAGATATCAGAAAACGCACCGCAGGTGATTCTGGTTTGCTGCACTTTTCAGACACCTTTAAGAACACAATGATGAGGTTAGTTATTTGATGGTATTTTGTGGAGCTAGAACTTAAGAGGCTGCACAGTGGAACAGTTGGTAGCATTGTTGCCTTGGAGTGAGAAGGTCATGGGTTTGATTCCCAGTTAAATCTTTTCCTTGTTAAGTTAGCATGTCCCCCATGAAGTTGAGGGTTTTCTTTGGTTTAATCTGGTTTCTTCCCACAGACCAAAAACATGCATGCATTAAAGTTACAATATGTAAGAATTTGACAGTGACATACTCACACAACAGTCTAAACGTCCCAATAATGTTGAAAATAAGGTTACATCATTGTTTACAATAATTATTCTGTGTCCAGACTTCCTGGTTCCATAGTGAATCACATGGCAAGTCTTCAACACAAGCAGTTGCAATTCGACAACAACCAACCAACAACCATCCACTGTCGCCAATCGTGCTGCTCAGGATGGGGGATTGTGCTGAATTAACAATTCAACCCAATCGACTGGTTCCTTAAATACAAAATATTTTTTTACTAATTGGTTGATTTTTCAGTAAAGTGTCTTGAAATGACTTTGTTATGAACTGGTGCTTTATAAATAAATAAACTTGTACTTGAATTGTAACGGCAAAGAGTAGCAGCCGAGGGAGTCGATTTATTCTTGGCATTAGCGGGGACACAGTGTTGGGAATACCATACCAATTTATTTATAAAGCACATTTATACACAAGAGAGAGGGCCATTCTCACTGCCAGAGGGAGTTGGTTCCAGAGACGAGGCACGTATATTGAGAACGCACGTTCTCCTCGTGTCCTCACCCAAACCGTTGGGACCTGTAACAGGCAGTGGTCTGCTTACCGAAGAGCACGACCTGGTATGTAGGGTTGAACCAGCTGGGTCAAGTACGTCGGTGCATAAAGAAAAAGAGATTTTTTAAAAAAAGTAACATTTTAAACTGGATATGGTAGCGCACCAGTAGCCAGTGGAGCCGGGCCAGAATGGGAGTAATATGCTCCCTCCGTCTGGTATCCGTCAGGGGGCGGACTTCATTTTTGCTGAAAGAAGCAGGATCTAACCACCTGGCTAATGTGAGTGTTCATCCGCAGCTCTGAGTCCAAAACTACCCCAAGGTTATAGATGGATGGCTTCACTATGCTGGCAAAACAGTGCGGCAGAACAGGGCTAACTGCAGTTGGAGAGGGAGGGACACATAAAAGAGCCTCCAACTTGGACGTGTTAAAATAGCCTGCCAACACCAGGGATCAAACTCTAGTCCTCTGAACGGGAGGCGCGCTCCCTCCTGCTGGACTACAATGGTGGACTTATGATATAACCCACCCAGCCTCCATATAACCATGTGTGTGTGTGGCCACATTAAAGACCCTCTCCAATGAAAAACGTATTTTTCGTGTTGTTAACATGTTCTTGTGGCATTTTTTCTGATAATAGAGGATGTATCTTGAAAAAATTAAGCCCAAAATTGCATTTTTGAGTATTTCTGCTTTTAAATTGCTGTTACTCATTAGTAATTTGAAAAATGCTGCTTGAATATTTTAGTGATGTATGGGATGCATTGGGTGGGCATTTAGTGTTAGCATAAACAGATCTCTTAGCAACGGGGAAAGGGGCGGGCTTACCCTCTGCACCAACGGTTCCACCCACACAGAGGTGAATTACTAATGAGCTACTGCCAGTATGAAAAAACTATTTCATAGAAAATGGCACAAGTTTTGTGATTTTAGGTAAAAAAAAGGCCATAGTTGTACTTTAATGACCACTGAGAACATTTAAAAATGGCTCAAAATATGATCGGAGTGGGTTTTTTAAGCATTTTATTTTACCAATCCATAGTAATTCACTGCATTTTACCCAACCACATTGCAGAACGCCATTACTTGCCCTGTTTCTTTTTTTTTTGTTCTTTTTTCGCCGGATATTGGTGGGGACATGTCCCTTCCATCCATGCTAATTCTGCGCCCTTGGTAGCAGCAATGTTGACGGAATGGAAGCCAGTAAAAGAAGCAGTCCTGAGGTAACTTGTAGTAAACCTAAGAAACCACAGCATCCTTCCCACAAGAGAAACAAAATGAGTATCAACACTGAAACTGGCAACCCTGCAGAAAAATCAGTGAGGGGAGGGGGTGAGTGGTTGAGAGCAGATGGTTTTGTTTTTCTACACGAATTGCAATACCCCAATTTGACCACAAGGTCTAATTTTACATACTGCACCTTTAATTGACTGTAGGTGTGAGTGACTCTGTGATGAATCAGTGTCCATCCAGGGTGTAACCCACTTCTCACCCAACGTCTACTGACCAGAAAATGGATCTACTATGGATGTACTTTGATACAGCAAATGCATTTATTGATTTATTTGTTGATAGATAAAGATAAACATCAATACAACTCATGTATGTTTTTAGGCGACAACTCAATTTACACTGAAAACAGCTGTAAGAATTCATAACCCGTAGATATCACTCCCTAATGTTAAAATGACTGTAATAAAGATTTTTTTTGTAGCCTGACAAAGACTTATTCACTTCTCAATTTGGTAATGGAGCTGAAAAAATATTTATCAAAGGCTCGATGGTTTTCTCACTCCTGCCATGAGTTTCACTTCTCTTTGTAGATTTACAATCAGATCAAGAGAAACTCATACCAAGCCACTTCAATGTGCTTCATTTTCCCGCTCTTCTTCTTTTCTTTGTGCTACAAAAGACCTTTTTATCATCATTATCAAGTTGAAAGAGCCATGAGTGAAAACTTAGACAGATTTCTCTGTTACTAGGAAATAGGTTTTCTCCTTGAATCCTTTAATAATGTTTTTCGGTGAACCCTGTATGGATTCAAGATACCCGGAACCTTCAATACCACAGCTAAGGTGAGTCATAATGGGATCCACTGCAGGCAGCATTTCAACTTCCTTTTTGGTGTGCAGCCATTATGGGCTTGTTCTGACTCCCTTGAATCTCTAATACATTCACACACTCACACAGTATGAGAGTAACTACATCAGGGAAAGGTTTGCTAGTTGAATAGCAAACAAGCCTACTTTTTTTTCCCAAGAGAGAAAGCCCAGCACTCCAAAACGAGAGAAAAAAATCAAACACAATACACACACATTTGTAGTTCTATCCTACTGAGGGCATTGTATAGATTTAGATTATTTTCTGTAGTGTAACAAAAACCCTAACCTAACCATTGCAGTATATGCGTAAAGCAAACACAATTCACACCTCAACCCTAATCCTCAATCCCAAAACTACATTCCACCACATTCAGATTGGACTTTGGTTCTTGGAAGTAATATTAGTCTTGACAAGGTGGGTGATTATATCAGAGGAGGCCTTAAACTAACCCAGATAGACACACACATACAGTACACCCCCCTTCCTCACCTAATCAGGAACTTGATTTGTTGCATGCATACAAATGAGGGGAAATGATTAAGACATAGACAGCTTCATTTGGTGTGTGAGTCACTGTGGGAATGTGTGTGTTTGCCTACATTTTTAGCTTTTTTCTGTCAATCCCATCTCTCTTTCTTACAAAACTGAATTCAAACACAAGATGGAGAGAATATGTAATCAGGTAATCCTCACAAGATGTTAGACTTGTGTCTGGAATCTTTTCTGTCATTACCATGCTGTATTTTTAATTTATTCATTAAGGAATCTAGTTTGATTCTGTAATGCATGGTTTCATTTTGTGGCTAGCCTCTCAGGTTGGCTTCACTTGTTAAACAGACTTTACAAATAGAATCTCATGAAGATGGCACCATGGATGGCTGTCTTGTCGTTGACTCTTGTTTCTCTTGTTTTTTGCTGTTTTAATGTGTTTTCCAGCGCCGCCTGGAGATCATTCAACAAGTGTGAGCTTCTACACATCAGTGACTTTTGTCCCTAAGTTTAACATCCAAAAAAAAAAACATAATTAACAGGCATTTTATTCAAAGGTGAGCCCACCTTTGCCCATGCAGTAAAACACTAGAGGAAAGGGAAATGCACCTGTGCGCTTGAGCGTCTCTGCAGGCAAAGAGTGCACACTCCACTGCCTAGAATATTTCTTTCCAACCTGAGTTCACAGTGCAACAAATTGGATGAACTTCAGCTGCTGGTGGGAAAGAAAAGAGACTTCTCTACATCCTTCGTACTGTGTTTCACAGAGACGTGAGTTGAGGGAGTGAGTGAGGGAGCAATTGCTGTATTTGCATAGCAAAAGCTGTAAGGACAATGTGGTGTGATGCTCCACGAAAATCTATCCATGTTCACAGAGAAAGGAAGTGTGCTAGCTCATTCCTGTAAACGGTGGTAAATGCTGGCAAACATCACCGCAGCCCTACTGATGACATCACACAGAGGGCCGAAAATGAGCTAAAACTACTTTTTTTTATCTTCGCATCAAAATCAAAGATTTATCTAAAGATGATTATTCGGTTTTACTATTTTTCTTTTTTTACATTTTTATGACATGTCACCTTCCCTTTAAAAACACACCAGATGTACTTTTCAGGACAACTTAGGAAGTTCAATCTCCTGACATTGACGGTGGTACATTTCTACACCCATACATGTCAATTCTCCCTATTTTCGTGGGAGACTCCCGAATTTTAGTGCCCCTCCCAAAAATCTCCCAGAGAAACCTTTCTCCTGAATTTCTCCTGATTTCCGATATTTCCCGCCGTAAGTTGTTTTCAACCAGCTATTTATAGCGATAACACATGAAAGTCTGTCTTACAAGTACATATTACACGACTAACACCCCACCCCCACTCTAATTCTGAGTTCTTAAGGTTGACATGTATTTCTACACCTCCATCATCGAGTGTCTGTCTTCACCTTCTCCATCACCATCTAGTGTAGATACAGCCAAGAACAAGGGCCAACTGCAGCGTATCATCCACTCTGCGTCTTGTCACTAAGTCTGCTTTATCAGAGAGTGTACCGACCCATTTCTGCCTGGACAGTCACTGTTTCTGCTTGACCATTGTCTCATTGTTGGATTTTGGATTTCTAGATTGTCTTTGATTTACCTTCAGCCTGATCGAACTCACCTCCAGTCTGCTCCCTCTCAGCACCATAAGTCACCAAGTCTGTCAAGTTTCTGATTATAGAGGGAGTGACCCACAGTTTTGGATACTGGATTTGTTTTATACACATTACTGATGTATAGTATAGCCTTAGCTTAGGTGATTATAAAAGTTGTCCAGTAATTATATAAGTAGTTTGTAGTTTCTTCATATTTTATAGTGTCCTACAACATTATCATAAACCACTTACGTGAATGTCATCCAATTCTAATGTTTGCAATTTTGTATTGACTGTCTTTCCAGTCAGTCCAAACTTAGTTTCATAGGTTGTCATTTTTTTGTATTTACTCAGTGTCATGTCCAGTGCTCTGTGTCTGTGTTGTGGGTTTTCTGTGTCGGGTGAGTTCTCTTCTCAGAGATGTCATCTTCGTGGAGAGCAGAGCAGGCTGATTGATCACAGCTGGCGGAGATCAGGACTGATGAGGAGTGAGAGCTGTACTTAAGCTGCAGGCAGACTCTCAGTCAACGCCTGGTTGTTAACCTAAATGGTAAACACACCTCACGCCAGTCTTTCCGAGTTCCTAGTGCAATTTTTCCGAGTTTCCAGTATTATCCTTCCGAGTTTCTAAGTGTTTTTCTTCCGAGTTTCCTCGTTGTTGTTTCCCAGTAACCCATCTTCTCTCCAGGACTACATCCAGAGCTCTCACTCCTCCGTCCTCCCGTGCAACCTTCCTCCGAGTTCCCGTGTTCCTGAGTCTCTCTGTGCCCCCCTGGATTATCTCTGTGTTTACTGTGGATTACCCCTGTGTTTCACCTGAGCCCACCTGCACTCCTCGTAACCTCCCGTGTCTCTCATCGTTACTCTCCCCGGACTTTCCTGATTCATCTCCGCCGTCAGCCTGCCAGCTCTCCAGCCGCTCATCCGACACACACACCGCCCGGACTCCATCTCCAATCAGACACACCACTGGACCTGCCTTCCCCTGTGTCCATCATCATCAGCCCTCCCGTGAGTGTTTCTCCTTCTGTGAACATTTCCTTCGTGTGTCCTCGTGCGTCATTTACTAACTGTTTCTCTCCTTCCCCGTCCCAGAGATCCCAGAGAATAATCATCTTTGTACCTTTCACCTTACTCACGTTGTAAATAAACCTTCACCTTTTTCACCTGAGCTTGTGTCCGTGTATGAGTCTGCAATTGGGTCAAACCTCTCCTAGCGAGAACGTGACACTCAGGTTACCTGTGTCTGATATTAAAATTTGTTTGATGAGCTGATGTGTGACAAAAAAGGAAAAAGTGACGGAAATGTTTAAAGAGCAAATACCTCTCAACACTGTACATCCGTACACATTAACGTGTGCAGTCAAACATTGTCTGATGTCAAGTCTGATGACAGTCCGGGTGCAAACACTTTGACAGATTAACGCTGTTAGCTGCATCTCCTGCCATCCTGATGTTTATTCTGTTAGACACACAGGAAAGTTCACTTGCTTACTTGGATGCATTTAAAGACTTTGGTGGGGAGACTGAATAATAGATGGGAACTGTGTGCATGCATTTTTTAGTTTTCTTTATAAGATAGGAAGCAATAGAAACAAACGTGTGTATGGGAATAATCTCAAAACCTATTTTAGTTAGACTCCCCTTCAAACAGGACACTGCAACATCCATCCATTTTCTTAACCTGCTTCTTCCTGTTCAGGGTCGCAGGGAGCTGGTGCCGATCTCTTTGGGTGAGAGGCGGGGGACACCCTGGACAGGTCGCCAGGGCCACGCATAGACAAACAACCATTCACACCTAGAGACAATTTAGACTTGCCAATTAACCTCTTGCATGTTTTTGGACTGTGGGAGGAAGCCGGAGTCCCCAGAGAAAACCCACGCATGCACGGGGAGAACATGCAAACTCGAGGCCCCAGCCCTGACTAGCTGTAAGCTAGCGATAGCTACCGCTATCTTACAGCTAGTGGAGTAGGAGCTTGTGGCCCACCCAGCGGCTTTTCTACATCACAAACCCAGTCTTTTTTTAAGACTGCATTTTTGCATCTGCTACTGATTTACAGCTATTTGAATGTAGAAATACTCAGAAATGCAAATTTAAGCTTAATTTTCTTACGATATGTCTTCTAGCATCAGAAAAATGCCACAAGAACATGTTAACAACATGAAAAACATGATTTTCATCAGAGTGGGTCTTTAAAGCAGTACTAAAATAACCTTTCTGCAGCCATGTCTCAGACGGCCGTTGCTGGAACTGGTGGTCTGTTGAAATATACTACCTGTTGAGATGTGCTACCTATTCCTTATGCACATGTCTTCTGCACAGTCCTGAACTCAATAAACAGATTTATCGTTTATTTTTTGTTTCTATATTTTTCTCTTAATACATTTTACCTATCAAATAAATCCTCCCAGGACAGGAACACTAAACATGATATTATTTTTACTTTCTTTGCATTGTCAGAGAACCAGGCAAATGTTTGGACACACCCAGAGGAGAAGGACCCAACAACGGCCGATAAGGACCCAGAGGGCTTTTATATACAAAATATCAGGGAAGGATCATAAAAATATGCTTAAATAATTAACAGGACAAACTCGCCATAAACAAGAATACTGCATAAACTTTGAATGACATCTCAATATGAAATAAGTTGTCAGTTCGCACTATGGCAGCATTATTCATCAGGGCAGCATAAATCACCAGAAAACCACTTCCAGCTGCGACCAGAATTACTGAAGTTATTAAGTGGGGGGACCAGAGGCGTCCAGAGTGATGTCTAATAAAAAGCTGAACATGTCTAGATGGATACTCACTGAAAAACAAAGTTCAAAACAGTAGCTTAAAGTTGTAAAAGTTATTTTGTACTGCTTTAAGAGGTCAGTTTGTGTCATGAGTCACAGAGGGTTTGAAAACGCACATAACATCAGGAGGGTGGGGGGTTGGCATGGTGCAATCATACCAGTATGGCTTGGTCATCAAGAACTTCAAGGTCTTGCAATGGTGGTCTCATGGTTTCATGCCTGGACCACAATCCTATCATACACTGGTGTTGTGCTAGTTTTGTGAGACCTTTTGGCCTGATACTGTTTTCAGTTGAGAGAATACACTTCATGTATATCATATGATTTTCATGGTAAATTGCATCTAATATTGTTATAGTGTGAAGACCCTTTGATGTGTTTATTAGTAGCACAGGCTTTTCAATCTGAGTTGAAGGGGCTGATTGTTCCAGGTGTACAAGAAGGCAGCGAGGACCAGTAAGTTTGGTGAGTACCAAGACTGTAGCAGTGCCAGAATTGCCTACACTGAAGGAACATTTCCAAATTTGCTGCCACACTCTGATGATTTGTGTGGGTGGTAGAGAGCAAAGAACCATCATTTTCCTTTGTAAAGGGGCATAAAAATGGAACTAAGCTAAAAGGCAAAGCTCTCGGTTTACAGGTCCAACTACTTCCCAACCCTCACCTATAATGATGAGATCTGGATTATGACTGCAAGAACAAGATCCCAGATCCAAGTGGTGGGTATTAGTTTCCTCTGTACGGTGACCTGGCACAGATTTAGAGACAAGCTGAGTCGCTCCATCATCTGAGGAGAGTTGGAGAAGAGTTGCCACTTGTCTTTATTGAAAGGGGTCAGCTGAGGTAGTTCAGGTATTTGATTAGGATGCCTCCCTGGGCAGACCCAGAGTCTGCTGGAGGACTATATATGCCTTCTGGCCTGGTGCCAGACTAACTAGAAAGTGTTACTACAGAGAGGAAATAGACAACAATGGGTAGCTGTAAGAACCAACAACCACGTCTAATCTTACGTTTTGTTTAATGATCTGCCTACATGTCCTATCTTGCAGTCTGAGATATGTATCCATTATCTCATCGTGCATATAAACTCTGCTCTGCCTCCCTCACTTTGCTGAATTATCTGCTTCCCAAAGTCACAGCAATCAAACATACATGTTCAAGTGTTTGCCCATGGGATGGTCTGACCTGTTTATGTCTCATCAACTCTCCCTTCTTTGCACAGCCTGCTTCTGAAAATTAGTAATGAATTAAGGGTTTTGACTTACCTGCCAGCCTGCCATGACCGTGCTCCACATCACGTCTCCTACCAAGTTTGTTTCAGTCATCATAGAGGTCCCAACCATTGTCTGTGTCTTTTCTAAGATTATTAGATTCTGGTTTAAACCAGTGGACAGATTAAAATAGTATATAGTATTTGCATGCACCAAAATTTTTCATTGAAATTTTTACAAGAGTTGAAAACACACCTGCCCATTACTTTGATGTTACTTTTGTCAGTTTAAGATTCGGCTGTAGCAGAAATGTAGCTTACGTGTTTTCAGTCGTTGTGAAAAAAAGTTATTAAAGAGTAAAAGAGACTCTTATGAAGTCAAAAATAAAGACTGCTGTGTGATCAGGAGCAGCATTTTTTTCTATAATTCACAGAGAAATTAATTCTTGACAAAATATGTTACAGACCATCCATTCATCAGTCTGTGAGTTACTGCTCAGGCACGACTGGATTGTAAAACAAGGCTGTAATCCCAGGACACTAAATTAAAGTCTCCCAGTCAAAACTCAGACTAAAACCCCATTAAGACTTTTGTCCATAAAGTTTTTCAAGCTTATTATTTTTAATACATGCAATTTATGGAAATCCTGTTTGTTTTAATGTAACAAGTACATAAGACTCTCATTTGTGCTGATGTTTTAACTGTTTTTCTTTACAGATCTGGTTTATTTTTGTCTGGTGCATGGATTCATTCAGGAGGGAGCTTCATTTTTTCACACCAGCATATCATGACTGTATATAGATGCAGTATTTTTAGACCTCAGCTGGAGGCTTTTGGATGAATACAAATCAAGCAAAGCTAAGCACTGGGCTGGCCAACTGTGGAGTACATGATGATTGTACAGACAAAGCAACAAAGACACAGGGTGTGTTTGCTGCTTCTATAAAAACTCTACAGTCTAGACAATAAAAGAGAATAAATATGTGCAGTTTTCCAAACAGAAAATAGATGTCACACCCATAAAAGGCAGAAAGGGCTCTCTCCTCCTTTTTAGGGCAAATTGAAATTCCTTGTATTGCATACTGCAACTTTTACAGGAAAAAGTCACCAAAACCCTTTTTTGAAATGTAATTTTGTTTGTAAATGTGAGAATTTGTGTGAGTTTGTGGGGGGTTTGTACCCTCACACAGAGCAGTAGTCATAAGAGGGTAATTAGGTTGTCGCTGCCTGTAGCTCGTAGGATAGGTCAGCGTCATCAATCAAAAAAACTTTCACAGAGTGGCCCTGGTGGGAGGCTGTTGATGCTCAAGTGTTTATGTGAACGACAGACAGAGATGTTACTGTCTACACTTTATACATTTAGAAAAGGGTGTGGCCTCTTAAGCCATATAATTGCACAAATCACACATCTTCAGTGCAGGACAGGATTCGAACTATAGGGCATTTAAGAGAATTTTCCTTTAAAAAATAAAAGTGTTTGTTCAGTTTTATTTCAGTATATTTTATTTTATCCATCTGAACCATTTTCTACTTTTAAAGGTGCAATGGAACACAAACACTACAGCAACATCCAGTGTGAGGATTCTGCAGCCACAACAACAAAACAAGGCCTCCAGCTGTTGGGTCCCCATGCATGTGACCCCTGCGTGTGCTCCGATGCTGTGGAAATTCCTCACCCAGACCCAGTCTGGCCCGATCCTCACTGGTCACTCCTACCCCGAGAACACTCTGAAGCTGCTGCTCAACTCGACCACTCTCCACAGTACCAGCCTCGCTATTACGGACTATTCACCGTATTAGGCAATCCACAATGGTGCCCCCTATTGGCTGATAGATGTAAAGAAAATGCCAACGTCATGGCCGTCAAGCAAAATATTTTAATATATTTTACTGCAAATATAATTTTAAAAGACAATTCTTTATTTTCATTCTGCACCCCTCTAAACACCCCGTGGTGGTGTTTTATTTTAAATATAACTTCATGAAAAAGTTCCACATTCAACCTCTAATAATTGCCTGAATGTCAGTGAAGCTATAAAGAATCTATTGCAACTGACTTCTCAAAACTGTCACAATATTTTAAGCTCCAGACAAGTCTTTGATAAAACAATCATGTTTAGACGCGTGTAAATAAATGATAAAGATAAAAAGTTGCTGCTCCTGGGGGCTCTCTAGCGGTCACGGGGCCCTTAGCAGTCTCCGGGCAAGCTTATGCCATGGGCCACCTCTATTTACTTACAAGTTTGACGTTTGTACCACCAGTTTCTCACCGACAGTAAAAGCCCAGTTAAATTGTAGCTTTAGGTTGAAGAGATGATTTTCAGCTGCTGAGTTGCTGGTTCAAACCCAGCTTTCCCAACCACATGTGGGTAGCACTTCCTTTAAAAAGGATAGTTTATCTCAATGGGACCTTCCTGGTAAAACAAAACTAAAAAACACCTACAACTTTAAAACAATGTATCATCAGTGATTCCTCTTGATGTTTGGATTTCAAAGGCAAAGAAAGCCTGTATCACTTTATTTGTTTTAAGGGCTGTGTGTCTTCTGAGGGTTCTCAGTTCTCAGCGTAGGGAACGAATAAAACTCAAGAATGCAAGTCTATGCATTTCTTGAATCCTCTAGGTTACGCCACGAGGAGAGCTCAGTCTTCATCCTGCTTTCATATTAAACAAACATCTTAAATTAATTCAAGCTTGAGCAGCTATTTTCATACATTTGGTAACACGAATCATAAATTTCCTAGTGATAATAATAATTGCCCCATTAATCTTTCCATACATACATTTGTAATTAACTGGCAGAAAGTTTATCATTTCAAGTACAGGGATAACTTGAGTGTTTCTAAGAGGAAAAAGTCATTTTCCACAGAGTCAAGGATTTGTTGCCCCCTGACACACACACACACACACACACACACACATATATATATACAGGAGGGAGCTGAGCAGTCAGAAAGGGACAATTGTGTAAGCAGGGAAACTGATTAGTTTTTAGAATACATGGACCGTGTGTGTGTGTGTGTGTGTGTGTGTGTGTGTGTGTGTGTGTGTGCATGTGTGTATTGGGGGATGTAGAACGAAAAAGATAAACAGACTACAAGTGTCCATTGCCATAGGGGTCAGTTATGAGCTGCATCAGTTTGGTTCTGTGAGGAGACTTAAACACTCTCTTCAATGAGATATTTCCGTTTTTGTAAAAAAAAAAATTGAAGTCTGACAGATTTTAGTTTAAATCCTTATTGGGTTTATTAATTTTATTTTTTCTCTGTTTACCACCAATATGTCATATTAAATTACTACTTTACATGTTTTTGGGTTAGAATAAAACAGAACCCCAAACTCAATGCTGTTTGAGTTGCACATCTGCCATCTAAAGCAATACCTCATAAGTGCTTTCCTGATATAAGATGCAGCCATATCGCGGTAGTAATTTCCAATTAATGAAGAAATATTTATGTTTATGCAAACTTTTTGTAAACGCATTTGACACTGAATATGAACAATCAGGCTAAATGAGAGTGTGATGCAAAAATGAAAGCCAGGAGGCCAAAATGTGTCCAGTTAGGCCAACGTGAACCTACTTGCATTCCATCCAATATACCCAGCAGAGGAACAATATCACTGTAAAACATGAAGTCTGTGAGAGAGAAAAAATACAACTCTTATTTGTATTTACTTTGTTACTTATAACAAAGTCTTTTGTCTCAATTTCTAGTTTCAGGTCTTAATCAGAAAGTACAAATATACCACATGATCAGCTCACATATCAAGTGGTTCATATTGGACTAATGAACACATGCACAAACAGCCAAAAACCTTATAACCTACCTTTCCCCTTTCAGTGGTGGTGATAAAACACATTATGCAAACACAAGCAAGACCCTGATCAACTGTCTGGTTTTTATCAAAGTTGGCAAACTAACTAAAAGTCAGTGACATAATTCTAATAAACACTTGAACACGTTTTCATGGAAATCATCAGAATCTTGGGGACACATCAATCTCCTTGGATATGAAGCTAGCTGCCTAACTGAGGATAATCTGACACAGAAGTTATGACTGTGTTGGTGGCCTTTCTCTGTTGGAAAAGATTACAGTCCCGAACCATCAGTGTTTCATGATTAATAATCACACAGATGCTGATTCCACTTCTACACATCCTGCTCCTGCAGTCTCAACTCAGATTTCATGAGCTCTGCTTGAGTTGTAGCATCACATTAAATCCTGGTCCATGTGCTCAAACCTTTCAGTGTATCAGAAAGTCTGAAACAGACTGTGGGCCAACAAAAGAAATGATGCTTTTAGGTTTGCTACATATAGCAGAAACTATTGTCATCACCCAGTCTGGGTCTGAACTCTCAGACATTATTTCACCCGCCACCAAACACCTTCCATTTCACACAATCCCCAGTGGATGCGGAGGCAGAAAATTGCAGTTAAAGCAGAAGTCACCCAGTGACATAAATCACTGGAATGGGCCACCACTGATAAGAGCTATCTGGCTGAAAGTTAGGAAGCAACGAGCGTTGCTGATGAGATGAGTGGAAGGAGAAGGATAATGGCTGGAAAAAAGAAAAGTAGTTATTTCTGAATCGAAGTACCTTTTATTCTCTCTGTGATAACACCAGAGGGGTGTTTGATCACAGAGACTTTGGACATCTGGACACTTTGTCTGAGATGTGTGATTGCTTGATTTGTCCTGCGGAGTTGTCCCTCATTGCTGAACTTTTTATTCTTAGAAAATTTTATAGGAGCAAAGATCAGAAGGCATGGAAAAACAGCACACTGGGTCTGTTTACACTTTCAACCAAAGTAACAGACTCTGGAGAAAGCTGTGAAGTGGCTGCATCTGCAGGGAACTGTGGGGCCATTCCCACTAAAGTCCTGCAGACTTATCAGCACTAGCCAATCACTGCAACCATTGTGGAACACTGAGGACCATCCATCATAGCAAAGACAGCCTAGGACACATTTGTCACCAGATAATACACTGTGTGAAGAAAAGCAGGAAAAACACCTCCAGAGGATTGTGAATGTCCTCCGCCGTCCTTACAGGAGCCTGTTATATTTCTCTCTGATGTGGGCTTTACTGTAGGTGTAACTATCGAGGAGAGGCCGAGAAAGAACTTGGGCAGATACTTTAAAACCTTCCCACACTTAAAAAACATGGTTTTCTAAAGTCCTCAACCAAACACAAAGCACCAAAAAGGCCTGAGCACAGATAGCCGGAGGACTCAGGTCCACCCAGTCAGTGTGAAGACCCAGCCATCGGAACACTGCTTTTGATTAATGCCTTCACTTTCCCAGCTCTGAGCGGAGGAGAGAAAGAGTGAGGCAGAAGATGAGAACTGGAACAAAAGAAAAACAAATGATCAAAGAATGACTGTTTAGATCATTTTCTTTATCTTTTGGGAATTTCCTCAACAGCAGCAGCGGTGGTGGCAGGAGCAGCTGTCTGAGTTGAAAGAGTGACCTGGCAGCAGGATGCAAGTTTATGTCCCATCTCTGCCAGAATGAATTGAGCCTGAACAAAAAAGACGGCCACCACAGAGATTAGAGAGATAATATTTCAACTCAAATGAGGCTCCACAGCAGCTCGGCACAGTGCCAGAGAAAGTGGTGCGAAAAGTGGGAAAATAAAAAAAAAAAGTATGTTTTCTCTGAATCAATGGGATATAGATCGCTTCTATTATATTACCCACGAGTCAGAGTATGTATTATATTTTATTATTGGCAATAACATTTGCCCTTTGCAGCAAGCTGAAAGCAAAAAATGTAAACCTCCTTTAATAAAAGTGTTTGTAATATTGCTGTTTGTTTGCAAAAAAACCCTGAAAGTTAAGGTAACATTCATGAATCTGTAATATTTTGGTTTAAACTGGACTGAAAATGCAGCAGACTGAGAAGGATTGAAGTTTAAAAAACTGTTCATAGAGGTAATGATGGGTAGACACACAAAGCAGCGAACAGACAGATAGAAACTCACTATGGGAGTCCTGAAGTGAACAGTGATCCACAATACAATCTGGGGACTGGACACTGGTAATCAGTGCTTAATTTGTAAATCAAAAGTTACCGGAACGTAAATAGCACTATGAGACCAGAATTCACTGAGGCCAAACTGATACTGGAACGCACACGCATATACAACCGTCGGACCAGACCAAGCGCTGTACGCCGGCGCACAGCGGGTGTAAATTGTCAAGCAGGGTTAGAGAAAGTGATGATAAGCCCAGAAGAAGTAAGTTATACTGCCTTTTGGTATTTTGATGCCGCTGTTATTTATCCCAACTGGCGCCGTTAACGGATCCTACCCAAACAGTTACCGGAACACACCCTTTCAAAATAAGTCAGTTCCCGGATCTTGTTCCGGCAAGATCCGGCTTAAATTAAGCCCTGCTGGTAATCCAATAGATGCTGGTCAGACAGAACAGAACTAGTGTTGGAGATTTTAAGGTTTTACGATGTTTTGAAAAGGTCACAGGTCATGTTGCAGGAGTGAGTGATCTAAATTTGCCCTGACTTGTCAAAACATTTCTGTCTTTATCTTAGACACCAGTTGATTTAGGACTAGTGTCTGTTGTTTATCCACAGGAGTGATTGTTTATTCCACTCTGACTTTATTACCTGACCCAAGCTTACTCCGCCTCTGTATCCTCCAGATGTTGTGTGTCTTTGTCAATAAATGAGCAAGGATGAGAAGTTTTAGGCAGAGTTGACTTCAGCTTGACTGAAAAGCACTCTCCCTTGCAAGGCAACCAAACCCCTGTGTCTGACTGGTGTTCTTTTGTTGATTAAAAGTTATTTAACTTAGGGGTATTAAAATATCCTGACAACTAGGGTTAGGGTTAGGCAGGTGCATTTAGGGAACAGAAGAGGGTTAGTGAATCCAAAACATCCAAAAGTCCAGGCAGTATGTCAAACGGGCAGGCAGCGACTAAGTCGCAAACAGTCCAAGGTCGAAGTAAAACTGGGAATCAAACAGAAGAGAATATAATGCTGGCTAGTGACGCACAAGCAATCAACTAAGTGGCACAGGACTGGTGACACAGAGAGGCTTATAAGGGGAACACAACAAGTGCAGGGACTCAGAGTAGTGTATGCAGGTGCAGAGAATATTAACTAAATTACAGAACTGGGCGAGGGAGTGAGTAGAGAAAACAAAACATGATGAACAGAATAAAATTAAGTACTTAATGGACAACCACAACACAAGATACAAACCTGAACTCAAAACTACTCAGAACAGAAACCAAATCACAATATGTACGTAAAAGTGAACAAAAGCAGGAACTGTGGCATGGACAGGGTGGGGTGACAGAAAACTAAATAAATAAACGGGTAATTACTCGTTCTCAACACAAACATCTTTATGAACATGTGTGACCATGTTATTAAAAAAAGCATAAAACATCTGTCCAGATGAACAAAAGACCACTGGGATTGTTAAATAGAAGTGCCCTAAACTGTTGATACTGTCACAGCTCATTGGAACAATTCTTCACTTTTCCTGAAAAAATATTCATGTAAACACAGTTGTCTCATGTGTACATACATGTCTACAGAATGTGATTGAGTAATGGTAAAAAATGTGAAGAGAAATAACTGGTTTATAAATGTATGCATAAATAGTCTAAACAGATTTGTCTGCATGGATCCGTGAAATAACAGTTAATTCAAACAAAATATCACAGGTGTCTTCAACACTTTCACCAGATGTTATTTAGCACCCTTCATACAAATGCAGCACAGAGTGCTTAACACATTAAAAACTACAATTCAATAAAATAAAAAGAGACATGCTTTTACCCACTAAAACATATACCAAGCAACACAATGAAAAATTAATACAGAATTCTACCCCACGGTGACAACCCCTTAGAGAGTTGTACATATTGGGAGCTCACCAGGAATCTACTAGGGACCATAAGGGGGACGCATCACTAGAAACACCCGGTCAGAGTTTGCCAAAGCCAAACCAGTATCATTTGAACACAGATGCAGGCTCAGACCGAGGGATTATCCCACTGGCCAAGCAGACCCAGCAGGCTCAGCTCCAGCATGGACGATCTTATGAGGAAACACTAAAGATGTGAGGTAAAATCATAAACCTATAAAATAAAATAACTGCTAAAAACAATTTAAAAGTTAATGAATCAAACTCAGATGACATTTTAAAAAAGGTAAACATAACACAATCAGAGTGAGGAACATGATATGATCAGACCTGAATCATGACACAAACAGGCTTTTGGCAAGTTTGGTGTAATTGTGTATACCCCAATGAACTCTTCTCTCTGAGGAACTCAGTCTAAAGTCTGCTAGACCATCTCCAAGCAGCTTTATGAGAAATGTGATCACAACCAGTGATGTTATGTATAAGGTTGATGGGACTGAAACTGACCTCTTAGGATGTCAACACAAGAGGAAATACAACCCCAGGTTGATCAGAGGAATGAAGAGGATAGTTTAAAGGTACAGTATGTAAGAATTAAACCTTGTTGTCAAATCCAAATCCTGCAGTTCACCTCGAAAAAAAACATCTGTTCTCAGCCACTAACCCCTCCCCTCCCTGATTTTTCTGTTGGGTTGCCAGTTCTGATGTTGATTCTCGTTTTGTTTCTCTTGTATTTGTTCAATTTTTGGAAATGTCTGAAGGCCCATTTGTTAAAGAGGACATTTCAACCAAATTTCATGACTTTGTGGTTATTTCTTGAGTATTAACCTGTAATATGAAACATTTTATATCTAAAAAAACGTTTGGAAACACTGATTAACAGACCTTTCAACCTATCTGCATCAAGATTTGGCTGCTTCGTCAAGCTTTCGGGCTACAATCATTAATATTCATTATTCGAATTTGCTGGACTCAGATTGGCTAACAAACTAGCCTATGAGAGCAAGGTATACTGTTTCCTGCCCCGTTGCGCATGGCAACATCACACATTCTCTCTTCCTGTTTGCTACGTCTTATGCTACAGCTTTTAACCAGCAGCATGCTAGGTGTGGTTTCAACTGCTGGAGCTGCTGAAAATTAACAAACAAAGGAGTTGTGACGAAACAGATACAAACTGTTCGAACTCAGGTGTTATCGCCACCTGCGTAGTTTGAGAGATAAAAACTGAAAGAGAAGTTGTTGACCTGTTTTCACACCCACTATGAAGGTAAGAACACCTGTGGAGCTAAAATATTCAACAGAAACCTTAGAAAAAACATTTTTAATGGAATGGCCTCTTTAATTACATCCACATTAGCACCACAAATAAGACACACAGGCTTACCAGCAACATTAGTGAACATATACTCATCCTACCATCAGTTTTGAAAGGCTCGTCCCCATTGTGAGGAGCTATAGTAACTTCGAAATAACTTTACAGGAGAGTTGTACACAGCAGCTTGAGTTGATTAAAGGAAGAATGTTCCTAAGTAGTCTAGCATACGGCAAGGCTGCGAAGCACTGCATTTTGGGATCTGTAGTGTGTGTTATTAGCACTTGATATTGCTCGGACCATTAATAACAATAATAATATATGAAAATCTATATGAAATGATCTCGCTGGTCAGATATAATTAGGCTGGATGCGGCCCACAGGCTTTGAGTTTGACACATATGGTCTAAAGCATGCGTGTCAAAATAATGAAAACTGGCAAGCAAACATGACTAGCCAAGAAAAATTGGTAGATCCCAAACTAGCAGTCAGGCAGGCTGAGCTGCCCAAGTTGTTCAAAGTGTTTTACTTTTAGAGTTCTAGTGTTGATGGAGAGTTTGGCCTCCTCGTCAGACTCAGAAAGACTCCCTTTGTTCTCTGAGCTGTCAAAACCTTCTGCATCGATTACCACTGGTGTTATTTACAGCGCTTGACAGTAACACATTCCTGTATTTCTGCAATATGGAAACATGGCTGCTATTTTCAATAAAAACAGTATACGAGATTGTAATTTTAAATTCAATCAATGCATTTAAGTCACTGTATTGCATCGCTGCTGTCTTTAGTGCTCAGCTGCTTTGACATTTGAAGCTTCACCTTGCTTTAAACACTGACCTATTGTGATTCAGTGGAGGGATTAATTTGATTTAGTGAAGAGGATTATTTGTATAGAGTGAAGTCAGTGCACAGTGTTCTTGGAACAAAGTTCTTCCATGTTTCCATTCTTCATCAATCAAAATAGATTTATATTTTTCTTAATACCACAATGTTGCTAAAGTGGGGTTAGAATAGGGGATATGTTTTTTCAAATATGTTTGCCTCCTTATTTTTATTATTTATTGAACTTTTTGTGTGTGACCCTGAACAGGAAGAAGCAGGTTTAGAAAATGGATGGATGGATGTTACAGTAAAAGTGTTTGTATTTCAATCTTGGCAGGTGGCATAGTTGTTATGTCGCTTCGTTTATGTTTTTAAATTGCAACAAAGTTTTATGTCTTTTAGGGAGAAAAGAAAAGACAGCGGTTTTTATAAAGCTCAGTGCTGAGATGGATCACCTCTTTATTGGTGCAAAGTGTTCGGCTACTGTGGCATGGACCCCCATTCAGGCTAAATAGAAGAAGTTGTACATTACCAAAAATAAATGTGTGAAATCATAAAGTATTTGTCACAAATTCACTTTAACGCCTATATTTACAACTTTTTGATAAAAATATATAAACCTGCTACATTAATTTCTGATCCATGAACAAATATTCAAGGTAAACATGAAATAATAAAAATACAGAAGGCAGAAGAGACTTATTTTTCTCATACAAAAGAAAAATAAAATAACAGTCCATATATTTATTGCGGGTTAACCAACTAAAAACCGTTTCTTCAAACATTTTTAAAGCAGTTCTAACTTCTGTTCAGGCCAGAGTCATCACAGTTGCTAGGTGACAGCACATTCGCAGGGGTGGGGTGGGAGTTCATCTGAAAGCTAGCCCATCCAAATTCACAGCCTCAAAAATCTGGTCTATCCAGTCGACAAAGTACACGGACCATTTCGACAGGGTAGACCGGGTCCTTCAAAGTATGCATACCCTGAATTTGGACACAGCCAGTGTGCGATTTGTCGGGGGGGATAGGGGGGATTTCCCCTCCTTGCCTTATGATGTCCCCTCCTCTGGTCCTTCATTTTTTATGCCTGGGGAGATAAGTTATTTTTGTTCTTCTCGCTCATCCCGAATTTTAATGCTCTACCGGGACCATCATTCTCCCGAATTTCTCCCAATTTTCACCTAGTACTGCTATTTAACTAGGTAACTTACGTTATTACTGTGGACTGTTATTTTGTCAAATAAATAAGCAGCGTGTGTTTAATGTATGTATGTGTGACCAAGGCCCCCCCTCCCCGCCGCAATTCTTTTAGACCGTTTGAAAGTGAACCCCCCCCTGCTTTTTTCACAAATCGCACACTGGACACAGCTATTGTTTGTCTTTTATAATACAGTATATTGTGGCATAAATTTATTCCCATGTTGTACCTTCAATAACACCTCATCTATTCTGATTTTTGAAATTGAGGTGTATTATTGAGGAGTTTGCATGTTCTCCCTGTGGATGTGTGGGTTTTCTCTTAGTCCTTCGGTTTCCTCCCACAGACCAGAAACATGAATGTTGGGTTAACTGGATATTCTAAATTGATCTGAGGTGTGAATTTGTGTGGTTTTGTTTGTGAGCTGTGTTTCTGCATCAATACTGTGATGGGCGCAGGCTTTAATTGTAGAAAAGCTAGAAAATTTGTATGCAATACAAACGTTGGCTTTTATTTACCTTGTTCTGAAAATAAAATATTTCTTGAGGTTTTTTTTTTTCTTTAAATAGATGTATGAGCTGAGCAACACCCTGTAATTTTCTTTTCTGCCATTAGAACTTTCAGTCTCTCTCATGTTTTACCACCAGACTGGAAGTACTCCATGGGTGATTGTAGAGTGAAAAGTTCACGCACTCATTATGAGTGATGCTGCCAAATTCCATGGCCTTTCACTCAGTCATGGAAAAGTGTCATAAAATGCAATGCTTCTCACTTGACAGTAAGGCGTGGAGGATTTCTATGCATCTGAACTCGTCCTGGAGGACCTTCTACCTCAGCTGACCTTCAGAGCTGGGTGGGAAAAGTCATTTGGCAATGCGGCGCTCTTCAGGATGACTCACTTGGATCAGATGAGAGGGGAACTTCCCTCCGCTCTTCCTTCAGCAGCTCCTGTCTCTCAGTATTGACACTTCCACATTGTGAAGAGCACCTGGGCGATATTTATGTTCTGCTTCTTTTCCCCCTCCAGGCACAGTGTCAGATGCCTTTAAATAAAAGAGAAACAAATGAGTATAAAATGAAGTCAGAAGGTGAAAATAATTGTGAGAAAGCAATGTGTAGTGATATTGTATTTGTAGTACTATATTGCAGCAGGAGTATTTTCTTGCTGGAAGGGTCCTGGTGCTAAGAAACAGCTTCCAAGCACCTGTCTCATGTTGTAGAGTGACGCTCTGTCTGCTTTTCTATCACCCCTGCAGCAGACAAAGTGTTGGCAGAAACTTTTACTGATATCCATTCTGTCTCCTGGCCTGGCACTTCACCTTCACACATATTTTCCACTACATTTTCATTGCATGAGCAAACCGAAAGAGGTCAAGAGATTTGTCTCCTGTACAATGTGACAAAGCATTGTCTGCTTTAGCCTGGAAAATAAAAAACTGCTACATCTCTTTGGTTTGAATTATCTAACGCTCCTCTGTGAGATGGTTAAATCATTTTCTTATGACACTGTAATCCAACCCAGAGTCTTGGACTCATATCCTCTATGAAACACTTACTTATTGTTCTGTAGGTGTTGGTTTTCTGGGACTTTTTTTCCAAGCAAAGCACAAAGGAGAACTTAGACCAGATGCTTAAACACAGACAAGTTTCATGGCTAGAACTTATTGACCTATATAATGACAGATGTCTATTCTTCATCAACTTCTAGACAAGATCAAAATAAGATCAGATAAATCTTTATTGTTGTTGTCACTTTTACAAGAAACAATGCAATGTGCAGCAAGTGTACAGTCAACTCGTTTTGAAGCATTAGATTAAAAGACTAGAATAAGGAAAATCAATAGCAAAAATCAAACAAAAAGTACATGGCAGATATGTACATATTGAGCTGGGTATTACACTCATGTTGTCTGTATAAACTGTCTAAACTGCACATCTGCTGAGTAATGTGAAGTGGATACTGTTATAAGGGCCTTGATTACCCCTCGATTACTCTAAGGCAGTTTGACCTGGTTTTATTGCTCTTTATCTCTTGCCTGATGACAAAAGTTGAAAGAAGCAATGTCTGGGATGCAATGTTTAATGTGAAATGTTCACTGCTTTTCTGCTGCAGCTAGAGGTGGAGATTTGATCCAAAGTGGAGAGGGTACAGCCAATTGTTCTTTCCACTGACCTGATAACCCTATGGAGCACTTTTCTTTCCAAGAAAGTGCAGCTGCTGTACCACACACGGTCCATAAGTCAGCACACTCTCAATGTAGCAGTGATAAAAGGAAAGCAGCAGATTTTTGGGGAGGTGGTTATTTCTGAGGATTCTCAGAAGAGGCAGTCTCGGCTTCTTCAGCAGCTCCTTGGTGTCTGCACTCCACATCAAGTTGTTCTCAAGCTCAATGTCCCAAAACCATAGCACAGAGACCCGCTCCACATAGACCCCACCAATAATGATCTTATTCCTGTGGTGGGTGGGACATAAAGAGGGTGTAGAGGAGTGGGCTGAGAACCCATCCAGGCAGTGTGCAGCTGTTTAATATGAGGGGAGTAGATGTGTTGGCCCAGTCTGACTCTCTGGGAGCAACTGAACTGGAAGTCCAGAAGTCCATCCACATGTGGGTAATGGGAGCTGTGGCGTCTCTGCATTAAAAGGCCGGTGGTGCCGGGCCCCACCAGATGGCACTGTGGAGCTCGATGAACTGTATAGGAACGTTGTTCTATATCGAGTAATATTGTCTAAAAACTGATTCTGTTACCAAGAATATTCTGTTATACACATTAGTTTACAACAATCTAAGTTTTTGTTACAATAGGTACTGACAAGCTCAGTAGGCTAAATCCTCTAGAAACAGCGTTTGGGTCTGGTCCTGGTTGGCCCCTTAACGTCTGTTTAAATTATGAGCATCTAAAATCACAGTGCGCATGCTCATGGTGTGCTCAGTGGAGAGCCGTGAGGCCCTAACACTCCGGCCCCAAGCTGAAATCATCCTGGTAAAATATCAAAATAGCACATGTCACTTTTACGTTCTGTTAGAGAAAAGTGTGCAGCTATCCAGTGTCAGTTGTTATTGCTAGCTACCAAGACAAAATAAAATAAAACCCAATGAAGCTGATTTCCTGCTGAATGCTAACTTAAGCACTTAAGCACCCTGCCTCTTGAGCAGAAGATGGATGACAGAGGGACACGGTGCCATTAAAACTAAGGAAGAATTAGTAGTTGCTATAATAGCAGTTGAGTTGTTGGGCCCCACCTAACTTATCATGGCAGAGATGCCACTGGATGGGAGTCCCACATCTACCAGTTTGGACAGCAGCCGTTGTGGAAGGACGTTTTTAAATGCGAAGCTGAAGTCCATTAAGAGTAGTTATCAAAAACCTCCCAGGTAGTTTTCTGGAAGCAGACCTGCAGTGTTGGGAGGCATACTTGGGCCATGTGGTTAGAGTCCTGGTCGTAGTGGGAGATGGATGCTGAGCAAATATGGAAAGTCTTCATTTGATGTCCATCTACAACTGATTGAGTTTTAAAATCAGTTCCTTTGATGGCTGCAGCAGATGATTAAAAAATTGCAAAAACAAGAAAGACCATCTTCTTCTCGTTTCAGCTGCTCCCTTCAGGAGTCACCACAGCAAGTTAACAGTCTCGATCTAAGTCTCTTCATCTCCTTCTCTATCAGGGTCATCCTACACACCACCATCCTACGCTGTCTGTCAACACTCCCACCTACTACTCTACTAATCTCCTTCATCGTCTACACAAGCTGTAGTCAACCTGTGTGCTCCTGCCTCCACTTCACTCTATGTCCCTGTCTCTTCTGAAAGAAAGTATTCACTTCAGCCAGTTCCATCCTGTTTTGGGAAGTCTACCACCATCTGTCCTTCTACATTCCTGTCCTGGATACCAAACCTTCTCATCTCTTCCTCATCACCTCTGTTACCTGCACCAACATGTCCAATGAAGTCTGCTCTAATCACCACTCTCTCACCTCTGGGGACACTCTGCATCACTCGATCTAACTCACTTCAGAATTTCCAACTCATTTTCCAACTCACATCCTACCTATGGGCCATACCCACGGACAACACTAAACAAAACACCTTCAATCACCCGCTTTATACTCATCACTTTATCTGAGACACTTTTCACTTCCAGAACATTATTAATAAATCTTCTGTCAAGATAATTCTTACTCTACCTGTCAGCACCATGATAGAACAACTTAATTTCTTCTCCTAGGCTCATGGTCTTGTTACCTTTACATCTGCTCTCTTGGACACACTCTTAAATCCACCTTCTTCCTCTGCATCATGTCAACCAACTCTATAGCATTTCCTGTCATTTTGCCTTTAAAGAGGTCATTCCATTAAAAACTGTTTTTCTGAGGTTTCTGTTGAATATTTTAGCTCCACAGGTGTCCTTACCTTCATAGTGGGTGTGAAAACAGGTCAACAACTTCTCTTTCAATTTTAATCTCTCAAACTACGCAGGTGGCGATAACACCCGAGTTCAAACGATCTGTATTTGTTTCATCACAACTCCTTTGCTCGTTAGTATTCATCAGCTTCCGCAGTTGAAAACATGCCTAAAATGCTGCTGGCTAAAAGCTGTAGCATAAGACGTATCAAACCGGAAGAGACTACGTGTGCTGTTGCTATGCGCAGCGGGGCAGGAAAGAGTATGCCTTGCTAGGCTAGTTTTTAAGCCAATCTGATTCCAGAAAATTTGAATAATAAATACTAATGAGTTACAGCCCAAAGCCTGACGAAACCAGCCGAATCTTGATGCAGATAGATTGAAAGGTTTGTTAATCAGTGTTTCCTGACGTTTTTTAGATATAAAATGTTTCATATTACTGGTTAATACTTAAGAAATAACCACAAAGTCCTGAAATGTGTATGAAATGGCCTCTTTAAGTGTTTTTACACACAACCTGTTGAAAGTACAATTTTTCCAGGTTTTTTTTGGTTTGTTCTTTTGCAATTTAAGTCATTCACATCCAATGAACAGATTGAAATGGTACAAAGGTAAGTGGTAAACTGCCAGAGGTTACAAAAAAGTAAGGTCAGGTGTTTTGTTTATAAGTGGACCATAATCCTATAATGCATCACAACAAATGGCTGACCGAAAGAATAACATTTATTGTAGATGCGTAAAATAGCTGGATCTCCATAGAGCAGGTTATGGATATTGAACCTCTGGGGCTGAGGCATCTGGGACAAGGACGGGATAAGTTAATATCATGTTGACACAATGAGTGATGTGAAATGGAGATTGACTGGGTTACCTTTTTTCCTGCAGGTGAACAGTAAAACAGGAAGGAGAATCGACTGCCAGCAAGGATGACATGCCGCAAAAACTACATATAGCAATATTATTATTGCACAATGCTTGAAAGAATTTCCAACTTTTAGTAGTTTTGGGAGCAAATGCCAAAGAAATGTGTCAGACTGACAGATGTGAAAGTGATGGAAGATGTTATATCATATGGTTGTTTTGTAATGTTGCTCCTGTTACCAGTTTTATCAGAACAATTACAAAATAACAGAAGCATTGTAATGTTCTTTTGTGTTTTAGGCTTCACCAAAGAAGCTAATAATTTGGAGCCTATTAGCATCATCTTATTTTAAGCTAATGGATAATATTCCCGTTGTCATGTCAACACATCAGACTGACTACTTTAGTAAATTTAGTTTTTTTGAAAATCTGCTGAAATAATATCCCAAACTACAACACTGCAGAAACATTTGAAATAGTTAGTATCTGAGGTAGCTCAGCTCCTACCTCGTAACAGCCGCTGCATTACGGCTTTCAGGCCATGATGGCGAAATCAATGAGTCACTATCTGTCAGCTGCTTCAGGACTTGCTGCACATTGACCACAGCTTCTAGGTCACTAGACAAATACAGACACAAAGCCAGAGGAGGCTGGCAATCGTTTTTCTATATTCACTCCATCATGATGGTGTTTATTGATTGGGCACTGTTATAAATATAATATATTTGCATCAGCTCCTGCTGGTTTGCCTTTATTTTAAAGTCTGCGGGGTGAATCCCTTGTTTGCCCTAAATCAGACTATGCACCAATTTTCCAAATAAAGAATAAATATGTAACAAATAACAATTTAAAGATCTCAAATGATGGTGTCATAGCTAACAGATGTGTAATATTATCTGATGGCTTTGAGAACGATCAGCAGAGCTGGGCTGGAAAGGAAAAATGAATGAGCGTATTAACCCTGTGCATGCGTGTATATGTGGATTTGTGGGAGCATACTTGTTGTGCCCAGCAGCGATGGCGGTGTTCAACACACAGACAGCAGGCTGTCTGGCAGGTTTTCATTTATTTAGGCTTTTATGCACCTGACAGATCTTCATTCATTCAGAGCCATGTGACAGTTTGTGGCAGCTGGGTCCAGGCAGCAGAGTAAAAATGACATGACACCAATCTGCTCACCAAATGTCTCACAAAGGACAATGTTTCTTTTGCCTTCTCCTGTCATGGAGTTGCTACAATAAAGCAACATGCAAGAAACTGGAACAGTAGCTACGTTTACATGGGCACATTTAATCGGAATAAACGCCCAATCGGATAAAAAAGACGTCATGTAAACATGTCAATCAGAATGTTTTGATCCGATGCAGAATGATCAGAAAGAAATTTACTTCCGATTGAGAGGGGTGGTTTTGTCCGATCTTCATTCAGATAGACGTGCATGTATACACCCATTAGGAAAGAAAGGGTGAAAAAAGCCCACTGCGCATGCGTACAACTTCAGCGTTACGTCTTTCCGCTTTCGCAGACCCAAGTAGAAAACATGGCGGGAGGTAAACAGAAGTGGTCTGCTGGTGCAGTCATCCTGTCATCCTGCTCTCCTCTCCTGTGGCGGAGGAGCAGTAGCAATATGTATTCAGCCTCTAGCTTGGTTAATGCGACCAGTAAAAACCCAAACATAAAGGTAATCACCCGCAGAAGGTCCATATTGGGGATAACGTGAGTCAGCTCGAGCACACGATGGGGCGGGAAAGACGCGCAGAAAGGACGGAGTTTGTTTACTTTTTTTTCTTCCTCCGGAAAGACAACTCGCTGTGCCCATGCTCAACCCATTTAACCTGATTGAGTGCTTGGTGCATGTGTACTCATGGCATGATCAGATCATTTCAGTTAGTGTCCATGTCAACAGGGATTTGGGAATTCTGATCGACCAAGATTTTAATCAGATTGGGGAAATTTGGCGCATGTAAACGTAGCTACTGTTTTAATGCACTGTTTAATAGGTGCAAAATGTCTATAACAAAAGAAAGTAGTTGTGGATAGATCAAAATTTGTCATGTCCTACAGACAGAACTAACTGGATACATACACTGTGATGAGTGCCGAGATGACGCCTATGTCTGGCTTTACCTCTAGCCAGTTATTTGATTTTTTTTTTGTTTTATTGTTGTTTCTAGGGATGCAACAATACCACTTTTTTCAAACCAATATGATATGATACTTGGATCTGAGTACTTGCTGATACTGAGTACCAATGCAGATACATCTACCACACAAAAAAATGCAATGAATTGGAAGGTTTTATTTTCTTCTCTGCTTGTTACAACAAATGATGGTGAACTCAATAAAAAAATATATTTTTAAAAATGACCACAAAACTAAAATTTCAAGGGAAAAAGAAACATTTTCTGTGAAATTATTGCAGAGTTTCCATGTTTTAAGTGTTGGTTTATAGTATCCGTTAACTAATCGATACTGATATGAGTACATTAGAATGGTATTGGCCTCGATACCCAAAACCAGTATCCGTATTGGTGCATCTCTATTTGTTGCATATTTATTTGGTGTTGTTTCCTTGTGCATAGATGACCACCATTTGTTACTGATGATCAAATCTGTTAGTCTACGTTCACACTGCTTGTTCTAATGCTCAATTCCAATTTTTTGGTGAAATTCGATCTTGTTGCAAGGTCGTTCAACGCATGTGCATTATAGGAAGTGACTCCTTGCATTTAGCTCTGAGACTTTTTATTTTTCTTTGGCACTGGAGCCAGGTACATTTAAACTTGCGCTCTGCCATTTCTTTGGAAATGTTTTCAAAAACCGCGCGGTTCCTATAACACCTCTCGAGTTTGGCCTGAACAGAACTCAGACACTTCAGTTTCTCGCCATTGACTGTTCTCCGCATCGTCTGCCTTCACTGTTGTTTACTTTTTGCTCTGGCGTCCTTGACGCAGAATAGTCACGTATGTCACATATTGATGACGTACAGGTCGGATGGAAGCGACCTGGCGGTTCAGACTGAAGTCACAAAAGATCTGGGGTCTCATTTATAAACGGTGCGTATGCACAAAATGGGGCCTGAAAGTAGCGTACGCCACTTTCAAAGCAAAAGTTGGGATTTATAAAAAACGAACTTGACTTGAAAACGTGCGCACCTGTACGCCAACTCTGACCCGTGCATACGGACATTTTGGAGACGAGGGGAATCAACGACACAGTTGGTGAAGTGGTGAACTACAGTCAGACTGCATATTACTCCTCTCACACACGTCATTTCACCTCACACCAAATATTAATTATAGATTCATGTTATTATAAACATTCAGAACAGCAATGATATCTACTGTATATTGCAGCTTGTAGTGAGCTGTAGCTCTTCTAAAAACATTTTTTAATACTAAGAGAAATACATAAAATTTATCGCCTCCTTGACAGGAAGCCTTCACTCCGGGAACAATGGTCTGAGGGTGTAATGCAGCGTTTAAGATTACAACGACAAGGTTCATTTAATGTTTTTTAATGTATCATTTAAGGCCCCAACGGCTGTCATCATGTCGCAAAACACACTCTTTATTTCTTTTAATTCATTGGTCATGGAATTAATAGCGCTGATGGAGTCTCTCTGTGTCTGTATCACAGCTTCAGTGAGAACCCGACCACTGCTGGATGCGCTGGATGCACTGGTGCTGGGGACAGTCTGACGACCTCATCCTGGCCTATGTACAAATGCTGAAAAGACACGACATATTAGTCTGTCTCCTTAAAACATGCTAAAATTTGTTAACGTAGCCACGTATTACAAAAGGTGCTTTACTGGGTTCATTTGTTGTTTCTGTCAAGTCGGTTTCGCCCTCCTTCTCTGACACAAGACCGTACACCGTCCTGTCAGCTGCACTGACAGTCTGCACTGCAGACACTGTCACTCTGAGTTTTTTTCTTTTATTTGTGACACCGCTGCTGTTTCCACCAAATAAAGTGTCTCTCCTAGCCTCCACTTCACCCACTAACACTTTCATTTTCGTCTCTGTGAAGTATATCTTCTTGTTTTTTTTGTTTAGTTGCGATATTTCCCGTCTTCCTCATATGCATCAATATTCATGTCCTGCTTTGCATTGACCTTATATGGCCTGGTTTGGGTGTGTTCAGGGCGGGACATGAGCCAAATTCACGTACGCACACTTCCAGGAAGAGTGGGATTTATAAAGGGGAAATTGCTTACAACTGTGCATGCGTATGGTTTTATAAATTGGGAAATTTTTTTGGCGTACGCAAACTTTTTGTTTTGGTCGTACGTACACTTTTAGTAGGGTTTCTATGCAATGTTTTATAAATGAGACCCTTGATACGTATCGGATTTAGGACCACATGCTGAAGTGGCCTTTGTCGCATTTGAAAAAATCTGATCTGTGTTGTTCAGACTGTCATAAAAAATCAGATACAGGTCAGATAAGGGCAAAAAATTCGGATTTGGGTCATTTCAGCCTGCAGTCTGAACGTAGCCTTATTAGCATCTTCCAGTGCTATGAGAACTGGAATAACTACATCCTTCCTTGTGTGTTTCCCTGTTAGCAGTAGATCTACCCCTGCTTTGAAGACAGAAGTAGAGGAAGTGGGACAAGAGAGTTGGTTTTCTCTTGCTGCTTCTACTGTAAAAGGCAGTAGTGAATTTCCTACAGAAACCTAATCTTCATGCCAGTTCTGCCTGTATTTTCAAGCCTATTTCAAAGCTGTTTTTTGTCAGTAACCTATAAGGGAAAGTTGTTGAAACTCGGATCTGGGTTATCTGGGTTGAGGATTCCTGACCCCTTTCAGTCAGGATTTCAAAAGCACAACTCTGTTAGCTCTTTCATTTGATGGCTGCTGATGTAGGACAATGTTTTATCTTGGTTCTTCTTGATCTTAGTACAGCAGTTAATACTGCCAACCATAATATTTCACCGGACAGGCTTAATGCTCTGCCAGGCACTTTAGGTTCTGCACTATATTGGTTGTCCTCTGTCAAACAGGACATTCTCTGTGAGGACAGTCGCTCTTCTTTCTTCAATCTGTTCTACATGGTTTGGTTTTGGGGCTCTAATAATTTATTTTACATTGTTCTTTTAGCTGTCATTATTCAATATTTTTCTTACATGTTTTATCACATCTTTGCAGATCACATTGAGTTAAAGCCGCAGGGTATATGATTTCATTTCAAAACTGCAAAAAATGCTCTTCATATACCATTGGCAATTTACATTATAGGAATTCTTAAACGAGGCCGAGTAATGATCATTCTTTCTACAGCGAGAAAACCTGGGAAAACCTCATTCAATCAGCTTTGACGGTCCGTCCAGGATAATAGACTTGTAAGCAAAGCTCACTGTCTGTACTCTGAATCGTCCTCACCTGTGATGAGTCAGACGATGGCAGAGTCATCAGAGAACTTCTGGAGGTGGCAGCATTGGGAGTTGATTGAGAAGTTTGTAGTATAGAGGGTGAAGAGGAACGATGCCAGCACAGTTCCCTGTAGGGCCCCCGTACTGCAGACCAGTGTATCAGAGACACATCCCTTTGTCCTCACATACTGTGGGTATCCACTGGGACATGTGGTGGTTCACTCCTGATAGTTCCAGCTTGTCCCTCAGAAGGTGTGGTTGGATGGTGTTGAAAGCACTAGAGAAATCAAAGAACATGATCCTCACAGTGCTTCCAGGCTTCTCCAAGTGAGTCAGAGCTCGATGTAGCAGGTAGATGATGGCGTCCTCCAACCCGATGCCAGGTTGGGAGGCAAACTGCAGCGGATCCAATGAAGACCTCACCAGGGGGCGCAGATGGTTTAAGACCAGCCTCTCGAGGGTCTTCATCAAATGTGATGTCAGGGCTACGGGGCTGTAGTTACTGGGGTTCTTGGGGTGGGAGGTCTTTGGTACTGGTACCACACAGGAGGTTTTCCACAGCTGTGGTACTTTACCCAGCGACAGACTCAGGTTGAACAGATATGTTAAGATACCACACAGTTCATCTGCACAACATCTCAGGAGCCTGGAGCTGATGCCATCTGGACCTGCAGCCTTCCGCATGTTGATCTTACGCAGCTCATTCCTCACTTGAGTTGCTGAAAGGGACAATATGGTGGTTGGTGTAGGGTGATGTATGTTGAAGTCCTCAAAATTCGGGGGTAGGTGTGATGGCTGGGAGCTGAGAGGTGTGAAGACTCTTACACATCAAATGTAAATATTGGCCCAAATTTTCTGAATTCCATGATATGCAGGGAGAACTGATCTCAAGTGCAACAGATGGACAAAAGGCCAGATGCAATGCACTTAAAAAAGTTTTATTGAGGTGAGAGGATGAATAGGTCTGAGTTGTGGAAGCAATGGTTCAGGGGAAACAGAGCCAGTTGTGGTAGGTGAATCCTTTGATAAGTGATCACTTACTGACTGATGAGTGAAAGCAGGCAGCAGCAGTCTAAAGGTCCATGAAGGGTTCAAGAGCCGGGTAATTCAAAACGTCAGGGAAACAATTCCTAGGGGGAGCAGGCAGGAGCAGGAACCAGGTACAATACAAAGGTCAAAATCCACAAAGAACAAACAGACAGGAAACCGCTAGCTAGTGATATACAATTAACTAACTCACACAGGGAGCCTTAAAGGAGGAATAAAACAGGGGAAGGTGAAAGTTATAAGGGCAGGTGTAGACAATTAACAAATTACCTGACTGGGAGTGGGGTGACAGAAAAAACACAACACAAAAGTGACACTAAATACACACTGAAGAAATATAATCAAACCCCAAAACCAGTCTTTCAGCAGGACCGGTGGGGTTCAACAGAAAAGATAATAGGTTAACTTAAACCCCTAGACAGACACTCAATCACAGAACTAATAACAGTAAGACAGATAAGGGTGTGGATGAACTGAAAAACAGCAGAAACGGTGGCACAGACAGAACAACCAGGACAAGTTCAACGGATTCTTTCTTTTATGTAGTTTCTTATTAACATTATATTTCTCAAGTCATGAAGTTTGTCTTTGGGCTTTTAGAAATAATTTTATAATGCTTTTTGTTCTTAAATCTCTTAAATCTATCTCTCTTGTTGTTTTTCTGGCTGTTACTGTAAATTTGTGGGACTAAACTGATTCCACTTTTTGTAAACTTGGACACGTTGAACTTTGCCATGATAGCAACCAGAACTGGAAACAGTGATTTCACCCTTTTTGTTCATCTACTGTCCTGATGTTGAAAGTGTTGGAAAGAGGAAATGGAGCAGGGGGAAATAGACTAAACGGAAAAAAAACAATATGAAAATGCAAACAGCAGGTGAAACCATGTCTTCCTTTAAAAGACAAGCTATAAGCTCTGCTGGATTTGAACACTACATCAAGAGCTTTTGTCCCTCTGGCTGTTTCCCATGGAGCAGTGTGACTGGGCACCGGTCCTGTTCCAAAAAAGTCTCCATGACCCACATGGTCGAGGTGCATGTGTCCCAGCAGGATGGCAATGTATGCAATTCCTGTCTGGCACGCAGTTCGTATCTCACAGGGGCCGGAAAGAACATTTGTGAATATGTTCGCATATACAGTACTGCTGAACTTACATCACTTTCAAGTGCATTGCAGTTTTTTCCATCCATGCCTGCTGTCTCACCAGATTCCTGTTTCCAGAGAGGCAGCAAGTCCAAGCAGTAGTATGTACACACACACACACACACACACACACACACAAGTGTGTTTTGGTATCCTTATGGGGACCGTCCATTGACTTCCATTGATTTTAGTAACTAGATTTATACCTAACCCAAACCCTTTTCCTAACCTTAACCATTACTGATCTATAACTAACCCTAAGACTAACTAAAACTCTATTCACACCATACCTATAAACCTAACCCCTAACCCTAAAAAGGGGAGTCCCCCTCATGGGGACCAGGCTTCGGTCCCCACAAGAACCCTCGGACCCCAGAAAGATAGTAAAAGTCAGGAAACTGGTCCTCAGCAGGTCAGAAAAACAAGCCCCCCCCCCCCACACACACACACACACATACACACACACTCACTGCAAGTGAAGCAAATCCGTTGTGAAAGTCAAGTGATCTGTTTGAGCCACAATATTATCAGACCTCACTTCTTTGTGGCACGAAACCATTTCACTGTACCAAGCAAACAATTCAATGGGAAAAAAAAATAAAGAATAAGCTTTTGTGTTTTTTGACTGTCCTCCATAAAAATGGAATAAAATTCCCCCAGATAACCAAACCACAAGCTGGTGCCTTCTCTAATGTCAGAGCTGTGGACTCATCACTCGTCTGTTTGGTGATGGTCATTTTGAGGAACTAAACTGAATGAAACATGTTACAGTAGTTCATAAACAGTTATCACCCGTATGTTATGATTACTTTGATGGACTCCTTCCTGAGGCTGAGGTCAGGTATGTGCAGAAATTGGAATCTTCTTTTTCTTGTTACTGGAAACAAGTTTAACTTTTCATGTAGTTGTAATAATGTGTTGGAAGTTTCATGTTAATAATGACATTAATAGGGATGTTGAAGTTCCAAGAATCACTGACACACCGGCTCATTCTAGGAGTTGTTTTTCTGCTTCTCAGATGGAAAGTAACCCCTCCTTTCCACTGGATGCGTCAGCAGAACATAGCTATTTGCTCGCGCAATTAGCTGTGCGTCCCTTCCCACCATGAGCGTTTTACACGTGCTTATCCCCCGCGCAAGCATTACATCCAGCTGGTCCGGATCATGAAATCTCATGAGAATAATGAAAACACCTATGATTTCATCAACACACACAACAACAAGCTGGGAGAAAGACGACAACATGTATCCAGAAGGTATTTGGCTTATTTTCACACCACCTACGGACTTCAAAGCCGTCACAGGTACTGGACTTTCTCGTAGTCTCGCAAATGAAAATCTGCATGTGTCCTTTTATTTTGAAACTTCTGGGTACGAACGCCTAATTTCCTGTCTGGTCCAAATAAAATTGCTAAACTTAGCGCGTTTTAGAGGCGTATCACATAAAAAATAAAACTGCAACATAATGCTCACGACACTACACTTCTGGGATACGTCTCATGTGCGCTACTTCGTGCGCAGTGGGAACGGTCTCGTTGACTTTAATGGCTGCTATCAGCTGCTATTGGGGCTAGACACACGGGAGGCGACAAACGACAGCGATCAGCAAAACTCATCAAGAGTTGAGATTTTCTCAATTCTCTGGGATCACGTCCTAGGCCTGCGTGTGCACGATACATGCATGAGCACAAAGTTTCAGATGCATGTGCATTTCGCTTAGTAGCAAGGAAACTTGCGATTATCGCTTTGTCGCTCATGTCTCATTGATAATGAATGATGTCGCCTACCGTATGTCGAGCCCCTTACGCGTCACTAATGTTGTGCGTCTGTTGTATGTTCAATGGAAAGGAGGGGTTAAAGGGGGGTATTATGCTTTTTTCAGACACACAGTGCCACTCTATAGCATACTCCAATGACTATGTTACCATAAGTTGATCTGTAAAAGCTGTAAATAAAAAAAAACAACCTTTAAGAAATTTGCCGTCGCGTCATGGCCGCTCCAAACACCTCGATATTGGCCTCTGTCTCTTTAAGACCTTCCGACACTCCCCCTTCATCACGCTGTTCATGTCGTCATCACAACATTACTCTCCATGCTGGATTATCAATATTCGCTGTTATATTTTAAGAGAAGTTATATTTTATTGTCACGTTTGAGAACGATGGCCACACAAGATATTGTGCAGCCTTATGAATATGACCCTGCGTCCGACCCAGAAAGTTTATTTTCTGATGAACCGGAGAGGGTACAGAGGCTCTTACAGGACTTTTCTGCTTGGTAATGTAACGTTATATTCCACATCCTCTGCATCCACTTTTAAATATAAGCAATTTTGAAGCTACGTTTTGCAAAGTAGAAATAAATACGTCATATTATAATGCTACGTTTTGTAATGTTATCATAATGGATCTATATTTTGAAGTGAAATAAATGTAAAGTTTCGTTTTGTTTTAAAATTTCTGATAATAACAAATATTTGTCCTCCAAGGTGTCTCTGTGGTAGTTGCCGCACCATGCCCACTGAAGTGGAAAATGTTTGCTGCAAGGAATTAAGCAATTAAGTAAAAAAAATTACTATACTGTCACTTGTCTGCCATTTGATAAAAGTGTATTATACTGTATTTAATTTAGGTTGAAAGAATGAAAAGCTAATACTTTAAATATTCCTTCGTCTAAAGGTTCTGAGAAGAATTTATCAGCTCCCTAGAGAACTAAATTGTATAACAGACCATCCTGCATTTCATGTCAACTGTCTGAATCACTGGGCTCTACAAAATATCAATAATTTGTGCAGAGCAGATTATGGACCAGTCCGGAGAAGAACACAGGAAGAGTATACTCAAAGTATAAATAAAGTTATGAAAGGAACAACACTTTTTTTTGCAACTGTAGTTATTATTAATTATTGGCAATATTTACAATATTTTTATCACAATTACAGACGTTTCAGATTCGTGGCATATCAGAGTTTTGTGAGTTGGTGCTGGGGATTGCTTGGTGCCAGAATAAGGATCGTTATCCCGTTGTGTGCTGTGTTGCGGATTCGGCAGCAGTTCCCAGACCCTGATGGGAACTATGTTGGCTTTCGGCCTGTTGATTTTGTGCCACCACTGGATTGAATCTTGACATCTGCATGGCCACAACTTCCTCCTAAGAAGGTCTGTCATACTGAAAACTGAGGGTGGGAGGTACTGGCACCTTCTTGAGCTCCATTCGAAACCTTTTCGGATCACAAAGCACCTCACTGTAAACCAGCTGCATCAGGTCACCTTTGTACCCTGTGAAATTATAAATACTGTGAAAACTTGAAGAGAATGTAGCATTTGTGAAAAGGTATTTTATAATAAAGTTTTGTTTTTTAATTTACCAAATGTGGCATCTGTTTTGATCGGCCTTGCTGTAGCCCGGCCCTTTTTGGACTTTGGAAACAGTAATTTCCACAAAAGTTTTCCCTTCACCATTGCCTGCTCACGTTTTGCATTCTCATTGTGGTGCATCGCAGCCAAATAGAGCCTACAAGTAAAGACGTGACAAAATGTTATTAGCGTTTACAATGGGGTAAGCATGATTAATAACAAAGCATAGTAAAAAACATACCTGCACAGCATTCCAATGAATGGAAAATTCACATTCTTGGGTGCAAAGCGTAGAATCAGGCTGTGGAAAGACTCAAGTGAGGTGGTTTGATGGTTTGAGCTTAGTTTGTGCACATCTTTGAGAATTCTTTTGTTCAGGAGTATTTTCTCAACTCTAAATGTAAATGGTAAATGTCCTATTTGTATAGCGCTTTTCTAGTCATTCAGACCACTCAAAGCGCTTTCACACTACAAGGTTTTACATTCACCCATTCACACAACCCGATATGTAAACCAGGGGGAGAGGGTAGGGGCTAACACTCACACAACTCGATACGCAGATCGGGGGGCAACATGGGGGCAATGTCTTGCCCAAGGACACTTCGACATGTGGCGGTGGAAGCCAGGATCGATCCACCAACCTTCAAATTGGAGGACGACCGCTCTAACCACTGAGCCACAGCCGCCCCGTATACAGTGCCACAGTGCCTGGAAAAATAACACTAAGGTCAGTAAAAAAAGAAAGCTGTAACTTTTGATTCTTATATCAATATTATTGAGAATTTAACACAAACCAGGTTTGAACCATTTTTTCCGGTCCGTGGAGACTTTGATTGGATGTGCACAGTTTGTGAATAATGGATCATCATGATCATGCACATTTTGGACGTGATTTACTAACGACGTTCACTTGGCCACTTTCTCAGATCCAGTTGTAGATGACCATGCAGTCCAATACATGGGATTTTTTATACCTGGTAACCACTTTTGTACCACCTCACAATCCTTTTTTTTGGCCAAAGCATCCAGTTTCTTTGATAAGCCTGAAATACAAGAAATACATTTATAATTAGACATGTTGTTACAAATTGAGGATACTTGGGGGGCCTGCAAGTTCAGGCCTTACAGGTGTTATGTTTTGCATACTTTGAAAATTAAGTTCACTATTTTGCTCAGTCAATTCATTTTTACCACTTAATCTGTTGTACAGGCACCTTGCTAAACAGTTAAAACACTGTCAACAAAATATCTCTGCCCAAAACAGGGCAAATATACCTCACAAAATGTAGTTCATAAGGACCAGTGTCCTCATTTATAATTACCAAATAATTAATAACAAATATTTTAGCCAACAGTCAATTTCAAAAGTTGAACAGAAAATGTAATTTATACCTTTAACCACATGCAAAACGTCGTAATAGTGGCACATCTCTCTCTCCCGTAGGTATTTCTGTACTTGAGGATGTCTGTCCGTCACAATGTAGTCCAGTTGCACAGAATGGGACTCCAACAGATCAAGACTCCGTTTGAGTCCCTCTTTCTCCATATTCACACTGCTGCCAACTTCGTTACTCTAAAAAGATACATCAAAACATTTATTTATTACAAACAGTTAGAATGCATTTAGCTTTGCATCAAGTAAGCAAGTGCTACACTTTTTACTATATTTTCATGTCAACATCATTGCCAGATAGACAGAGACATAGCTTCTAAGCATCTGAAGATATAAAGGATTTGGTAAAGCAAAATGAACAAACCTGCACCAGCTGAATGTCTAGGATCTTTTTATCTTCATTCTCCATAATTGTGTAGCTCCCAAATTTGGCAGAGTGTCCTGGACAAGACAGTTTTCATCAGTAAACATCAGTAATATTGTTAGATAATGTGTGCTAAAAAAATTACCTGGTGAATCTGCCCTGATATCACCAAAATAAAATTAGATGTGATTTTTGTTTGATAAAATAAATGTCCTATTTGCAAACAATGAATGTCATTTAGATCCTATGTTGTGATAATTTAAATGTCCTTTCAATCTTTGTAAAAGATCCCCCATTGAAGTAGACAGCTGCTGACAACTCTAGATTTCCTTGTGGTATATTGCCCTTCATTGGCTGGCTCTGCCACTTTTGAGTGAATAAATAAAGTGGACAGTCCTGGGTGAAAGCAACTAACGTGCCACATCTGCGCTGATGCACTATACAGTGTCTCTTGCATACAGGGCAATTGTCAAAGAGCTCTCTGAGGGCACTCTCAAATACGATGTATTTTGCATCTTCTAATTCAGATGGGCACTCCATTTCACTGTTGACGTATTAAACATTATATGTCAATATATCAAATAAGTATCAACTCACATTGCATTAATTGAATATAGTCATCTTACAATAGGTCAGACAGGTCAGTAACGGTATTTCCTGGTTCATAAGTTGAATCTTGAGATGGAGGAATGGACATACTGAAGTCCTCTTCCTCTTCCTGGTCCACCTCTAGATGAGGGCGTTTTGGGGGTCTTGCGCCAAGGCATGATGTTGGTTTCACAGGTGTTGACGAGAATTGTGGCAAGGACTGCTCTGTACCTATGCCTCTGCTGACAGTGTCAACCCCTCTATTATAACAAAATGGAAGCGTTTGGGAACAACAGCAATTCAGCCACAAAGTGGTAGGCCACGTAAAGTGACGGAAAGGGGTCAGCGGATGCTGAAGCGCAATAGTGCAAAGAGGTCGCTGACTTTCTGCACAGTCAATTGCTACAGAGCTACAAACTTCATGTGACCTTCAGATTAGTCCAAGTACAGTACGCAGAGAGCTTCATGGATTGGGTTTCCATGGCCGAGCAGCTGCAGCCAAGCCACACATCACCAAGTGCAATGCAAAGCATCGGATGCAATGGTGTAAAGCACGCCGCCACTGGCCTCTAGAGCAGTGGAGACGCGTTCTCTGGAGTGATGAATCACGCTTTTCCATTTGGCAATCTGATGGACGAGTCTGGGTTTGGAGGTTGCCAGGAGAACGGTACATTTCAGACTGCATTGTGCCGACTGTGAAATTTGGTGGAGGAGGAATTATGGTGTGGGGTTGTTTTTCAGGAGCTGGGCTTGGCCCCTTAGTTCCAGTGAAAGGAACTTTGAATGCTTCAGGATACCAAAGCATTTTGGACAATTCCATGCTCCCAACCTTGTGGGAACAGTTTGGAGCGGGCCCCTTCCTCTTCCAACATGACTGTGCACCAGTGCACATAGCAAGGTCCATAAAGACATGGATGATAGAGACTGGTATGGATGAACTTGACTGGCCTGCACAGAGTCCTGACCTGAACCCGATAGAACACCTTTGGGATGAATTGGAGACTGAGAGCCAGGCCTTCTCGACCAACATCAGTGTGTGACCTCACCAATGCACTTTTGGAAGAATGGTCAAAAATCCCTATAAACACTCTCCTCAACCTTGTGGACAGCCTTCCCAGAAGAGTTGAAGCTGTTATAGCTGCAAAAGGTGGACCAACATCATATTGAACTCTATGGGTTAGGAATGGGATGGCACTTCAGTTCATAGTATGAGTAAAGGCAGGTGAGCGAATACTTTTGGTAATATAGTGTATGTTGGATGCTCTGAAGTGGAAGCTGTAGCTGCAGGTGCAGGTGGACTCTGACAGAAACACATAAAAATAAGTGAATAAAGTAATCAGAGTTACTAAGTGCTCTTCAAATAAATGTTTACTTGATAAAAAAAAAAGTCCATTGCCAATAGAAGTAGGCCAACTTGTTGAACATTTCACATGTTTTTTTTTCATATTTCCCTTGTTAGAGTAACATTTGAAGGCATTTAGAATACAGTTACTTTCCTAACTCAATTACATGTCCAAATGTCTAAAGATTACTCAAATATACATAAATAAGCTAAAGAAACATTTCAGGCATGATTTTAATGAGGGAACGACATGATAACATGATGTAAAGCTTGAAAAAGTCAATTTTGCATAATACCCCCCCCCCCCCCGGGTTTCCTGCAGTCAGATAGCTTCCTTTTAATCTTTTCAAACTACTGTATCATTCTTTCCAAAGAAGAAAACCTTAGATATGATACTTATTTTCCACCATAATTTGCAAATAAATTCTTTAAAAATCAGACAATGTGACTTTCTGGATTTTCTTTCCTCATTTTGTCTCTCATAGTTGAGGTATACCTATGATGAAAATTACAGGCCTCTCTGATCTTTTTAAGTGGGAGAACTTACACAATTGGTGGCTGACTAAATACTTTTTTGCCCCACTGTATATCCTCATTTTCACCCACATAATGTGTCACAGAACACAATAAATGTTACAAACTCAGGTAGACACATTACAGCAGGTTTTTGATTTAAAGATTATTACTACTAAAGCTTCTGTTAAGAGGAAAGAGCCCGCAGCAGCTGCATTAGAGGAGAGGAAAAGGGAGGATGTTATCTTCTCCATCTGGGGAGAGTGGCACAATGCAAGCTGGGAGGAACACCATTTATTAACCTTCACCTTCCTTTAGTTGTTCTCATGTGTGCATGGAGGTGTTTCTTGTAGTAACAAAGATGATGAAAGAGCTGGATGTAAAAAAAAAATATAGGATGAAGGGGATGGAAACTATAAAGGCTGTATTATGAGTTTATATTATTGTGAGGGAATAAACAGCACTGTGTAAAACATTCCCATCAATGAACTGTGGCATATTGATAAATATCTTAAAGAGGCCATTTCATACAAATTTCAGGACTTTGTGGTTATTTCTTAAGTAACATGTAATATGAAACATTTTATGTCTAAAAACGTTAGGAAACACTGATTAACAGATTTCAATCTGTCTGCATTAAAATTCGGGTGGTTCTGGCTACTTCCATCAGGCTGCTTCGTCAGCAGCTCGTTCATATTCATTATTCGAATTTGCTGGACTCTGATTGGCTAACGAACTAGCCTATGAGAGCAAGGTATACTGTTTCCTGCCCCACTGTGCATGGTAACATCAGACGTCATGTCTTCCTGTTTGCTACATTTAGCTACAGCTTTTAGCCAGCAGCATGCTAGGCGTGGTTTCAACTGTGGGAGCTGCTGAGAACTAAGATACAGGCCATTCGAACTCGGGAGAACTCGGGTGTTATCACCACCTGCGTAGTTTGAGAGCTAAAAACTGAAAGAGAAGTTGTTGACCAGTTTTCACATCCACTATGAAGGTAAGAACACCTGTGGAGCTAAAATATTCAACCGAAACCTCAGAAAAAACGTTTTTAATGGAAGGGCCTCTTTAAAATCAATCATTTAAACACTAGAACAAAGACAAGAAATAAAATAATTATTTACACTTTTGTTTTCTTTTATTTTGACAGTGAGCTGCTGTATTTAAATTGTAAAGGAGTTCCTGGAGTTTAAGCTTGTGTCCTGAAAATATCATGATTATAACATGATGCTAGGAAGTTGCTGCTTTCTGTTTCTGTTTCTCTATAAATAGTTTCTGACCTATAAAATATTTAACCACATAAGTGCATTTGTAAAAACTGTCCAAATGTTCTCCTGATCCGTCCTTCCTTCCTGGTAGAAGCTGTGACTTGGAGCCGACATACGCTGTGCTGTTACAGTGTCTCTGTTCTTTGCCTGTTTTCATCTCCGTGTACTTCCCGACCAGAATCAATACAGTTTCATTTAATCATTTAATCAGATCTGCTTCTGTCCTTGTAACTAATTTCGGCTGTGTTGACCCACAGAATTACAGTTTTCAGTAACAACTGACCTCTGTCAGCCTCACAGTGTTGAATTAAGGGAACCGGTGGCTTGACGTTGGCTGACAGCCTGGTTGTGTAAGATGTGATTGGTGCCAAGGGGCGTGTCATGCTGTAATGTATGAAAAAAGAGAAGCTGGGCAGTTAAAATTCATGAGAAATGATCGCCGTGTCAAAGGGAGGCCATCGACTTGTCATCTCTCAGACAGCACTGATCAATTTGTCTCTACACTTCCTGTCTCTGATGTGAATCTATAACTGTTTCTCTTTCTGGCTTTTCCCTCCTTTTCTTTTCTGTCAATTTCCTCCCTTTTTTTCTTTTCCTTGTAACCTTCAGTGTGCTCATCATTCTCAATTCTCTTTTTCTACATTTGACGTTTTCTTTTTCTAACGTTACTTTTTTCTTCCTGTCTTTTTATTCTTCCTTGCATCATTTTTTCTCCCCGTCCTTCAATATTTTTTCTACATATTTCAAATCTTCCTTTTTTCTGTACTTCCTTGCATCATCTATCCCTTCCTTCCTTTTTGTTTTTCTTGCTTCCTTTTCCTCCCCTGCTTCCTTTTCTTTCTTCTTTATGGCCCTGTCCCAATACCCGCACTGCACCCTACGGTCTTCCACGAAGTGCACTTAGCAGAAGGGCATATAAGGTTTCGAAGTGCGTAGTGAACAAGTGCGCACAGATAGAAGTATTGGGACAGCGAGAGTTATGTGCCACAGCGTTCTTTCTCCATGACAACCAAAATGGCAGTACCGGTCGCTGTTTGCGCTATTTTCATACTAGAAATGATTTTATAACTCCAACAAACATTTATTTTGAGGAGAATGAAGCGCAGGAACCAAAGGAGGTGTATAAGACAGAATAAGTGATTAAACTGTTAGTATATCATGTCCGAAAATACACGTCAGTACTGTTATTAATTAATTATATTTTTTATCAGATACGTGACACATCTTTCCAACAGAGAATTAATCAATTGTAATTATACATCTAGATAATAAAATAAAATATTCATTATTTGCAGTCTACACAAGAGAAAACGTATTTTTGGTCCGGATGGTTCAGCCATTTCCCCACCTTCTTCTTCTTCCGTCAGAATTCACACGCAGCAATGCATTGTGGGTAATACCCTTCACTGAAGAATGCACGGATGCGGACTTCGGCAAAGTGCGGACAAAGCATTTGAAAGGGGCGGAGCCAAGAGCACGACTCTCCACTCTAGGAGAATCACCCTACGCACTTGCGCCCCTCATCGGGAACGCGCATTTGAAGTGCGCAAGGTCGCAAGTGCGGGTATTGGGACAGGGTCCATATGTCTGCATCATCCATTATTCCATCTTTTGTTATTGTTCAAACTTCCTTCCTTCCTTCCTTCCTTCCTTCCTTCCTTCCTTCCTTCCTTCCTTCCTTCCTTCCTTCCTTCCTTCCTTCCTTCCTTCCTTCCTTCCTTCCTGTCAGGTTTTTGTAACGTAAAAGATTGATTCTTCTGTTAACTACGACACCAAGATTGTGTTTTTGGTATCTGTACTTTTATGTGTCTGTTAACAGAATAAATGTGGAAGTGACAAACTGATATGGTGATAAACTAACAAAATAAGTTGAGACCATCTTAAGTATCAACCAGTTGGACTCTGGAAGAGATCCAGAACACTACCACTGTGAAAATATTGTTTTCCATGAATAACTATTGAACTAATGATGATTCCAAATATTAATCACATCTTTTAACAGTTAAATAATTCAATCACGTTGCTCAAATGAATGTTGAACTTTTAGTTTTAAATGGAAATCCCCCCCCTCACATCCAACCCCAGGTTTAGCTGGTGTTACATTTAGAGTGATCTTTAATATACAGTTGAAATCAGAATCTTGTTGCTTTTTGCCTCCATTCAGATGAATTCATGCACAACACACCCACAGACCCTCTCAGTGACACACCTCAGTGGTCAGGGTCTCACCGCCGCTGTACTGTGAGAGTCCACACAGAGAGCTGCCGTCATCACTCAGACACACATGCACTTAAAAGAAAACAGTGTTTCAGTAGAGAGAGCCAAAAAACCAGCACGCTGCAGCTGGAAGGATGGACACAGAGCCAGAGAATTAAATCTGTCTCAGCTGTAGCTTTGTGTCTTACTTCATTTCACTCTACTCCAGCTAACAGCTGAAACTAATGTAAACACATGGGACAGAGGGTTCCCATTCAGATATCTGGTAACACATCTGGTTTTTACATTAGAAAAAAACACATGAGCCAGGTAGATTTCTCAAGGTTTTGGAGCTGAGGGAAACAATCTCTAATTAATACCTGATATTAAAGGAACTCATGTTAATGAAGTTTCTAGAAGGAAGTTTTCCTTAAATGTGAGACCTTGATACCCCACAATGTAATACCACGTTTAAAAAAAAGCCCAAAACACTCACAGGTGTTGTTGCATCCACTTGCCTGTAGACATTTGGCTGCCTGAAAAAACATCAGATAAGTATTAATTTGCCGAGATTTGAGAGTCAAAGACTCTATCTGTTTTCTTGGGACAGGTTTTGCAGTGGCACCAGATGTTTCCATCTTTGGAATGCTCATAAGTCATACCGGTGGATGTTTCTCTTGGAACGGAGCTAAAACTCGACAGCATCTGGCTAATTCCAGTGAAAATGGTTTTATCATATGTTACAGGAAGATGAGTGTTTATACAAAAGGACTTCCTGCCATCAGCTGGTGGCTCAGAGAATTACAACAGCAAAGACTTTTTAAAGCCCAGTAAGTATCTTCTAACAGTTCAATCCCACCCAGGACACAGTACATCAAGGCTTTTAGTAAATCTGACCAAACTGAACTTATTTTTGTTATTATCAGACTGAAATGTGTCATTTTCTGTGACTCCACCAGTCAAATTTATGAAAAGATCTGCACTTATATTAAGTTATTTAAGATGAGGATTTAAAGAATTAGGATTAGGCTTTTATCTACTGGGAGACAAAGATTTTAAAGTAAATAATTCAAACTGTAGTTCTCTGAGTAAGGCAGACAGGCAGATATTATCCAGCACATTCATTCATTTTCTGAGAAAATGTCACTGCGTGAGGCTCGAAAAACTCTGAAACAAGTAGACGTCACAGTCTTCTATGAGTACCAGGATGAAACCTGAACACTAACATGTTCTGGGCTCTTTCACAGCAACGTCAAAGGTTTAATCTCACTCCAAGGGATTAAATGTAATTAGATTAATGGGAGGACTGGGAGCGGATCTAACAACCAACAACAACGGATCTCCAATATACTGGACAGAAGGACATCCAACAGGCATTAAAACATGACAATGGAACTTGTTTGTATCTCTGTTCTCCTGTCTTGTGTTTAGTCCTTTTGGACTCTCTAATCTAAAAAGAGTTCATTGTGACTGAGTAAATCTGACTGAGTGAATCTGAGATGTCCAAGTCATGAGACTTTAAAAACGAGCCCAAATCAGCCCTCAGCACTGTGCTGTATGACATAGAGAAGCTTTCCTTGTAATTTTGTAATAAAATATTCTAAACTAAGAACAGTGACACCTGGTGGCCATAGCAACCACTCAAGTCCGAGGATAAACTGAGACTGTTTCAGTCTCATAACGTTCATAAAGTTCAAAGAAGACTGTTTGATCATTAAATCTGTTAATGTCTCTAATTATTTAAGCTAAATAAAGATTAAATTGTAATTGCTAACTAAAATAAATTACATGATTGTTGTTAGAAGACACTGCACCAGGACCAACTGAATTCTTTAAAAAATAAAACCCAAATGGTAAATATAAACAACAGAATATGACAAGAAAAATGTTTCTTCAAGTTTTTTTGAAGGAAGATTTATTTAAAATCTGAACTAAAAGTGTTTACAAACAACAAGCGCAGAGATTATTCCTGCTTTGTGACTGATGGTGTTTTGCTGCAAATGTGTTTTAGCGTTTTAAAGGTGCAATATGTAAGAATTTTACAGTGAAATAATCACACAACAGTCTAATGTCCCACCGATGTTGAAATAAAGTTTCATTGTAACAGATCTCGATCTCAGCTGGCTGGGTGGTCGCTAGTTTCTGTCATTTTAAAAATGATGGATGGAATCATTGTTTACCTATAAGACTGTGTTCAAAATCAGCGCCTGAATCCTGCTGAGAGTCCTTCCTACCCGGTATAAGTAGGACGGTTCCTTCAAGACCGCAAAAACTGGAAGCAACCATGAAAAAGCTAAACAAAAGCAGTGAAAATGGAGTGTGAATGAGGTGTCCTTCTTCTCTTCTTCTGCAATTACTTATTGAAATGTTGTCCTGTGTTCTGTATCTTATTAAATTTTTGTATTGTAAATATATTCTACACGTTATAAACAACTCTAATTATATAAAGTTCATTTTCTTGTTAATAAACGATGCTATAAAAAATATGGGAAATAAAAAGTAAACAGAATTATGAGAAGTATTTCTTTCAATCAGTTTATTTTGAAGAAGTTTATAACAACAAAACCAAAAACTTGATGAGAGTTCTTCATCCGTGTCCTCCTCTTCCTCACTGCTGCCTAACCCCTCCTTTCCACCGGATCCGTCAGCAGCGCGAGTCGGCCGCGTCTCAGGAGCGACATGTCGCGACATGTCACGACATGTCGCGGCACTTACGCGGCGGTTCTATTTTCTACGCGCTACACTTCTGAAATGCGTCACAAGTTTGACATTTTGGAAAGGGGAAGACGTCTGGCTTGAAGATCGAGGTTGAAAAACAGTTGAAAAACAGTTTCTCACAACCTTGTTTGATTGAGGTGTGGTGAAGCAGAGACAATTGCTGAACAATGGCACTCCACGACTGGGTTTTGCAGACCCCCGTTGTAAACATTTCCAAAACCGAAATACGCTCCGAGGGAGCAGCCCTCTGGATCTTTAAATGTCCTTCATATTTACATAAAACGGACAGAACATAAAACACAAACCTTTTGGAGCCATGCTGTAGTTTTTTTCTGCTTGTTGTTGTGTACACTGACGAAGTCACGCGTGATTTTGCAAATCTCGCGTGACTTTGTGCTCTTTCGGTGATAGCTGCTTCCCTGCTGCTACGCGCCTCATACGCACCCAGTGGAAAGGGCCAAGCAGCAGAATATGCGAGCGAGACGTGCTGCTCCAGTAACGTGCTGCCTACACGTCCGGTGGAAAGGAGGGGTCAGAATAGGATTTATGAATAGATTTATTCTAGTACCTCCACCCCACAGGTTGCTCCGGAGCTAGATAAAAGTGTTTTTCTGCTCTTTCATCCCTTAGACATATTTAAAAAAGCTTAAATCACTAAGAAGAAATTACCGTGTTTGCAAATACTTACACAGGAGGTACGAACGTTTTTAGAGATGTAAACATACAATAAAAATATGCTTAACACTAAAAGACCTAATTAGACCACCATCGTAAGAATTTACTTTTTTTACCGCTAGTTTTTTTTTTAAACTTAAATCTGAAACTCCTCTGACACTGTGCCACCACTCGCTTTGTCTGTCATTGGTTTAAACTCTCTGCTGAATTGTCGAAAAGAATTGTGGGATAGGTAGAACGTGAAAAGATACACCAGACCCATCCTTAAAATTCGGGGAAGAATAGTACGCATTTCAAGGAAGTATTTGAAGAATCCTTGGCATTTGGACAGATCTTGTCATGGCAGTGTGACGTAACTTCCTTAAAATATGACCTTAAAAGAATGCAGACCCTGGATTTGGACACAGCCAATAACTATGCATCCAGACTTCTTGGTTCCATAACAAATTACATGTGAGCCTGCAAAAAGGCCTAAGGGCCCAAAAAAAGCCTGAAAAAGAAAGTTTTAAACTTCCTTTTTCTCTCTCTTCACTTTGCTCCTGCTCTGCATCCACGTCTTCTTTTTAGCTCATCAGGGATCCGGGGTTTCAATTTAAGGATTATTTAAACCTTAGAAATCTCCATTTACTGCTCTTTCCAGTAAACAAGCCTCTCGTTGTCATGGTTACGCATCATAACAAGTGGCAAAAAAAGTGACAAGTCAAGCAAAAAACATCAATCAGCACAGCACCCAAATCAGAATAAAAAGTATTTCAAAAATAATATTTCCAGAAGAAAAAACTAGTAAGAAATACTCTGAAGAACACAATAAATGATAGTAATGTCACAAGCTGCCACCATGTGTAGCACTATTCCGGATAATAAGCTATATTCTATAACAGCTGTTCCCAAACATCTTTTGCCATGCACCCCCTTTTATGTCCCGGCCGTGTTGAAGCACCCCCAGCCCCCCTAACCCTTCTAAAAATTCCACAAGCATTTTTGTTACTGTTGAAAGGACGTTGAACTTTATTTAGGCTATGTTAAAGACGGCATGTTTACTCAAATGAATTAAAACCACATCTAATGATGATTTAATGATCACAACAATGCGCTCCTGCATTTGAATTCATCTGAAACACTGTTAAAAAAAAAGTTAGTTCCAGTTTTAGGGCAAAAAACACAGGTTATGGAAATAACATTAGAACGCAAATAATTTGAATTAAATTGCAATAAAGTCATATAAAAACAGCATGGCTCAGGAACCGATAAAAAAACAGGATCCTGAGTTTTCAAGTGGAGCAGCAGCGGCATGGCTCAGCCTGCAGCGAGATGAAGAAACAGACAGAGGAGTGCTGAGTATTTCCAGTACTCCTGCTCTTCTTCTTCTCCCGGATCTGTCACAATTCTATCTTCTGTTGCCTTTGATTCGTCACTCTCTCTTGGTTCCTCTCCTTCATCAGTACCTTTGTCTTTCAATTTCTCAACTGACAGTTTCCCCGAGTTAAGCCAATTGAACATATTTGTGAAAATGAATGAAGTAGAGGCCACAAGCTAGGTACGCACATAAATTGTGTCGTAGTAGAAGAAGAAGTACGTCTTCTACACTTCATTTCTAGATGAAGTGCATTTTGAATAGTAATTTCAATTGTCATTGTTAAAATTTTAGGAAATATTAGGAAATATTTACGTATTTACACATCTTTATTGTGTGGGGAAACAACACTGTATTTTGTAATTATTATCATTACATTTTTCACCTCGCGCACCCTCTAGTGGCAGATCATGCACCCCACACTCCCTGTTCTATAAGGATTATGTTTCTATTTGGTTATATTTTTTGCAAACTTCTTTTTATCTTACTGTTTATCTAATTTATACCTAATTTTTCAAGTTATATACTCTTGGCATCCAGTGTGGACAGCAAAGTAAGAATATCACTGTACAGGGAAACTTGTTTCTTTACTGTGCATGTGACAATAAAAGCTTTGAATTGAGTTAAGGTGGCAGTCTGTCCAGGATGTAACCTCTCATCTACTGATTACCCCTGGAAAGAGCCCAGTATAGAAAAAATCAGATATAGAAAATACATTGATCCCACTCCAGAGATTATTTACAGCTATTTTGTATGTTTTCAGCTTGCAGGTTTGTTTACTTCTGACTCCAGGTTTTTTTTTCAATGGCCCAATATCTCTTCACAGAATAAAGGACAGGAGCACTTGCTTATCTATGATTATTGCTGATGTTGATGCTTCTTCTTCAGAATACATCAGACCAACAAACTGCTCTGGGCTTCTGTTAATCAGTAAGTCAGTGCATATCACCTGATTGCAGCTGGCTGCAGTAACAGCATAGTTTGTCTTCCACACATTGCTCCTGCAGTCAGCTCGGGCTTTGGGGCTTTTACCATTACTTCATTCTGTTAATACTGCCCTCTCTGCTTTAGTGGTCACACATAAGCCTATTTGGATCCTAAATAAGATAGTGATGGGTTTACATGTCAGTGGTGATGCTGCGGACTATTCTCTGTGCGAGAGTATTAGTGGTGCTAAATGCAGTAATACCATCAGGGCCTGGTTATAAGGACACACTGCTTTAGAGCAGGTGGAGAAGGAAAAGGTGGGACAGCTAATAAGAGGGGCTCAAGCTGCAGCAGAGATCGGTCAGCTCCCTGTACATCAGAACACTCCTCTTGTTAAGCAGCAGATTAACTAACAGATGCACGTTTAGGTTTTTAGATATGTTTTCCAAGATAAAGGGGTTTTTTGCAGGCCCCCAGCTGGCAGCAGAGTCTGGGACCCCCAAAACTTCTGACCCGGCTCCAGTTCCAAGTCCTGGTCCTGCATCGACTTCCACTCCAGCAACAAATCTAGCAAAGGTAAGTCCTGCTGTTTGGGTTTAGTTAATATTTTCAAAAATATCAGAGATTTTATATTTAGGGTTTGTTTTAAAAGAAAAAAAAATAGTCTTCAATTTAAATTGCTTAATTAACATCCTTGTTACTGACAACGTCTCGATTATAACTGAGTGGCAGCTGAGACTAATACCAAGCATCACAACACAGAATATGAGTTTGCATCCAGCATATTATTCCAGTTGACTGGCTATGTGTTTCCTCTAAGCTCATAGCTTTGGCTTGTTGTCAGATACTCCATCGGTTCAGCTGATGAGTAACATCATCACTAAAATAATCAAAATAAAAGAAAAAAATATTTTTCCAACTGGCACTTTTGACTTGACATCTTTCTGAAACGTATATTTTTAAGTGTCTGTCGAGAAAAGAAGTAGGTCAAATACAAAAGTCAGTTATAGCCGTTTTAGTCAAACTTGAAATGATGCTATGCATGAGTCCATGTAGTATTGCAAGATGTGATGTCATCAGTAATCAGCGTTTGTGACAGGATAACTGCGTCAAACTCACACCAAATCATGGCTCCATATCTGTAAACCTGACAGAGTTCAAGCCATTTTGTGTTAATTAAAGTTGGTTAAAATTTGCTGAGGCAGCAAATTTAATCAGCTGCTGAAGTAAATGCAACAGCTATTTACCTGTGTTTCATTTAAATTCATCTAGTGCTTTGTGAGATATTATGCTAACAGACAGAGGGTTAACTATGTTGATTTATAATGTAGGAGGAGAAGCCGACTGATAAAGACAATGAAGCTAAGAAAGAGGACAAACCAGAGGGTGAGTCATCTGATATACTCAGGATTGATGTTGTTATTTAATTGTTACACATTGTTGGTGACGTGTTCAATAAGATATGATCCATTTTGGATGTTTTATATGTGACTGACTTGTTAATAAAGGGTTTTAAATGAGATTAAATTAAATGAGAATCAGTCACTTTAAAGAGACTGTTTTCATTTCAAAGTGAGATTCTATGTATGATTGATCTCTTGCTCAGGACAGATAACTCTTTGAACAGCTACTGTTTGGAGAAATACAGAATAATTCTGATGGGATTCATAAGCTAACAGCTAGTCCTAGTGGGGCCAAGAGGAAACCGGCCTTGTTGAAACCATTTTTTTTTTCAAAAACTCTAAAAACCTTTACGTTTATTTTTAAACATAAAATGCAAAATATTAAACACACACCTTGATAGAATGGAGATTTATTTAATTCCAAAACACTTTTTCAATAAACTATATACTGATAACCTTATCCCATTCCATCCCATCCATTCCAGTCCATGCCCGCCATATCCCATCTTTGTCATATTAAGGGTGCATTTACACCAGCCCTGTTTAGTCCACTTGAATCGAACTCTAGTTCGTTTGCACAGAAAGTCTAGTTTGTTTGGGGAGGTGTGAACGGGCACCCAAACTCTGATGCGGACCAAACAATCGAACTCTAGTCCGCCTAAAAACGTGGGTCTCGGTTCGATTGAAACGAACTCTGGTGCAGTTCGATTGCATGTGTGAACGCAACCGCACTGGGACCACACTAAAAGCAGGAAGTGGACTATATTGAGCAGCCACCGCAGCCGCCTCGTGTAGTCCTCTGTCTCGTTATCTACTCCTCCTGAGCCCATTGCTGCAGAATATTGATCTGGTACATTTGCCAAACACAAAAGATCAATCCCAAAACCACCAGAATCTGCTGCTACTCCAAGTTTTTCTATATTTCACTCTCCCGTGGCAGCACCAGGAAGTACAGTAACGACAACAAAAAAGTAGTGAGGCAACTCTACGGCACCACCACAGGCGGGGCTGTAACATGCTCCAAAGGTTATTTGGTTTGGTTCATAGAGTGCAGTGTGAATCCAAACCGCACCAACTAAAAACGGCAACAATGTTACAATTTTGGTCCCCAATCAAACCAAGTCTACCAAACTATCAGGTGTGAATACAGACTTAGTCAGTTCATGCCACTTTTCCTGCGTCTGTTCTGTTTTGCCCACATCTATTCTTTATTTGGCCCATATTAGTTTAGAGATTTGGTTGTTTATCTGTTAGATATTCAGTTTCACTCTGGTTATCATGCATGTGTTTTCCCAGCTCACTCCTGCACTTAGGCTACGTTCAGGCTGCAGGCTGAAGTGACTCAAATCCAATTTTTTTTACTCCTATGTGACCTGTATCTGATTTTTTATGACAGTCTGAACGAAACAGATCCAATTTTTTCAAATGCGACCCAGGCCACTTCAGAATGGGGTCCTAAATCCGATATGTATCTGATCTTTTGGCATGCGGCTTCAGTCTGAACCACCAGGTCGCATTCCATCCGACCTGTACATCATCAATACATGACATACGTGACTATTCTGCGTCAAAGACGCGGGAGCAAAAAGTAAAAAACAGTAATGGCAGATAATGCAGAGAACAGTCAATGGTGAGAAACCGAAGTGTTTTGGGGAGATAGCTCTGTTCAGGCCAAACTCGAGGGGTGTTATCGGACCAGTGCAGTTTTTGAAAACATTTCCAAAGAAATGACAGAGCGCGGGTTTAAACGAACCTAACTCCAATGCCAAAGAAAAACAAAAAATCTCCGAACTAAATACAGGGAGGCACTGTTCCTATAATGCACATGCGTGACACATTCAAGACGCATTCTGTTCAGACAGCAAGTCACATTCAGGTCGCATTTCAGTGGCAATATGAACGACCTTAGCAAAAAGATTGGATTTCACAAAAAAATTGGAATTGAGCATTAAGACCTGCAGTGTGAACGTAGCCTTAGTCCTGCCATCTAGTTTATGCCCTGCACCTGTACACTCCCAATCACTCTCACTCCTGTTTGGGTCACTTTATACGCCTTCCTCTTCCCCAGTTAGTTGGATGCTTTGCATCACTAGCCAACACTCTCCTGTCTGTTTGTTTCCAATCAATTAGTTTCTATCTGTATTCAGTCTGTTTAAGTCTAGTGTTAATTGACCTTGTTTTTGTTTGTTTGGATCCATCTTTCCTCTTTCCCGGGCCATATCGTGTTTAAACTGGGAAGTCCCTGGTTCCTCTGCAAATTTGGTTTTCCCAGAGTGTTGAGGACCACAGTAATACACGCAGGACATTTTATGAGTCCTAAGCCCCTTGAACTCCAACATCCACTCATGTCGGAATTTTGTCACTTTGCTGGAGCCGGGTATTTTGGATTCTTCCAATTGCATGTCTATGACTCTAATATCAACTACAGGTGAAGTTTGATCACGAACTGGCCTGAAAAAACGATCTATCGTCCTCTTCGCCATGATAGCGAAGCTGTCCCTCTCAGCCAGTGATTGTATTTCTCTCAGCAGTAAAATTGCCGTGCTCCTCCGCACTCAAAGCGAGATTGTGACACAAAGGTGGCTTTGCTTTGGCCAATCATATCCTGTAGAAATCAGGTGCCTGGTTTCTACAAGATCACGTCAGCAGCAGTTTTTTTTCTTCTTCATGTCCGCAGCAGGGTCTCAGTCCCAAATGTGTCTGATGACCTCACTCATGCGAACATATATTGTAACTCTTTCAAGTCATGTTTACATTACAGAAGTTTTTTGGGAAATTGCCATTTGCTCTGGCGCGAGTGATGTTTACTCGCACTCAGACAAAAGATGGTCACAAAATGCGACCAATCACTCGCAGTCTAGAGCCCTGTAAAGGATTACAGACTTCAGATTATTTTACCAGTTAGTTGGATTATGAACCTAGCCTGTTTTCTGGATTGCCATACTGCCCTGTCCCACACTAGTAACATCATCCTCTGTCAGTTCTGTTACCTTCCAGTGCTAACCACTTGCTCCCACAGCTTACACTCATCTCCCCCCCTTAATCAATAAACGTGATTCATTCAAGCACCTTGCAACCTCATTTGTGCATTCTGATTTAATTTCACATGCATACATTACAATCATGTCACATTCTATCCCTTCCCATCCCATCATGTTTCCCCTCTCATCACATCCAATCCCTTCCATTCTGATCTAATTCCATCATACCCCATCCCATCCTTTCCTATACATGCCATCCTTTCCACCCCATCATGTATCATCAACTCTCATCCAATTCCATCCCATTCTTTCTTGTCTAACACATTCAATCTTATCCAATCTATCCTATCCAATCCACCATATTCCACCCATTTATTTCCCATCCCATCCTAATATACAGAGTAGTTTAGGAACTGGGCAGTGAGAAGGTTCCAGGTTCAAATCCAGACTTGGGCCTTTCTGCATGGAGTTTGCGTGTTCTCTTCATGCATGTGTAAGTTTTCTCCAAGGACTGTGGCTTCCGTCCACAGACTAAAAACACGCTTGAGGGTAGGGCTGGGCAATATGGCCTAAAAATAAAATCTCAGATTTTCTTTTTTTTTAATTCAATTTATGTGTTTTCCGATTTCCAAAATTAATAAACCCGTCTTCACTGTGGTATACATGGGTACCATGTCTTTAGTTGAGTGCAAAGCGACCGCTTCTTTGATTGTTCTTCACAGTGCCCGTTTCCTGTCATATGCAGTGCATTCTGCAATTAGCTGTTCTTTAGCCAAGGTTTGTTGTTCACTGTGGTTTTGTTAGTTTTAGAGAGACTGGCATTGTTCATTTTCAGCTGGATGCCTCTGTTTCAGGTGTTCGAACAGGTTTGTGGTGCTGCTGCCTTTAGGCTTGAGGCTAATGTTGCAGCGTGCTGTCTCTTGCTGCACATAATGCTACACAAACTCCAGGGAGCCAAAAAGCGCCATTACACAAAAAATCCATATACTTATTTTTTTAATCGCTCGCAACAAAAAATTTGAATCAATTCATTTAATCGATTAATCACCCAGGACTATTTGAGGGTAATGGATAACTCTAAATTTTCCCTAGAAGTGAGTGTGTGTGAGTGGTTGTTTGTCTGTATGTGGCCCTGTGATAAGACTGGTCACCTGTCCAGGCTTGACCCCGCCTCTTAACCAATGACAGCTGGAGACAGGCAGAGCTCCCCGAGACCCCAAACAGGAGAAATCAGATTTAGAAAAGGGATGGATTTACAAAATTGGTTGTTTTTTGGGGGGTAGAACAAAGTGCATTACAATAATACTCGTGACACTGTTTTGTGTGTGTATCTTGCAGCAACTGCCAAAACAGCTTCAGCTCCAACACAAGGTGAGACTCCAGCCGAGACACCAGCCTCTGCACCAACGCCTGCATCGACACCTGCACCGGCCCCTGCACCGACACCTGCACCAGCCCCTGCACCGACACCTGCACCAGCTGCAGTCTCCACAGCATCACCTGCTAACCTTGATCAAGCTGGACCTGAAGGGTAAGATCTGCATCTGATGTAGTTTCTGTTCCTTTCAGCTTACTTAGAAACAATCCCACATGACCAAATTGTCAGCACGTCTTATGACTCATCTTACCAGAGATGGATTAAAGGTAAAAAGCAATTAAAGAGAGTAGATTCAGTCTGTTTATCTCAGGGTTTCTAACCAGGCAGCAAACACTTCACAAAGACAGTCACTAGTACAAACCAGTATCAAATTAATCACTTGAACGCACTGATGAATGAAATTATTTGGTAAGATGTAAGATGCGAGAGACTGAGAGAGTCAGAAAAAGCTGTGAGAGGTGAGCACAGCGTTTGAGATCTTTATCTGCTGGTGCAACATGCGCATTAACTGAGGAATGGCCTGAAAGTGGATTAAAAGCTTTTCAGCTCTTTACACATAAGGAGCTCATCAGTTCTGCTTGTAGCTCAGCCATGAAATACATGAAGGTAACAGCTGCTGTTCGTCATCTCAGATGTAAAAACAGTTTTTTCATTCTGTGAATGATGTGTGAGGAAAAAATGAAAGTTTGGTAAGAAGAACAAAGGCTCCATGTGGAGATGATTTCAGCCACAGAGTTTCAGGGTGATCTGAGGACATGCGCTCCTCACCTGATCTAAACCAGTTCCACAAGAGCCGTTAATTGTTTTATCCAAAGGATCTCATGATCTAATGATCCACCATGTTGTTTTTCTACAATACAGAATCAGAATGTTTACTCTGTTTTATATTCATTACAGTCCTAAACAGACTCTAAGAAGTCATGTCAGTTCTGTAGGTGCATATTTTTATTCATACCTTTCTAACAACTGATGATCATCATAATACCAGTAATTTCTATCATCCCAATAAACCCAAAAACCTGATTACTTTCACATTTACTCGAACATAGAGCAGTATGTTTCCATCTTGTGTTCTGCAGGATTAGAACTAGTCCTTGTACTTGACACGTTAGTGAGATGAAAAGCTACAGGTTTCAGAGTAGATTAAGTCTGACAAGGTGTGTTGTTAGTACTTCGACCCGCTCTTGTCTGAACCTGACCTTAAGTTCACTTCTATCAAAGATGAGCAGTGTATCAGCAATTTTAAAATATGAACTGTCAAGGGTAAAACTTCCTAAGTTACTGTGGATATCACATTTAAAATGGCCTCATTCCTCAGTATTTAATTTAAAGAGAAAGTGTTTTTTCTTTGTTTATTTTCAGGCTGGTAAGTGTTTAAAATAATACATTTAAAAAGTGGATTTGACAATTTGCAGATCCAGATAGCAACTTGTCATGTGAGTTACTGATTTTTGTCCACACGGAGGCAAAACATGATAACAAACTCTTCGAGCTGTTCTATTGTCATTGTCATATTGTCTACTGTCTGTTCTATGGTCATTGTATTGTATGTTCACAGTAGTAAAAGATTTATTTTTTCTCAAAATGAAATGATAATGTTTTTTTTAGAAAGCATCATGTTTTTGCAAACTGTAAATCTGAGTAGATACTGTAAAAAAATAACAACTTTCCTTTTCATCTTTCAATGTGCAGATTTATTACTTCCGCCACAGAGGTCATGTTTTCATCTGGGTTTGTTTGTCTGTCTGTCTGTTAGCAGGATAACTCCAAAACTAATGGATGGATTTTGATGACATTTTCATAAAAGGTCAGAAATGATCCAAGGAACAAGTGATTAGATTTTGGGGGTGATCCAGATCACCATCTGGATCCAGGAATTTTTTTAAGGATACGGACAGAATACTTTCTACAATATGTCCACTTGGCGGAGGTCTGCGCTCTCTGAGGGCTTTTTTAGTTTTTTTTTTGTTTGTAGTCATTTTATATTATTAGAGCAGAGGTCACTAAGTAACACTTATTTAAAACAAGCATGTAAAACACCACCATGAGACACAACAAAGAATTTGAATGAACATACTGTAACTGCTTAAATCAGATAAAAGATCACAGAAAATATGTAGCTTCAAAACACTCCATGTATCTATAGTAACTTCCTTCTCTATTGTCGACATCATGGCCGTTAATGCCATCATTTGTGTGTGGGATACTCTGGAATAACTCAATGTTCAAATCCGGGGGGCTGGGTCATTGCGGATTTTAGCATTTCATTCTACAAACCTCTAAACACCCCGTGGAGGCATTATTTTGTTTAAAATACTGCTTTTTATGAAAATATTCTATAGTGTACCTTTAAGACTAAGTTATCACATGACAACTAACCCTCAAATGACTGACAAGTTTCCTCAAACGACCATGTTTGCTAATGCTAGCTCTATCGTAAAGTTAGCTTAAATCAGGACTGAAGTATGACTGGATGCCTTAATATCTACTTTAACAAGTCCACATGTCTAACTGCTAGGATTTTTTTTCCTGAATGAAGCTTATTTATAAAAATATATAGTTCATATTTTTTTACTTTGGGTAGTGGAAAATAGTCAATTGGTGCTCATCTCTCTGCGGCCTGCAAGACGGAGGCGTGTCTTGTAGTGGGCGTGTCATGTAGTGACGTCACTACACGACACGCCCGCTACAGAAGCGGAAATCATGGTAAACCACGCGAGACTGCCGAAATAAAACAGGAAGTTAACATATTCAGTTTCTACATTTCACAGAGCCATTCACATGACATAAATTCATAAAAAAAGCATGTACATCAAGTACCAGATTAAAAATTAATGGTTTAAGATCTTCCGCTTCACTATGAACACATTTGACAGACCAAAAAGAAAAGTATTTAATGGTTGTTTGTCACAAAAGGAGGGAGATGCACACAAAGTTATGTTGTGTGTGATCAGTGATGTGAGTGCATGTGTGGTGGTGTGTGGAATAAAGAAATCAGACTTCCAAACAAATGCCAGGAGGTGTTACAGGTAAGAGGGACAGCTACTGAGATTGAGGAGAGGCACACCACATCTAAGTACTTTCCATTCTAAGCTCAGGTTGCTGCGGATGACCCTGCTGGTGATCAGAGAGAAAGTACGGAGGCTCATCACACTGCTCTAGCCTACAGAATGATTTCACAAATGAATTCCCCATTATATTAAGGCTGAATAAAATTACTGCCATCACACATAACAGCCGCCCCCCTCCTCCCCCCCCCGTCAAATAAATGGACATTAAGATTTTATACACAACGGCCGACATGATTCATTATTATTTTGCTCATTAATTCTCATGTATTTTCTCGTAGCAGCATCAAAGAATATCAACGTTTGTACGCTTTTGAATATATTCATTGTAGGTAAAGAAAGCGCAAACTGCGTTACTAGCTACTTGGGCTCATATACCTTTAAGAAACCACGGCGTGTCGTGTAGTGGGCGCCCACTACACGACACGCCCACTGTCTTGCAGGCTGCAGACAGATACACTTGAAAACTTTTGCACAGTACTGTATCTATTGATAATTATTATTTTCTTAATGAATCCAGCAGGTGGCGTCTGAGACAACTGCCCAACTCTCTCATACTAAAAACCTGCTCAGTAGCACACCTGTGCAATAATCATGCATATCTCCACAAAGGAGACGTGCTCACTGTTATAGACTTAGACAGATTTTTGAACAATATTTGAGATAGATAGTTATTTTGTGTATGTGGAAAGTGTTTTAGATCTTCAGTTCATCTCATAAAAAATGGGTTTATATTTTTGTTCAGTGAAGTTTACATGATAGAATATGGTTGAATGTTGGTTCAAGTTTTTTTTTTTTTTAGAAAGATTTACCTTTAAAAAAAGGGACTGCTGCATCTCAGTGACTGAGTTTGCAAAAGGACAGAAACATGTTTATTGTGTTTTTCTTTTAAAAAAACCTTTAAATATAACAGTTTATTAGTTATTTGTGGGCTTGTATTATCCATCAGAATGCTGATTCCTTTTTTATTCATTGATAATTTTAAATGTATATCTTGTTTCATTAAAGTTGTTTTTTTTTTTTTTTACAATTTTGTACACTTGAGGAAACATATCTGTATGTGCTAAATCTATGTGTTCAGAAGCTAATTTAAAATACTCTAACTTTATTACTATGTAATTTGGTGCTATAAAATAAAAAAAATGATTTTGTTAAACTGAAAGATTTACACTGGGAACACTAAATGAAAACATACAAGCAGGTAAAGTTTTTTGTCCTGATTTTGTGTTTTGCCCTCCCCCCAAATAAACAAACAAACATTCAAACAAACAAACTAATACATAAATAATCTTTTCTTCCCTGAGAAACTCTTTTAGTACTGACAAACTCAAAAAGACTTTTTTTTAAGATTTCCTGCAGACAAAGTTAATGTGAAAATCACGCTGATGCAAAAAGTGCAAAACCTTCTTTTGGTCTTTCTATTGTGGCTAAAACTCAAACGCTGCTACTGGCTATAAAGTTGTAACATTTTTCATTTTTAGACAAGACAAAGACCCTCCCCCACCTCCACCAATAGTCATCAATCGATATGCAGATGAGCAGCTTCGAACCATAGCCAAACGGATGAGAGAGAGACTGCAGTTGTACAGGGAGAAAGTTGTTGATCAGTACGCGTCGTCCCCTGAGATCACGCCTCCTGTCAGTGAGTATACACAAACCCTTCATCTGTATACTCACATGTAGGTGCTCACTGATTCTGTCGGCTTTTACTGTGGAAATTAAAGAGAAAAAGATGATACAACTTGCATTACATCTCTTTGCTCTAATCCCAATTCTTTCCTTTCAGCTCCGCTACTACCTAAAGACCGATATGCAAAAGTTATGGAGGAAAGAGCAAAGCAAGCAGAGGAGGAACGGATTAAAAAAGAGGAGGCAGATAAGAAAAAGAAAGAAGAACAGGAGAAGAAAAAGAAGGAAGCTGAGCAGAAGAAGAAGGAGGAAGAGGAGAAAAGGATTGAAGAGGAGAAGAAGGTGAAGGTGCCCTTAAAGGCGAGGATGATTGCAGGCTGCTGGTCTGTACTGGACTTTATGTTGAAACCCATCGAGGACCTTATGGATCCAGTGGTGGGGCCAACCATAGATCCTTTTACAGATCGTCATTACATCGCCTGGCTGAGTTTGGTGACCGTGGCATTCAACTATAACATATGGTTCGTCACAGCCCGACTGTGTTTTCCATACCACACGGAGACCTCCATCCCGTACTGGTTCGCCATGGACATCCTGGCTGACCTCATCTACTTGGCAGACTCCATCGTGTTTCAACCTCGCAAACAGTTTGTCAAAGGAGGAGACATCATAGTGAGTGTGGACTGATCCTGACCGTGGATTTAAATGGAAATATGACTCACTTGTTTTTATTTTGTTTCTTTTAGAAAAACCGAACAATGACGAAGAAACACTACAGAGAAATAGAGAGGTTCCTGGTATTGCAGCTCGAATCTTCACAACATCAACCTTAGATTTGATCTGAGGTAAAGAAATCACACATGTCCTTCTCTTCAACAGGCCGACACTGTGTCCATTCTTCCATTAGACCTGTTATACCTAAAGTTTGGATTCAGATCCATCTTTCGAGCCAATCGTATACTGAAGGTGAATCTGCCAATGTGCTCACTCGATGTACAAACTTGATTTTGAAAACAAAATGCAGTGTGACTGATATTTTCTTCCTTCTTTTCAAGATCGACACATTTTTTGAGTTTAGTGATCGTTTGGAGAGCATCATGGCAAAGGCATACATCTGGAGGTAAAAGGAACAACAACTGTAATCTTGACATTACAGCTGTCAGCATACATACTTCAATCACTGCTTGATTTAATAGTCACCCTTCCTCATATAAACAACTAGAGGGGCAACGTTGAGGGATCAGATACAGAGCGGTATTGTAAGTTCTTGAGAGTTGAAACCGGAGACCACTCCTGGTTTTTTTTCAACAAAGATGGCTTCTTGTACATTATTTTCAAACCATCAATCTTCTCTGTCCAAAAGTAAGCATTGCTTTTATCAAAACAATGTTGTTAGTCCTTTAGATGTAGGTGGACTGCTCACTATAGACCAGTTGTACTGCAGAGATTTTGATTTGAACGAGTAGGGGAGACTCTGATGTGTTATCAGGGGCTGCATTCCACTAGCGCTTGTAAACATATTCTACAGAACAACCAGCAGATGACATTCAGTCCTCATTAAGACAAATGTCTTCTCCATTCTTTCAAGTCAGTGTCTGCCATCAAATTGGCCTATACATTCAATCTTTAAGAATCTTAGCAAACTGTTGAATAATCAATGGATAGAAGCAAATTAGTCACTGAAAGACTCAGATTGAAAAATAAAAAACACAATATTAACCAGTAATGCTTCTGTTTCAGAGTAATTCGCACCATTGGCTATCTGCTATTTATGCTCCACCTCAACGCCTGTTTTTACTACGTTGCCTCAGACTACCAGGGCATTGGGAAAACAAAATGGGTCTACTCCGGTCAAGGCAGTGCGTAAGTCCCGTATACCCATACTGCTGCTTTAGTTTGAGATTTTCTTTTCACTTAAAGAGTAACTCACCCCCATCCAGGTTATAACCCATGCTTCCTCTTTTACAAAAATGCCTTAAAAAGAGGCGTTGTCTGGAATCCATGTTGTCCGTATCGTTTCGAGGCTACAGCGGCTTCGCAGCATATAATGCGGCCTGTCTCTGAGTGGGACATTGTTGTTGCTAAAGCTAAAGTTACATTTAGATTAGCTTGAGTAATATCATGTGACTCTGCCTGTGGCCGCTGTACCACATTGTCCGTAACAGAAAATGTGTGTTGCAGAGAGGTGCCCACGGTATAAATTAAAGTTTCCCAACATGAAGAGAAAATCATTCAGTAATGTGCAAAAAACATTTTTTTCACACGATCACAAACATTGCTGAACAAAAAAGGAGCTCTGATAAATCCTGTAAACACTTGCTATTCAAACTCCACCTTGCTACAGAGGTGTAGCCGAGACGGAACGTCTTTTAAGCTCCACAGCAGCAGAATCCTGACGTCACATATAGAGAAAATAAGGTCTCAGCCAATAGCAATGCCTGATTCAAATTCAAGTGCAGTGTAACGGTTTAACCTGAAGAGGGCGCTCCACTAACAGCTTTTGGTAGAAAATTTATAGTTTTATTAAAATGTGTTAAAATACCAAAAATAATACCCAGAATTTTAGACAGCACTATTAGACACTCATTTATAGTTTATCAGCAAATAAAGCAGTTTTGGGGGTGCGCTGCTCTTTAAAGGATTTCTTTTCTTTTTTTAAATTTTCTAAATGTAATTTACAATTTCATTACCTGAGGTAAAACACTGGCTTATTTCTTTAAAAAAAAAGCTGCTCCAAATTTTCTAAAGTACTATCAAGATGTTGCCTGTTGCAAAAAAGTTTTTTTTACTTTTTTTGGCACTGAAAGTCACAAGGATGTTGACTGAATTATTGCTAAATTGTACAAGGATGGATGGATGGATGGATGGATGGATGGATGGATGGATGGATGGATGGATGGATGGATGGATGGATGGATGGATGGATGGATGGATGGATGGATGGATGGATGGATGGATGGATGATAAGTCCAACACAAAGATGTTGTTGCTTTATAGAAGAATAACATTTTATATTATATTGAGTCTGATTTGGAAAATTTGAAAGACCATCCCAAATTTTACAATCTGTTGTGTGTTCCCTCTCTGCTGCTGCTGCAGTTACCTCAGCTGCTTCTTCTATGCAGAGAAGTCTCTTCTGCTGATTGCTGAGTTGCCATTTCCAGACACCATGTTTGAACTGATCTTTCAGATGATGAACTACCTGTTTGGGGCATTCTTTATGTCCATCATTCTTGGCCAGGTAGCTCTTTTTTTGTAACGTGTTCTGTGACTTCCATATTTGTCTTCATTATATAAGACTTTGCTCTTTTGTTTTTGAGGATCAATAGGAAATACAGTCAAAACTGCAGCAAGAAAACAAGAGAATCAAATCTCCAACAATAAATGTACAAGTTGACAAAAACTATAAAAACACCCCTGGCCACATCTTTATTAAAACAAATATAAAACCTTATTAAATAAATCCCATAAAACACTATCTTGGGTAAAATGCATTACAGTTTGTGAAAGTGGTCCTAATGCCCCACCTCCTTTACAGGTACCTGCGCTGTTACTACTTTGCTGTTCGCAGTCTGATCAACATCGGGGGTCTCATTGAACCCCACACCCTCTTTGAAATTACCTTTCAGATGGCTAACTTTTTCATAGGCGTCTTTGTCTTCTCCAGTTTGATTGGACAGGTACTATAAGATCGGCCAGTAGAAGAACATACAACCCTACTAACAACATGTAGTTCAACTCCTAAAATGAGCATCTCTTAATTAGAACCTCTTTTTCCAGCTGTCATGGTCATGTAGTGATGGATGCATGAAACCCACCCATAGGAACTAAACAGAATCATTAGATCCAAGAACCTTGTAACTTTCACCCTTCCTTCCTTTGTGTTATGCTGGTTCCTTCAGAAGTCTTAACTGCATTTATATGTAGTAGCTTCACTACAGGAGCTCAATAATTCAACATCCTAAGTCACATTAGTAGTTTAATCCAAGTTTTCCTCTGTTTATGTAGTTATTTTTATCATGTTGCCTCAGATGAGAGATGTCATCGGTGCGGCCACAGCAGGACAGACCTACTTTCGATCTTCCATGGACGGCACGGTAGCCTATATGGTCACCAACCACATTCCTACTTTGGTGCAGAACAGAGTCCGCACCTGGTACACCTACACATGGGATGCTCAGGGCATGCTGGGTCAGTATGTATAAGATGAAAAGCTTAATTTGGTGTTTTCCTTTAAGTCTAACAGGATTTAATACTGGAGCAGTACCTTAGCTCCTTTTTTTTAAAAAAAAAAAAAACCTCATGCTTCTTCTGCTTGTCTCCCTGGAATCAGCTGAGAATTCAGTCGTTTTCCTGTTTCTACTTTTTGTAAACATCCAGATGAGTCTGAGCTTCTGGATAAGATGCCTCTTGTTATGAGAACTGCAATTGCTGTAGACATCAACCTGGCAACATTTCAGAAGATTGATCTTTTTAAGGTAAAAATATTCATGGCTAATGTGCTAACTGCAGGATACATGGGACAGGTGTGTAAAACCTCTCTGCTTCCACAGGGCTGTGACCAGCAGATGTTGGTGGATATGTTACTGCGACTTAAGTCCATTATCTACCTGCCTGGTGACTTTGTTGTGAAAAAAGTGAGTTGATTTAAGTATTATATAGTAATCAGTAAAAATTTACTAATCCACATTGTAAGGGTTCTAATCTAATCTGAGTTTAAATATCCTTCCAATATCCATCAGTATTAAAATGGAAACACTATTACCACCTTGTTTAAAAACCCACTTTGATCATCTTTTGAGCTATTTTAAAACGTTCTCAGTGGTCTTTAAATTATTATTATGGCGTTTCTACCCAAAATCACAAAACCTGTGCTGTTTTTCTAGGACATAGTTTTTGCATAGCAGCAGTAGCTCATTAAAAAGGCCATTTCACACAAATGTCATGACTTTGTGGTTATTTCTTAAGTATTAACCTGTAATATGAAAAATTTTATATCTATATCGTTAGGAAACACTGATTAACAGACCTTTCAATGGCTCTGCGTCAAAATTCAGCTGTTTTCGTCAGGCTTCAGCAGCAACTCATTAATATTCATTATAAGAATTTGCTGGACTCAGATTGGCTAACAAACTAGCCTATGAGAGCAAGGTATACTGTTTCCTGTCCCGCTGCACATGGCAACAGCACACGTAGTCTGTTCCAGATTGATACGTGTTTATGCTAACAGCTTTTAGCCAGCAACATGCTAGGAGCGGTCTCAACTGCTGGAGCTGCCGAATACTAACGAGCAAAGGAGATGTGACGAAACAAGTACCGGCCATTCGAACTCAGGAGAACTCGGGTTTTATCACAACTTAGTTTGAGAGATAAAAACTGAAAGAGAAGTTGTTGTGGTGTTTTCACACCCACTATGAAGGTAAGAACACCTGTGGAGCTAAAATATTCAACAAAAACCTCAGAAAAAAAATGTTTTTGATGGAAGGGCCTTTTTAATAATTTGCCTCTGTACTGTGGGCGGAACTGTTAGTACAGAAGATCCCCCAGCTGTCTGTTTATGCTAGCCCTACTTCTATAGCTTACAGAGCAGGAGCTTGTGGCCCACCCACTGGCTTTTCTATGTCACAAAATCCAATCTTTTTAGACACATTTTTGCGTCTGCTACTGATTTGCAGTACTTGAATGCAGAAAAACTCAGAAAAGCAATTTTGAGCTTCATTTTCTTAGGACATGTCCTCTAGCATCAGAAAAATGTCAATAGAACATGTTAACAATGTGAAAAACATGATTTTCAATGGAGTGGGTCTTTAATGTGGTTTAACTTATTTCAAAGTCTCATCAGTGAATCTTTGAACTAAATATTTTATGTCTCTTCAGGGTGACATCGGTAAAGAGATGTACATCATAAAAAGTGGAGCAGTGCAGGTGGTTGGAGGACCCGACAACAGCATCGTGTTTGTCACACTGAAGGCTGGCTGCGTGTTTGGAGAAATCAGGTGAGTTCATACAAGAAATACTTTTTAAAAGAGACAAACATAAAACCACAAAGGAAAACTAGAAATGTTGAAACATAAAATGCTGATTTTTTTGGGTAGCCTGTTACAGTCTTCTAAAGATGGAGGGAATCGTCGCACAGCTAATGTCAAAGCCTACGGTTTTGCTAACCTTTTTGTCTTGGAGAAGAAAGATCTGTTTGACATTTTGGTCCATTACCCAGAGTCTCAGAAAGTACTGGCACGGAAGGGCAGGTGAGTCCAGAACCAGATTAAAGATTATTGTGATTGTGCTTGAAAGCCAATATTGGGGGGGCTTTTTAAAGTTATAACTATCTGTTTGTAGGAAACTAATGAAGGCAAAGGGCCCAGCAGCAGCAAAAGTAGATGAGGACAAGAAGAAAGGACTGGCGTTGTTTGGACCCAAACCACCAACACCCAAAATGTTACGAGCTTTTGGAGGAAGATTTAACAAACATTTCCTCAACAAACTGAAGGTAACTGTACTGTCTTTAGTGTTGGATTACTCTCTGTATGTTTCAATATACAGTTCAGGTCCGTGTCTATACAAAGAGTGTTTTGTATTCTCTTTTCACAGATTTCTGGTGACTAAGGACCCTAGCGATTTAAAAACATCTCAGTTTTATTCCTTTAGGGGGAGTAATTGTACATCTTTTTGGCTTTCAAGTCTTTTGTACCAAATTTTATTTTCAGTTGACCTTATGTTACGTTAAACACTGACTCTGAGAACCTCTGCAGTATATTACCAGAGCTAAAGGAAGACTGTAAACATCAACAGATGTTGAAATGATAACATAAGATGACTCCAGAGACTGTTTCACCACCCAATCTACTGTTTGTAGCGTATAGTGCAGGATTTCTAATGTTTCATTTGGACATTTTTACCTTTTTAATCAACTCTAAATTAAGATAAACTGCAGCAATTATTATATTATATCTAAACTTAGGACAAAAAGTAAGAAAATTCAGGTTTGGTTGATACAGTTAGAAAGCCTGTTTATTAATCTTTAAATTGTGTCACATTTATAAGTAAAGGGCATTGTGGGTTAAACAGCAGAACTGAGTATGTTTTGCTAATAAAAACTTGCCAAATTTTCCCTTCTAGTGCCAAACATCTTATTCTGATATCAGCTCTTGTTTAGAGCTTCTGATATCCCAGGTGGTGACAATTAGGTGCCTGATTAGTAACAGCTGTGAACATGGCCCCTGTTCAGTAGTTAGGTCACGTCATGTTTGACAGATCTGGATTCCACCATTGAGCAACTGCAAGTTGAAGATCAATAAAACTAATTTGCAGTACGGTTTGGAGTCCGTCCTGGTGCAATCTCCCAGCTGAAGGACAAGTTCTAAATATCAGGTCAATGTTACAGACAAACAGAGAAGTTGGTGTACCAAGAAGGTGACGTCACTAGAGGACGCTTTCCTCACCCATTCAGCACTTAGAAACTGTAGACAGTCTTCCACATATTTTCAGTTGAGGTGGGTCACTAACCAGCCAATCAGTGACTGCGTTTACATGCAGCCAATAACCCTTTTAAAACCCGAATATTCACAATAACCCGGTTCCGCACGGCCATGTAAACACCGGCAAAAACCCAAATATGCTCATAAACCAAGTTTCTACCCCTGGGGTAACCCTTTTCTAACTCGAATATTTAGTCATGTAAACGTGTATCAGCATAACCCCATCAAAACGTGTGTTCTGCGCATGCTCTAATCGCAAGGAATCTTGGTCTTTTAAGTAGAGAAACTATGCGCCAGTACGCTGGAAGTAAACAAGTCGAGGTCAGAGATGCAGCACAGCTCCACACTGTGCTGCTCCCATTATATTTCCCATTTCTTGCTCACGTTCTCTCCTTCTATTAATGAAGGTCATTACACACAGTCGTGTTAAGAGATACTGGTGGGTCAGTACCAGCACCAAAGCGCAAACAAAGGCGATCACAATCTGTTCCGAACTAGTTAGCATGTTGCTGTTGTTTTTGGATACAGGAAGAAGAATTAGAAATGACGCATATTGCGTCTTGAAGTAGTCCGTACGTCATGACACTACCCCGACATCCGCGTTTAAATCGGGTTATTACAAGTTTCATGTATACAGGGGTAACTCTCTCTACTTATGCATGTAAACGGGTTATTCTGAACATTTCAGAAACCAGAATACTGACCATAATCCAATCATAACCCGAATATTGGCTGCATGTAAACGTAGTCACTGTTCTCAGAGGCCTCACATGACTGTTTGTTTATGCTGGTGTCTGCAACGTGCGCTGGAACCTGAACATCAGGACTGTTTGGTTCAACAGTAGCTACGTTTACATGGGCACATTTAATCGGAATAAACGCCCAATCGGATAAAAAATACGTCATGTAAACATGTCAATCAGATTGTTTTGATCCGATGCAGCCTGATCAGAATGAAATTTACTTCCGATCGAGAGGAGTGGTTTTGTCCGATCTTCATTCGGATAGACGTGCATGTACACACTCATTCGGAAAGAAAGGGTGAAAAAAGCCCACTGCGCATGCGTACAACTTCAGCGTGACGTCTTTCCGCTTTCGCAGACCCAAGTAGAAAACATAGCGGGAGGTAAACAGAAGTGGTCTGCTGGTGCAGTCATCCTGTCATCCTGCTCTCCTCTCCTGTGGCGGAGGAGCCGTAGCAATATGTATTCAGCCTCTAGCTTGGTTAATGCGATCAGTAAAAACTCAAACATAAAGGTAATCACCTGCAGAAGGTCCATATTGGGGATAACGTGAGTCAGCTCGAGCACACGATGGGGCGGAAAAGACGCGCAGAAAGGACGGAGTTTGTTTACTTTTTTTTCTTCCCCGGAAACACAACCCGCTGTGCGCATGCTCAACTCATTTAACCTGATCGAGTGCTTGGTGCATGTGTACTCATGGCATGATCAGATCATTTCAGTTAGTGTCCATGTAAACAGGGATTTGGGAATTCAGATCGACCAAGATTTTAATCAGATTGGGGAAAATTGGCGCATGTAAACGTAGCTTATGAGTCCAGATTGGAAGTCGAATAGTTGGGTCAAAATGTGGGGAGGACACCGACTCTATGGAGATTGCTGCATCCATGCGATCAGCTTTTGGTGGAGGCTGTGTGATGGTGTTGAGCAGTAACGAGGCTTACCATCATTAGAGGCGATCTGAATGCAGACGTATGAAGATTAGATTCTGCAACCAGTGAAAACCCCCATACCTCAACAGTCTGGGATCAAATTCTGTCCTCTACAATGACAACACTCAGTCTAAAAGCCTGGTGTTTATCAAAGTCTACCTTCTAATGTGTGCCATTGCATTTATTGCTAAGGAGCTTTAACCTCCTGCTGTGGATGGTGAAGCTCTGGGAGTGGAAAGGATGGAATCACTTCCCTGCAGTCCAGACTTCAACCCCACTGGACACAAATAGTGTGCTTGTTGTGCCAGAATGACCAAAACACTAACTGAAGAATGTGATGCCATCCCGAAGTGTGTGACCAGCTTGAAGAGGAGGAGCCAAACTGTCCTGTTTGGTTTTCCCACATTATATTGAGGCCTCTGTTAAATTAATAAATTGGTAAATCACTGATATGAATCGCTTCTTCAGGCTTCAAGCACTCAGTTCAAGCTTTTTATGGAATTAACCCCCAAAATGCCTTTTCCTCACAAATGTGGCACCATTTAAATGGAAAAAAGTGGCTTTTTAACTGAATAAATTTTATTTCTCAGAAGCATTTTATGATTTTATTATTGATGTTTTTGTCCGTGTTTACCTAAATAAACAAATGGCTTATTTAATGACCATTTACTTTTTGTTCTGTTGTGATTTTTTTATTCATCATGTATCTGAGAGTCTTCATCTTGAAAAGCTGCAGTGCAAATCTTATCTAATCCTGTTAGCAAGAGAGATGCCGTAAAGGCTGATTAACTAGGTGCTGTTTTTGTGAACAGCCACAGAGGATGTGAAAACCAAAACACAGTTACATTGTACAGCAGCTGATTTAACCCAGAACGGTGAAGCTCACGTTATTTTGTAATCAATCTGTATTTAGAAAATTAATCTGGTCGGTTATAGAAGTTAGAAATGATTTAGCCTTAATTTCATAGTCTTTTTCAAAGACGTGGACTTTGAACTATCTCAACCAATCAAATCCATTTTCATCCTGACTGTGTTCTACACATCAATAAATCCTTTTCCAGCCTGGCAGGGATTGGTGGACGGGATTTCTCCTCTGATGCTGGAGAAAGGGGAGTGCCCAAAGAGAATTACTGATTCTAAGAAATTTCAAATCCTCACTCTGTTGTTTAGGGTTGAAGATGAGGAGTCAGAAGGTTACTTTTTAGCTACAGGAAGAAAATTAGCTATAGTTGACGTCTAAACAGCTTTCTAGAACATGTTCAGCTGGTTGAAAAGGTGGATAAAGACTCCAGAACCTCCCCCCGCCCAGGCAGCTGCTCCAGGTTCTGCACCAGCTCCACCAGATAAGGTAAAACCTTTTTATTACTCTTTATTAGTATTTAGAACTTCTCAACCCAAAGACCGAATACAAAATGTTGACAAAATAGATTTGTTGGAAATATTTTAATTTCTAAAGAAAAATAAATGTAATCAATAAATTGTATTTTACTTATAGTATTTTATCGTTATGATTTGACACCATATGAAGTAAATTTAAAAAACTAATTCCACCAAATGTGTATCACATGAAGGCCATATGTCACAATGTCGTGGCAGGTGACTCTGAAACAACTTGGCAGCTGATTTGGAGAAGATCAGTCATGTTCTTCAACAAGGGGGTTTAACTTCTTATTGTCTGCTGCTGTTACTCTGTTATCCAGAGTAAAGAATGATTTCAGTTTATCAAGAAATTTCTTTAGAATGTCTGTGTCACTGGTTAAGATTCAGTTTGGTGATGTGAAATATCTGTTTTAAATCTATTTGTTTCAAAAAACTTTAAAATTAAGGGATGAGAATCAGATCCTCAAAATCTGAGACTGTGATTCTCAGCTGGAATAAAATGGAATGTCTCAAGCCTCAAGTCGGTGGGTCGAAAGATCCCTGAGTCTCTCCTGAACCTGTTGTCCCTGCAAACCAAACTTGAATAAGTTTCAAGTTCAAGTTTATTTATTTATAAAGTGCCAGTTCATGACAAAGTCATTTCAAGGCACTTCACAGAAAAATCAACCAATTAATAATAAAACATTTTCTATCTAAGGAACCAGCCGATTGGGCTGAATTGTTAGTTCAGCACAATCCCCCATCCTGAGCAAGCACAATTGGCAACAGTGGAAAGGAACGACTCCACGGGGCGGACAGATAGATAAACAGAAAACCATTTAGATGTTTTCTTTATTTACAGGACAAGCCACCTGATAGTAAAGATGAAAAAGATCCAAAATCTGGAGATGAAAAGAAAGAGGAGAAGGAACAGGAGGAGGCAAAAGACGAGCAAAAGGGGGAAATGAAGACAGAAGACGAGGCTAAAAAAGAAGCTGAAACATGTAAGATGTTAAAAAAAAGCATGTGTGATCTTTTCCACTATGTTTTCTGTAAGTTTCTTTCTGCTACTGAGAGACAAATACAAACTTTTCAGATTCTCCTGTCCCAACAAATTTGATGTTTAAAGATGCAATATGGAATATTTTTATAAAAAGCAATATTTAGAACAAAATAAGGCCTCCACTGGGTGTTTAGAGGGTTGTAGAATAAAAATAAAGCATTTCCTTTACAAATTATATTTGACGTAAATTATTATAAAATATTAATTTTGACAGGCACAACATTGCATTTTGTTTACATCTTCCAGCCAATAGCGGGCAGAGCAACGGGCACCATTTTGGGTTGCCTAATACCGTAAATAATCTAGCACAGTGAGGCTAGTGCTGTAGAGTCTGCAGGTCAAGCAGCTGGAAGCACCGGGGACATGTGGTGATTATATACCTTATTTGCTTGCCATAGGGATTCCCCGACATGTGACGATCAAGTTCTGTGTGGAAACGTCTTTAATAGCAGCTCACGCTAATACGGAGCTACAGGTTGATGAAGTGGGGGAACAGCTAGCTGGTAGATGTAAACAAAATGCCAACATTGTGCCCGTCAAAATTAATATTTTATAATATTTTACTTTGAATTTAATTTTTAAAGGAAATGCTGTATTTTCATTCTACAACTCTCTAAACACCCAGTGGAGGAATTATTTTGTTAAAAATATTGCTTTTTATTAAAATATTCCATATTGTACCTTTAACCTGATTAGTTGCAAAATGCTTCTCCAGCTGTTCATTTGTACCACTGTATTTTGCAGCCTTCTGTTAGTCCTGTCTGACATTTTTGAGATGTGTTGTTTCCAACAATCTCAAAATTTCCTTTCTCCCCAACTTTTCTAAAAATTGTACAGTTTTATATTTTTTATATTTGACATGCTGACCACATTACAATGTGAAAAACTGTGGGTTTAAGATTTGCAAATCAATTCATTTTGTTTAAATTTACTTTCTTTTTAATAATTTTGTTCTAACTTTTTTAGACTGGGGTTGTAAATGCAAAGAACAGATACCAGTTAATTGTTCATTAGAGAGGATTAGTATCTGGATTCATGCATTTTATTTGTGGAAGGTTCCTCCTTCTTTGACTCTTTCTCAGGCAACATTAATGTAGCAGGATCCACCAAACACTAAGTTTACTTGAATTAAAAAACTTCCTTCAGCTCCAGCTGCACCTGCACCAGCTGCTCCAGCTGTTCCTGCTCCAGCAGCTCCATCTGCTCCTGATCCAGCTGTTGCTGCTCCAGCTGACCCGGCCAATCCGGAGGGGGGTGAAGGGTAAGTGTACTAAGAAGTTAGAGCTTACAATTTATCTTGTCCAGGTCAAGTTAGATTAGGTTCAAGCATGTGTGGAGGATAAGGGATATGTAAATAACTTGTTTCTGAATGTGGCATAAACTGAATCTTTAGATTGTTGGTTGGAAGTGGCTCTTTTATCCACTCAAAGCAAGTTTTAATTTCTTGTATTTATGAAAGAACTTTTCCGGAGCCAAGATGATCCTTGTATATGTCTTCTATATTATACATGCAGGCAAACCATTTGTGTGCAGATGTTCATGTTCATAGATCTATGAAAAGGAGCAAATCACTTTGGGTTCTTCAGTTTTCACCTAATAAGTTCATTCAATTCAAGTCAATTCACTTTAATTTATAAAGCAGCAGTTCATAACAAAGGGCATTTCAAGGAACTTTACAGAAACATCAAGTCTAATTCATATCAATGCATCAGATTCAAAGTCAGCTTTATGAAAAATATTTCCAATATACATACAGTAAGTTATGAATACCAGTGAGGTGGTGATACTGCACTGATTCTACATCACATGGCAAAAGTTCAAGTGATTTCTCATCAGAAATTTGTCAAAATTTGTGTCCTTCAGGTCCCTGAGTGGTAAATTATCTTAACACCAGGGGCAAACTGACCATCGAGATTACCGGGAGGTTTCCCGGTGGCCTGGCAGCCAAACTGGCCCACTGGCAACTGGGCCGACAGTTAGGTGGAGCTTGATTCGTAAATAAACAATCTGAGAGTGTGAGAGCACAGTCACCTCCCTCCCCTCCTCTCCCTCCACACCTTTCGCCAGGGGTGAAAGTAGCTTTAAACTCTTGCCGGTACTATTACTCCCAGAGGGGTGTGGGGGAGGGGGGGCTGAGGGGGTGGGCAGCGACACACACACACAAAAATAACAAACCCCTGGCTGTGGTTGATCCAGCTAAAATAACATGACAAAAGGCGGAATATCTATGATCAACTTTTAATTCAAGCATAAGGTGACAAATATTGCCTTAAATTTTCAGCATACATGCACAATATATGAATAGATGTATAGATAGATAGATAGATAGATAGATAGATAGATAGATAGATAGATAGATAGATAGATAGATAGATGGATAGATGGATAGATAGATAGATAGATAGACAGACAGACAGACAGATAGACAGATAGATAGATAGATAGATAGATAGATAGATAGATAGATAGATAGATAGATAGATAGATAGATAGATAGATAGATAGATAGATAGATGTGGATATACATACTGTATATATGCATGGTGTTTGAAAGTTCTGATTATATTATTTATTATATTATTATTAATAACTGACAGATATTTAAATGATGTTACAAGAAATTCAGCCAACCAAAGAATGTGTGGAATTTCGTAGGTGTAATTTATTCTCTGTCCTGGTCCAGCGGAGGCGGCGTCTCTTGACGTCTGTTGCCCGGTTGTGGAAAACGTTCCAGTCCAATAAATCGAACGTACCTATCCCCATAGTAACCGCTGTGTTTCGAAAATGTTTGGGATATAGACGCGCATGCGCACTCGCGTACTGCTAACTGAGGCGCTCAGTTTGCTCAAAGTCGGTTATTTCGGTTCTATTTTCTCAAACTGCGGTCGTGATTAATTTTCAATGAAGGCTTCATAGCAGGCTAACCAGGCCAGATGAGTATGTTCCGCCTTGCTTATTCACTCACAAAGCTGAGCGGAAGTACACTATGGTCTGGCGAAAACCAGCGGCAAGCAGCCGCTCTCCCGTCTTTCCGGTACTGCGTACCGGCACTAAATCTCTTAGTGGTAGGCCGTACCGAACCGTACTGGCTTACTTTCACCCCTGGTCCTAAGTCTTTCAGCATTATTTGAAAAAGCAGTTAGAAGGCAGGAAGATAATTTAGAGGGGGTGAGTTATAAAGAAGCCATTTCATACAAATTCCATGACTTTGTGGTTATTTCTGACGTGTTAACCTGTAAAATGAAACATTTTGTATCTAAAAAAACATTCGGAAACACTGATTAACAGACCTTTCAATCTGCCTTCGTAAAGACTCGCCTGACTTTGGCTTGAATAATTTTTATGCCAATTCACTGTACTCAGATTGGCCAACAAACTAGCCTATGAGAGCAAAGATTCCTGTTTCCTTCCTGCTGTGCATAACAACAGTGCACTCTTCCAGTTTGATACGTCCTATGCTAAGAGCTTTTAGCCAGCAACATGCTAGACGTGGTCTCAACTGCACGAGCTGATGAATACTAATGAGCAAAGGAGCTGTGGCAAAACAAATACAGGCTTTACAAACTCAGGAGAACTCGGGCTTAATTGCCACCTGCGTAGTTTGAGAGATAAAAACTGAAAAGAGAAGTAATTGTGCCATTTTTACACCCAGTATGAAGGTAAGAACACATGTGGAGCTAAAATATTCAACAGAAACCTTAGAAAAAAACTATTTTAATGGAATGGCCTCTTTAAACAATAACTTTGACACACCCCAATCCTCTATTCAAAATAACTTCACAGAGGTTAGCTTAACCAGTGTTACACATACCATAAGATTAACAATTTTCCAAGCTTTAATTTGAGCTGTGATTTGTAAAAATCAGGTAAGAAATAAGGGAGCTTGCATGATTTTTATGGTTGGTGTATGCCTGTCTTGCACTGGAACCGCATGGGTTTGTTGACATGACTCAATGTATAGCAATGGCGCCTGCACGCACACATCACTGTCTAGTTTTGAAGTCTAAAACCAACATGTGAACTATAATACTGAAAATGATGGATGAAACTTAATAAAATGGAGATTAACTAGCCTTGGCCAGGGTTGCAGGTGCAGTTGAAATGGTACAAATTTGTACTTTATATCAATATGAACACTTTAAGGGGCATTTTTGACCTTTTAAAGACCAATATTGTACTTTTAAGGGAACATTTTAAAACAATTTACCTATAGGTACAAAAATGTTCTTGTCTCGTACCTCTNATAAGCTCTTTTAAAATACGTGCACCACACAAACATTTCATAAAATCAGTGTAACGTCTGTTTTTGGTTGTCGGTTCTCTCACCAGAACTGGGATCTTAAACAGAGAATGGAATTAGATCAAATTTGCACCTGCAGAACAACTGCAATCTTTTTTTACCTTCAAACTGTCAGGGATTATTACATCATGCATGTGTTGACTGGTTACCTGCTTTAACAGGATCCGTCAGCTGCTTGTGAAGAATTAATGTGTGTTATAATTTATTTTCATATGAGACACTCATGATAGAAAAAAGTTGTTCAGAAGATCTAATTGAAATGTTGTTACATTTGTTAACTGCAGAAAGAAGCAGTGAGATCAAGTTCAGACTGTGTAACAAACTCTGAAACTTCACTTACTTCTTGAGGAACACGATGCCCAGAACTGTGAACACCAGCAGCGTGAAGGAGAGGAGGCTGATCAAGATTAAGGTTAGTGGATCTGAAACTACAGAGATTCAGTAGAGTCACATGAAACACACTGGATCTCCTTTTTCTTTCATCATTCTGACGGTTCAGCCGGAGACTCACCTGAACACATATTTGATCTTTAGCAGGCTTCAAGTCGTCCGTCCATCACTCACTTGTTGTGCTTGTGAGGTAAAAGTGCATCACCTAAGTCTGTAAGAGTTACAGCTGTGTTTACAGAGTCACACAAAGACATACTGAATGTGTTGCTACATTCAAAACTGACTCACCTTCAGGTTCTCTGATGATCACTGAAGCCATGAAGTCCACGCTTCACAGATTAGGATCCTAATCTCACACCAGCTTCCACTATTCATTCTCTTTGGACTGGCCTGAAAATAGTTCAACCATGTTGAGTGTAAATGTCGAGCTTATGTGATCTGTAAGAGCTCAGTTTGCATGTGAACCACAACACAAGGAGAGGAAGTGAACAGAAGCAGCAGGTGGTTAGAGATGCAAAACACTCCCTTTCACACAGCGCTGATTCTCAGAACAGGAATTAGTCCACCGCCTCGTTTAACCGTGGTCGAACACCTCAGCCAGACAACAGAGCTTAATATCAGGATCAGACTTTATGTTTCAATTCTGCTGTTTGTTTTAAACTCAATACATGTACTCAGATCACATACTGATGTGTGTGAAAGCATCAATTTTAAGCCTCATAGTGTGAGAAGATGTTAACCTAACCCCAAACGCAAAGAAGCAACAATTTATGTGCAGAATTATACAAAAAAATTGTGTTTTATTTTATCTGCTCTCTGATACTACATGAAATAAGATTAAAAAAAAACTACAACTTTAAACTACGCGTTGATTTTGAACTTTAAAAAGTGACTGTTATTAAATCCTTAAAGTTAACTGAGTGTTAAGCAGACGTCTTTTGAAACATAAGAGCCTTTTCCATAGCAGGATGATATGGAACCCATAACACCTGGTTCTGGTTCCTGTGTCAGGTACTTGAACACAGTTTATCTTTCAGTCAGGATCAGTTGTGCAGAGGACAGGAAGAGACCCTTAGTGGGGCTCATCAAGCAGAGTCATGCACATCTCAGTAGCGCTGTTTGATTCCGGGAAATTGGTGTCGAGACCCTGAGTGAGCGGTTTCCTCCCACAGCTGCAGCACAAGCTTACTGCAGTCATGATAACTTTCAGAAATACTTCACTTCTGCTGACAGTAAAGTCCAGCAGAGGCAGGAGTGTTGAGACTTTGTAGGATGGTTAAGCTAAGCTTAACCAGTGTTAGACATACCATAAGATTAACAATTTTCCAAGCTTTAATTTGAGCTATGATTTGTAAAAATCAGGTAAGAAATAAGGGAGCTTGCATGATTTTTATGGTTGGTGTATGCCTGTCTTGCACTGGAACCGCATGGGTTTGTTGACATGACTCAATGTATAGCAATGGCGCCTGCACGCACACATCACTGTCTAGTTTTGAAGTCTAAAACCAACATGTGAACTATAATACTGAAAATGATGGATGAAACTTAATAAAATGGAGATTAACTAGCCTTGGCCAGGGTTGCAGGTGCAGTTGAAATGGTACAAATTTGTACTTTATATCAATATGAACACTTTAAGGGGCATTTTTGACCTTTTAAAGACCAATATTGTACTTTTAAGGGAACATTTTAAAACAATTTACCTATAGGTACAAAAATGTTCTTGTCTCGTACCTCT
>SSNP01000074.1:995535-1035058 GCA_006937955.1 Pachypanchax playfairii | reverse complement strand
GATAGATAGATAGATAGATAGATAGATAGATAGATAGATAGATAGATAGATAGATAGATAGATAGATAGATAGATAGATAGATAGATAGATAGATAGATAGATATACATACTGTATATATGCATGGTGTTTGAAAGTTCTGATTATATTATTTATTATATTATTATTAATAACTGACAGATATTTAACCGATGTTACAAGAAATTCAGCCAACCAAAGAATGTGTGGAATTTCGTAGGTGTAATTTATTCTCTGTCCTGGTCCAGCGGAGGCGGCGTCTCTTGACGTCTGTTGCCCGGTTGTGGAAAACGTTCCAGTCCAATAAATCGAACGTACCTATCCCCATAGTAACCGCTGTGTTTCGAAAATGTTTGGGATATAGACGCGCATGCGCACTCGCGTACTGCTAACTGAGGCGCTCAGTTTGCTCAAAGTCAGTTATTTCGGTTCTATTTTCTCAAACTGCGGTCGTGATTAATTTTCAATGAAGGCTTCATAGCAGGCTAACCCGGCCAGATGAGTGTGTTCCGCCTTGCTTATTCACTCACGAAGCTGAGCGGAAGTACACTATGGTCTTTCCGGTACTGCGTACCGGCACTAAATCTCATAGTGGTACGTTGTACCGGACCGTACCGGACCGTACCGGCTTACTTTCACCACTGCCTTTCGCTCTAAAATGAAGCGAGATGGCTTGGGAAAGAGGAAAGATGGAGCAGAGCGGGAGAGGGTCAAACTTCTGTAAAGTTAGAAAAATGTTCACGGATTCAACTTTTCCGGATCAATAACTTATCTTCGGAGCGTTGCTTTTATAAAACCGACACCTCAGTGCATTCCAGTGAGGTAGACTGTGAACTATAATCGCATTTTCTTCAAAACGAGCCGTCCCACACGCTGGGAGACTTTCATCAGTCACCATGCAACCTGCTGGTGCACGAAGGCACAGGGACCGTCTACAAATTACAACACTGAAAAAATATAACAGAAATATTCAATTGCTTCACCTAGGACAGGTGTTCAATAAAATTGTTAATGTTTTTCTTTTTTTAACAGCCTTAAATAAGTCAATTTTTAATAAAATCAGTTTTTAAGGTGTATGGTTGTAAAAAAGCCATTATGAATATTAGTTTGCTCTATCAGCTACATAAATTGATTTGGATTAAGGGCTATTTTTAATTCAATTATGTTTTATTATTAAAATGGGTCAAAAATATACCATTGCATGTTGTAGTGCCACACAAGACACAGTACACATAACCATCTTCCCTTGATCTTACTACTGCTCATAATTTGGGAAAATAGGCTTAAATTTAATTTTAGGGTCTTTTTCATCATGTAATAACATAATTGTAGTATTAGTCTCAGGTTTTTGTGAACTGGTAAATGTGTAGGCTGCACATTTACCAGTTTAGTAGTAGATTAAATTTCAGTTTATGTGATTTGAGTAGGTTATTACAGGAGAACAAAAATATTTATTTCATAGAGGAAAGGAACAGAAAAATCTGTGTGGGTGCATGTGTGGCTTTTGTTTCATTATTTTACACTCATACATCAACAGGCATCCAACCAAACTCAATCTTGATGATTTGCATTAATTTTCGTGGTGGTGGCCTGGGATGATATCAAAATTCCCGGCCTGAATTATTGTCTCAGTCCATCCCTGCTAAACACTAGCTACGTTTACATGGGCACATTTAATCGGAATAAATGCCCAATCGGATAAAAAAGACGTCATGTAAACATGTCAATCAGAATGTTTTGATCCGATGCAGCCTGATCCAAAAGAAATTTACTTCCGATCGAGAGGGGTGGTTTTGTCCGATCTTCATTCGGATAGACGTGCATGTATACACCCATTCAGAAAGAAAGGGTGAAAAGAGCCCACTGCGCATGCGTACAACTTCAGCGTGACGTCTTTCCGCTTTCGCAGACCCAAGTAGAAAACATGGCGGGAGGTAAACAGAAGTGGTCTGCTGGTGCAGTCATCCTGTCATCCTGCTCTCCTCTCCTGTGGCGGAGGAGCAGTAGCAAAATGTATTCAGCCTCTAGCTTGGTTAATGCGACCAGTAAATGTGTGCATGCTCAACTCATTTAACCTGATTGAGTGCTTGGTGCATGTGTACTCATGGCATGATCAGATCATTTCAGTTAGAGTCGATGTAAACAGGGATTTGGGAATTCCGATCGACCAAGATTTTAATCAGATTGGGGAAATTTGGCGCATGTAAACGTAGCTACTGTTAACCCTAAAGTCACAGAATAGTAACAATAGCACATTGTTTCTTCCTACAAACACTATATGCTAATTGGTTTGTCATACTGGTAAAGATCTTTTTTAATAAAGTGGGGGAAGTAGAATATTTCGCTTTTAGGTGATCAAATCATTCTGGGGGAGTTCTGAGTGCATTCTAGTTTAGCGACTGTTTGCTAACGTGAGTGCTAATTTCATGACCATGATCATTGCAGTTCATATTCCAAGTGCTGACTGAGGAGTTACCATGAAGAAGCCAAGAATAAAATGTGTTGAATGGACAAATACTTCTAGTTTCTATCATGGAGCAGAAATAGGTTGTACCCTTCAGAGCTTCAATCATGCTAATATCTAGAATTTGGTTGAGATCTCAGTCTGTGTCCTCTACACAGTGCAATTTTTGTGTAAGGAATCAGTGAAGACAATTGTGACTTTTCAAACATAAATTATATGGCGGATTCTGAAATTAGGCAGCACTTGATTTGGTTTTATTTTGCATTTTATTTGCAGTCAATCAGGTTAAATTAATCTTGGATTGCCAAAACTGTGATCAAGAATAAAATAGAGCCAGCGAGTTTGTTTCAGAAACAGAAGCCATGATCCGTCTGTGACCTGCAGCGTGACTTCTAAAGCAGGAAAGAAGATTAGGAGCTTAGAGGTGTTTGAGATTGAGAGCAATCAGAGATAAGATCCAAATGTAATAAACAACTGATTTTAAAGAATTAAAACGCTTCACAGGCAAATATAGTTATTTCAGCAACAACATACATATTGTGAAAATGACATGTGCTATTCAATATTCAGATAAAAGAAGAAGACTATCTGCTAACTGCTGAAAACCTTGTGCTTCATATTTCTGTTTCTAGTAATGAAGCTCCTCCCACTCCACCTGTTGTCTACTCCCGCTATGCGGACGATGTCCTTAGAAGTGTGATCAAGAGGTTAAGAGAGCGAAATGAGATGCTCAAAGAGAAAGTCATTGACCCCTACGCTACGTCTCCAGAAATCACCCCACCCGTTAGTAAGTGTGGATTCAAACCACAGAAACAACCATACAGGTGAAAACAAGCATGAGACTAAAGCTATTATCTGTCTTTGTCTTGTCAGCACCAATAATGAAGAAGGCGGATTACATCAAGATGAAGGAAGAGGAGCGGATAGCAAAAGAAGAGGAAGACAAAAGGAAAGCCGAAGAAGCAGCTAAAAAGGCAGAAGAGAAGAAGAAGAAGGATGAGGAGAAAAGGTTGGAGGCAGAGAAGAAAGCAGAAGAAGAGAAGCTAGCTGAGGAAGCCAGGAGGAAGGCGAAGATGCTCCCGGATATCAGCTGCTCCTGCTTTGATGTCCTCTTCCATCCCATCGAAGAGAAGATGGATATGGTTATAGGAAGCACCATCGATCCTTTTACAGGTATATCAGGTCCATGCATGGCAAGATACAAAGAATAAATAGTTCTATTTAGAAAAATGCAGCACTCTAAAACATTTTTCTTTCCTTCTCACACCAGATCGTCGGTATATCACCTGGTTGACCGTCGTTGCCGTGGCATACAACTACAACATGTGGTTTTGCCCTGCCCGGCTGGCATTCCCCTACCACAGTGAAACCACCAACCCATTCTGGATATTTTTTGATGTTCTTTCTGACATAGTGAACATTATTGACATTGTGGTTTGGCAACCTCGATTACAGTTTGTAAAAGGCGGAGACATCATCGTAAGTCACAAAGGAAAGTGGTTCTGTTAGGGGGATCAACTGGGTCAGGCCTATGTGCCCTGTCTTTATTGCACGCTTAATTTTTCATTTTTTTAAAAATTCCACTTTTTCATGCTAGAAAAGATTCAGAATCATAATTTTCCTTGAAAATTTTGAGGCATGACACAGAAACATGTTTTTGTCTTGACTTGTTTAGCTCATTTTGTTTTGAACAGAGCAGTAAATGAAAGAAATATAACCAAATTCACCAGTTGTGGCTGGAAACACTGATGGTGATTTAAAAATAAGGTTTATTTTGGCACACACACAGTGGCAGAACAAAAACATTAAAATGTTCTCTGGATGCAGAACAGAACAGGGTTAGTCCATCAAAAGTCCAAATCCAAAAAAGAATAATCCAAAATCGAAAGTGAGGGTCAAAATGATGGAAGAAACTAGACGGGCTTGACTTACATAATCAGAAGTCCAGAAGGTGGTTTGGTACCTTCTATAATCACATGACAAGAACATTAAGGCACAAGACAGTTGTAACAACAATCTGGCGCTGACATGCTGCCAGACTGCAGCTTAAATAACCCAGAGCAGCTCAAATTAACAGGTGGAACCAATGAACTGGTGGCAGGAACAGGAAATGACATAGTACTACAGATAAAAACTACAGTCATAGCCGAATTAATCTATTAATCCCTCATGGGGAAATTCAGCTCTGCATTTGACCCATCCTCACTGTGAGGTGAGGAGCAGAGGGCAGCCATCTTGAACAGCGTCCAGGGGGCCGTTGCAGGGTTCAGTATTTTTCCCAAGGATACTTTGACGCTTTTAATTCACACACTAACAGAAAATACTGTAAGAAGAGATAAATATTGAATTGATAAAATGAAAGGGAAGATAAAATATATTTTGTTGTCCTGATTATTTGCTTACAGATCCAGTCTGTCTTTTTAGATATTTTTAAGTATCTCAGTGATTGTTAAATTATGATCATTCCGTTTTTACCGAAAAATCACAAAACCTGTGCAGTTTTCTAGGAAGTAGTTTCTGCATAGAGGCAGTAGCTCATTAGGAATTTACCTCTACGCTGTGGGCAGAACCGTTGGCGTGCAGGATCTCCCCCGCTCTGTGTTTTATCCTAGCTCAGAACAGGAGCTTGTGGTCCACCCAGTGAATTTTCTAAGTCACAAACACACTCTTTTTGAGACGTATTTGTGCATCTGCTACGGATTCACAGCAATTTGAATGCAGAAATACTCAAAAATGCAATTTTGAGCTTAATGTTCTTAAAGGTATAGCAGAGGAATTTTCTAAATTTCAGGAAAGAACTACCCTCCTCACTTTTTTGAAAAATGCACATGCGCAACACTCACAGCTATCAGCGTGCACGCTCTGTTTACGGATAAATGTGGAGAAGTCCTCCCTGTTCTTCGCTCAGTTATTGATCCCACCAGGGGCGTCACACCCGTGGGGGATGTGGGTGTTTTAACACCCACACATTTCCCGGTGAGAAGGTTCAATACCCACACTTTTTCTGCAGTTTAGCAGAAACACTTTACTTCTGTTGCTCCTCCGCGTTTTTCTGATCGCTGTGTGTCTGCACGCTGCTGCAGCTGCCTCCTTCCCCTCCCTCTCAAACATGACACCAGCTTTGAGTGTGACCGCCTGATGATTGGCTGTTCTGCCTTAAGTCCCGCCTCTCCTGGTGTGTTAGATTTATCATTCAGCTCGTTTTGGAGAGGCGGGAAAATATGACTACTTACACCTCCTTTTCCAGGTACTTTAAATAATTTTATAATACTTGTTACTTTTAAAATTTTTAAATAAGCTTGATATTAATGTTGTCTTGTTTTCTTTGTTCTGAGTGTGTTTATAAACTTTTCTAGTACAACTCATTTAAATAGGAAGCTTTTAATGTGTTATACCTTCTGTCACTGTATTCAATGTTTTTATTGTTGACAAACAAACAACATCCATCCCCAACACTTTTGAAAAGCTTGCTACACCATTGGTTCCCACGTCCCTGACATAGAGCTCCAGAACACCTCGTATCAGTGCCTTCTGCACACGACAGATTCTGATCCTCCTCCCACCATCCTCATCCTCTTCACTCCGTTGCTCTGGGTTCGTTTCACAAACATGATCCTGCCTGATGTATGTCACATGCTACACATAAACACCTGAGGGTGTGCATGCACAGGAAGTTATAAGTATTGTAACCGAGTATGACAAACGACTTAATAATTACTTTTTAGTAATGACGCCAGTTGTGCGGGTCAGCTTGTTAACACTCTGAACAGGAATTTCCTGGTCACTCCAGTCAGACTTCAAAATAAAAGCATCATTAGAAAAGTCTGTTACTCTATCCTAGAAACATGCACAACATTTCACCAGAAGGATTGCAGGAAGGTGGACAAATGTCTTGATGATCCACCTGGAAGAAAAAGATCCTCTGCCATACCTTTAAGATATGTTCTCTAGCGTCAGAAAAATGCCACAATAACAATATTTATTTTTTTTATCAGAGTGGGTCTTTAAAGCAGAAAACTGTTTTGCCCAAAACTGAAAAGGTCTTTCTGGCGTTAATATGAATTTTTCTGTGAAACAATCTCCATACCAACAGAAATTTGTAGCCCAGCTACATTAATCCTATAATCTGTTAATGACGACGGTGCTAAACTGGAAATGCTCTAACAAAACCAGAAGAAGTAAAGTGGGTGGAGGGTTCAGGTCAATAATAGTTTGTTAGTATCCGTCTGAAACAAAATATAGACTTTGTGTTGAGTAAACTTAAACTTGAATGATCATTAGAAAGCTATTAGCTATTTGAAAACTTTGGATGATTCCTGAACTCCTTTAAAATTAGCAGGAAGAAACATTGTTGATGTTTAATCCTGAAATCACAGAGATGCTCTTTTTGCAGAACAGTTAAACATCTGGCTGTGTCTTCTATGTAGCCCCACCTCTTGTTGAGTTAGGGACACACATACATCTGGAACCGCTCCATTTGAAACCGTCTATAAAGGGGAGGGACATCTGGTATAATATTTTAAGCTGATTGGAGGACGAGCCAGCAAGTGTCTGCCTTTGATGATTTACCTTTAGCCAATCACAGTAATCAAGCTCTTGCAGATCCATTCGGTAGTAAAACACACACATCGTTTCCACTAAGAAAAGCAAAAGGAACTCAGAAACACCTGAACGGAAAAACACTAGACTGAAGAGACAAGCTGAACTGACAAGATACTGAATGACACATGGGGAGAACAGGAAGTACAGACATAACCAAAATAAAAGCAAAAGAGGAAACTAGTTCATGAGAAAATAAAAGCTGAACCTAGAGGCTGGGGATAAATCAAAACACCAGATACACATAGAAACATGAGGAACAAGGTGAAAACACAACTTCACAAAATCTCACTCATAATAAATAAATAAACCAAAAGCCCCAGAACCTGACACCTTTGATCATTTTTCAACAAAGAAATCGTCTCTAGTCCTAAAACAGATTCAATAGCTGCTTTTATGCGTACATCCACCTGCGCAGCCATGTTTGTTTTGCTTTGTCTGCCTGGGCACTTGCTGCCAATCATACCTGAACACCCGCCCCAAAGCACAATGATTGGTTCAAGCATTTTTTTGACAAAAATAGACGTTTTTCAGTGGAGCGGTACAAGACGTATTTTCGTGGGTTTGGAAAACTCCAAATCTCACGAGAATCCGTCTTGCAACGTCTTTACCTGATGGTGAATTTTAACTCTGTAAAATCAGAATAAATTCTTCTTTCTTGCAGAAAGACAGAGCTTTGACTAAAGTTCACTATCGGAAATCCTACAGATTTAAGGTGAGAATATAATCCCCTTATGGATTCAGATACTTGAAGGTGTGGAATGATGGTGCAGTGGTTAATGGTTTTACCACACAGCAAGAAAGTTCTGAGTTCAACTCTCAACTGGATCTGTGTCGAGTTGAGAGGTTCTTCCAGTGTACTCACAGGTTTTCTGTGTGTGTGTGTGATGTTTCTTTTTTTTAGACCGACATAATCAGCATCCTCCCATTTGACCTCCTCTCTTTGAACTTTGGTTTTTCCGCCATATACCGGTTTAACCGCTTCATCAGGGTAAGTGGTCATCAGGTCATTACTACCAAAACCAGGAAGTGTCTGTCTGTCTGTCTGTCTGTCTGTCTGTCTGTCTGTCTGTCTGTCTGTTTGCTTGCTTGTTTTTAGCAAAACTATAAATTCACAGTCTCTGTCTCATTGTGTGTTTTAGTTCGAGTCTTTCTTTGAGTTCAGTGACAGACTTGAGAGTGTCATGGCCAAAGCTTATATCTGGAGGTAAACACTCAACATTTCACTAACATGACAAACACTTTTCATTTTTGTGAAAAGATCTTCCTTGTGATTGGACAGGATCCAAGTCAAAAGGTTGAAATAACTTCCTGTTTTAATTCTCCTCAGAATTAATTAGAAAAGCACTCAGAGAGCACAGACCTCTGCCAAGTGGACATATTGTAGAAAGTATTATGTCCGTACCCTTAAAAAAATTCCTGGAACCAGACGGTAATCCGGATCACCCCCAAAATCTAATCAATTCTCCCTTGGGTCATTTCTGACCTTTCCTGAAAATTTCATCAAAATCCATCCATTAGTTTTTGAGTTATCCTGCTAACAGACAGATCCCGATGAAAACATCAGCATGGTCAGCATGTCATAAGTAACAAAACATTTTAAAGAGGTCATTTCACACAAATTTCATGACTTTGTGGTTATATTTGAAGTATTAACCTGTAATATGAAATGTTTTATATCTAAAAACCGTTAAGAAACACTGATTAACAAACCTTTCAATTTGTCTGTGTCAAGACTCTGCTGGTTCCGTCAGGCTTCGGCCTGCAACTTGTTAATATTCATTTTTCGAATTTGCTGGACTTTGATTGGCTAACAAACTAGCCTATAACAGCAAGGTCTAGTGTTTCCTGCCCCGCTGCACATGGCAACAGCAGACGTTCTCTCTTTCTGTTTGCTACGTCTTATGCTATAGCTTTTAGCCAGCAGCATGCTAGGTGTGGTTTTACCTGCAGGAGCTGATGAAAACTAACAAACAAAGGAGTTGTGATGAAACAGATACAGGCCGTTCGAACTCGGGTTTTATCACCACCTGCGTAGTTTGAGAGATTAAAACTGAAAGAGAAGTTGTTGACCTGTTTTCACACCCACTATGAAGGTAAGAACACCTGTGGAGCTAAAATATTCAACAGAAACCTCAGAAAAAACGTTTTTAATGGAAGGGCCTCTTTAAGAAATTGTTTGGGTTCAAACATTTGGGTTCATTTTTGAGAGAGATAATTTGCTTCATTGATCATTAGCAGAGACTGGGGATGTCTAAGAACATCAGGTTGTTTGAGCTCAGAGTTCTGGATGGTATGTGGGTATGTAGGACCGGCTCTGACCATCTGGATCCTGTATCTGACAGGGAACAACACCAACACCAGTGTGTACTCTCATCTTTTTGTTCCCATTTGGAGACAAGTGGCAGCTTTTTGTATGACTTAGATGATGGAGTGAAAACTGCTCTAAACGTCTTTAGAAGAAGTTATAGTAATCAATACCTGTTGTGATAAAATCATGAACATCTCATTTAAAGTCTTTGGAGAAGAAATAGTACTTTACCTTTTAGAGGCAAATCTGAAATAAACTTGATGGATAAACTCAGCTGATCTGTTACCAACATTATCCAGGGAAACCAGTTTTATTAGGGTGCAGGGTGTCAGGATGTTAAAGTGTTTGTGCTTTCTTCTTTGGCTTTATGTTAACACACGTGTGTATGCTCCAGAACAGAAAACTGCAAAAACCTTGTGTTTTAATGTAAAATAATCCCGTTCCAGTTAAAGAGTTGATATAATCCCATCTCTTTCTCTCTGTTGTGTTTAATCCAGAGTGGCTCGTACCACAGGCTATCTGCTCTACATGCTCCATCTCAATGCCTGTGCTTTCTATGTTGCTTCAATATACCAGGGCCTTGCTACGACTACATGGGTGTATGATGGACAAGGAACAGCGTATGTATTTTTTTTTTTCAATCTCAACTTCAGGCCCATTTAAGAGAGCTGAGAGGCACCAAGTATCATGTCAGACCATCCGAATCAGTTACATAGCGCGGTCCGCTACACAAACAATCCAACATTGGTATAATAAATTCACCTTTTGTCATTTGGAGTGTTGTTGGGTGAGTGAATGTAAGTAATTCTTAGAATTTCTTTCTTCAGCATTGATGTTTTCTGTTTCATATTTGAACAAAATTCTACACAGATAAACTCAGATTATCTTTTGGATAATCTTTTTGCAGCAGCACTTAATATTTAAAGTTCCTCTGTTGAAATTAAGTAGCAAGTTTGAAATTGTCTAAACTCTCTGAATTACTTTAAAACTCTTTATATTTATGATAAAATCACATTAACAAAAAATAAATGTATTTTTTTTATGCAACTGTGACTTTGTTTTTTCCAGATGAACTACAGGTTTGTTGTTTTCTGACTTCTGTAACCTTTTACTTTGATCATATAGTAAAGTTTTGGAGCAATAAATACTTTCAGATTGTAAATAAACACAAAGGAATTTTTATAGTGTTGCAGGTTATTTTAAATGTACCTTTAAAGCCAGACATGATCAAACACTGATAAAGGTTTTCTTTCTGAGGTCAATTTCTCCATGACATCTTTAAAATCAGGTGCAAACGCTTTTAAAAAGTGATCTTATCAGATTCTATAACAACAAAACAAACTTATCAATCAAATCAAAAATACTTTATTAATCCCCGAAGGGAAATTAAGTGTTGTTGTAGCTCAGTTCTTCTTCAGGGAGCCATTATAGAAGGTTCTAGCTGTGGAAAGGAAGGATCTCCTGTAGTGGTCTGTGCTGCAGCGGATTATGAAGAATCTTCTGACTGAAGACACTCTGTTGTTGAGTTACTGTGTTCTGAAGAGGATGATGAGGGTTTTCCATCATGTTCTTCATCCTCATTTGGACAATCAACTCAAGAGACTCCAGTTCAGTCTCCAGGACAGAATCAGTCCTCCTTATCCATCTGTTCAGCCTCTTCATGTCACCTGCTCTGATGCTCCGCCCCCAACAGGTGACTGCAGATGTGATCAGCTGACAAACTCCTCTTCTTTTGTCGCTCCTCTTCAAATCTCTGTCTGCCCGTATTGTTTGAAAGCCAGACAAGAGACATGTTCCTTTAGCCATGTCTCAGTAAAACACATGATGCTGCATTCTCAATACTCTGACTGGGTCTTCAGCAGAGCTTCAAGTTCATCCATTTTGTTAGCAAAGAGATCTCACATGTCAATATGACTGATGGAAGTGAAGTTTTAAACTTCTTCTTTCTCTCTCTTCACTTTGCTCCTGCTCTGCATCCACGTCTTCTTCTTTTGAGTTCATCAGGGATCCAGAGTTTCAATTTCAGAATTATTTTAGCCTTAGAAATGTCAGTTAGCTGCTCTTTCTTGTAAACAAGTCTCTTGTTGCCATGGTTATGCATAATAATAAGTGGCAAAAAAGTGACAAATCAATCAAAAAACTCAATCAGCACAGCACCCAAATCAGAAGAAAGTATTTAGAAAATATTTCCAGAAGAAAAAACTAGCAAGAAATACTCAAAAAGAACAAAAAAATGCCAGCAAGTGCTAGCTAAGTCACAGAGCCACTCCAACAAGCTGCCACCAGTTGTAGCGCTATTCCGGAATGATATTGATTATGACTGATTGTTTTCATCCATCATCAGGTACCTGCGTTGTTACTACTTTGCAGTCCGCAGTCTCATCAACATCGGCGGTCTTCCAGAACCCGTGACTCTCTTTGAGATCATCTTTCAGATGACAAACTTTTTTGTTGGTGTCTTTGTGTTTTCCAGTCTGATTGGACAGGTAGACATTTTGTTTCAGATTTCGGTCTTTTTCTACTTCATCTTCTCTTTTCCACCCCTAAGATTTCTATCTCTTTCTCTCAGATGAGAGACGTCATCGGAGCAGCAACGGCAGCTCAGACTTACTTTCGGGCATCGATGGACAGCTGTGTTGCCTACATGAACACTTACACAATCCCAAAGCTGGTACAGAATCGGGTGCGTACCTGGTACAACTACACCTGGGCTTCACAGGGAATGCTAGGTAAGAACTTCCTCATCAGGTCCATGACTTTTTTTGTACTCAGCAGATTTGAAGACACGTTGTCTCTGCATGTACATTAGATCAACTTTTTGCGAGATAATCTACCATCCCTCAGATGATGGTCTTGTCTTCTGTAGATGAGTCTGAGCTCTTGGACAAAATGCCCATGGTGATGAGAATCGCCATCGCTGTGGACATAAACCTGGCCACCTTCCAGAAGATCGCATTGTTTCAGGTGTTGCAACAAATGCCCCTTTGCTTGTTTTCAATAAACTGATTAGAAGTCCAGCTCCATGTGACTGAACACTGTCTCCTTCAGGGCTGTGACCAGCAGATGTTGGTAGACATGTTACTGAGACTCAAGTCCATCATCTTTCTACCCGGAGATTTTGTTGTTAAGAAGGTAAGATGTGCTGATCACCATGAAACAGCCTAACCCTGTGACCCTATCAGGTTTGATGTTTCCTTTGTGTTGCTGCTGTCTCCTCTTCAGGGTGACATCGGTAAAGAGATGTACATCATAAAAAGTGGAGCAGTGCAGGTGGTTGGAGGACCCGACAACAGCATCGTGTTTGTCACCCTGAAGGCTGGCTGTGTGTTTGGAGAAATCAGGTTGGTCTGCAGCGTCCAGACGAACACAAGAAGAGCAAAATGATCTTTAAATAATCCGACTTATTTGTAGATTTGTAATCCAGAAAGTAGTTTGATGTGACTATTAAAATAATAATGAATTTGTCCCTCATAAATCTGAGAGACTCGTCATACACCTGCTTCGACAAACCCACTGTCATCTGGACAACGTAGGCAGCACTGTGAGGATCATCTTTGATTTCTCCAGTGTATTTAACACAATTCAGCCTGTTTTACTGTGTGAAACCTCCAGAAGACACAGGTGGAGGCCTCCACAATCACCTGGATTAAGGACTACCTCACTAACAGACCAGTTTGTGAGACTAAAGAGTTGTATGTCTGACCAGGTGATCAGCAGCATAGGAGCACCACAGGGGACTGTACTATCACCATTTCTTTTCACTCTGTACACAATCAGACTTTCAGTCCAGGTCAGAGTCCTGCCATCTACAAAAATACTCAGATGACTCTGCAGTTGTTGGTTTGATCAGAGATGGACAAGAGACTGAGTACAGAGAACTGGTGGATCATTTTGTGTCCTGGTGTGGGAACAATCATCTCATCTTGAATGTGAACAAGAAAAAGGAGATGATTGTGGATTTTAGGAAAAGCAGCAACATAACAAAACCCATTTTAATCATGGAGAAGAAGTGGAGGTGGTGGAGGAGTATAAATACCTGGTGTTCACCTGGACAACAGACTGAACTGGAGACACAACAGTGATGATGTTTTTAAGAAGGGACAGATCTGGAGTCCCTTGAGTTGATTGTCCAAAGGAGGATGCTCCGAAAAATGAGGAACATGATGGAGAACCCTCATCATCCTCGTCACAACACAGTAACTCAACAACAGAGTGTCTTCAGTCAAAGGCTTCTTCAGATCCAACACAGACCTCTACAGGAGATCCTTCCTGTCCACAGCTAGAACCCTTTACAGGAGATCCTTCCTGTCCACAGCTAGAACCCTCTACAGGAGATCCTTCCTGTCCACAGCTAGAACCCTCTACAGGAGATCCTTCCTGTCCACAGCTAGAACCTCATATGGGAGATCCTTCCTGTCCACAGCTAGAACCTCATATGGGAGATCCTTCCTGTCCACAGCTAGAACCTCATATGGGAGATCCTTCCTGTCCACAGCTAGAACCCTCTACGGGAGATCCTTCCTGTCCACAGCTAGAACCCTCTACGGGAGATCCTTCCTGTCCACAGCTAGAACCCTTTACAGGAGATCCTTCCTGTCCACAGCTAGAACCCTCTACAGGAGAACCCTAGAACTCTGAAGAAAAACTGATTAACAACAACATTTAATTTCCCTTTGCAGATTAATAAAGTCTGTTTGAATTGAAGTGAATTTGTACTCTGATGCCATCAAATTTTTTTGTATTAAACTAAAATTATTGAGTTTTACAAACATAATTTTCATTTGTGTGTAAATGGAAGCCACAATGAAAGAATTTCAGATGCAGCGCTGTACGTCCAAAACAACAGCAGCAAACTAACCTGATTAAAGTCTCTTAGAACCATCAACATTTACTCATTTACAGATACAAGATAAAATAGAACATATTGCTGTTTTGTTTTTGTTAGGATTCTATTCCAGCTCTCTCCTACCTAAAACTCCATCATTTCAAAAGGATTCTGGTATTTGAAGCAGAAACTACAAACACACGAGTGGTTTAAATGTCTGTATCTCCACCATAGTTTACTGCAGTCTGCTAAAGATGGAGGAAACAGGCGAACAGCCAATGTGAAAGCGTACGGCTTTGCTAACCTCTTCGTTTTGGAAAAGAAGGACCTGTTTGATATCCTTGTTCACTACCCAGAGTCTCAGAAAGTTCTGGCCAAGAAAGGAAGGTAAGTGCCACGCCCTCTGTCATGCAGAAAGTTTCTGCTGTACATCACTTGTTCATGTGCACATTTTGTGTTTGTAAAGGCAGCTGATGAAATCCAAAGCTGCAACAGGTGCACAAACAAAAGAGGAGAAGCAGAAAGGTTTAGCTCTGTTTGGACAAAAACCACCAACACCAAAGCTTCTAAAAGCCTTCGGCAACCTGCGTAAAAAAGCTCTGCTCGACAAACTCAAGGTGAAGGTGTTCCACAGTTTAAATGTTCTGATGAAAACACAGATGATCCCGTTATATCTGTTATGTGTTGTTGTCTTGTGTTAACAGAAAGGTCCAGATGGAGAGTAATAAGAGCGGGATGGAGGATTCTACAACCCTCGTCCTCCTCTTCAGAACACAGTCACTCAACAAGAACATCTTCAGTCAGAAGCTTCTTCAGATCCTACAGGAGGTCCGTCCTGTCCACAGCTAGAACATCTAAAATGACTCTCTGAAGAACAACTGAGTTACTACAACATCTAGTTTTCCTTCTGGAGTTAATAATAAAGTATTTTTGAATTGAATTACAGACTGTAAAGTACAAATTTCTACACTGTAATTTTGTGAATTGTTGTTTTTGTGTCTGTCTGTGTTTAATTGTTTTTATTATGTGAAGCACTTTGTGTTGCTAATAGCAGGAAAAGTGCTATAATAAAGTTTGATTTGATTTTGATTATAAAAAACATGAATAAAGTGAGAAGTGAGTATTATTAAATATATATTGTTTTCTGTCAGCTTTAGAATATTTAAAAAACTTTGGAGAAAAACGCTACAGCCAGAACAGACTGATGTAATAACACCTAAAATCATGTGTAGATTGTTGGTAAAAGCGGCTCCATGGAGCGGCTTGTTTCTCTCTGTGTCCTCAGTATGAAAAGAAAAGAATCTGTCAAACAGATGAAACACTGTTTCCATTCTAACAACAGTAAACATTAGTGTTCCTCTTTACTCCTGATTGGTAGTGATTACAGAACACGAGTCAGTTTCCCATAGATCTGTGGTGGTAAGTACTTTTTATTTATTTAGGTGTTTTGATTTCCAATTTTTAGAGATAAAAGGACTGAAATATTTTAAAATATTATAATCTGTCGTCACCTGGACGTGCAGGGACACGTGCAAGGTTTTGTTTAGAACTGTAGTTTTATTGTGAAATGCAGTTTGAGATTTTTTCTTTTTATATCCATCCATTTTCTAAACCTGCTTCTTCCTGTTCAGGGTCACATGGAGCTGGTGTCTATCTCCAGCAGTCTTTGGGCAAGAGGCAGGGGACACCCTGGACAGGTCACTAATCCATCACAGGGCCACACATAGACAGACAACTTCTCACAATTAACCTCTTGCATGTTTTTGGACTGTGGGAGATGCAAACTCCATGCAGAAAGGCCTCAGCCCGGATTCAAACCCAGGACCTTTTTTAATGTAAAGAAAATTATTTAAATAGCCAAAGTTCTCATGTTCAAGTAGTTTATGTTCAGAGTAAGGCTGCACAATGACGCAGTTGGTAGAGCTGTTGCCTTGCAGGGCTTTTCTGCATGGAGTTTGCATGTTCTCCCCATGCATGTGTGGGTTTTCTCCCACAGTCCAAAAATATGCAAGAAGTTAACTGATGACTCTAAATTGTCCCTAGGTGTGAGTGGTTGTTTGTCTATGAGTGGCCCTGTGATAAACTGGCGAATTGTCCAGGGTGTCCCCCGCCTCTCACCCAATGGCTGCTGGATATAGACACCAGCTCCCTGCGGCCCTGAACAGGAAGAAGCAGGTTTAGAAAATGGATGGATGGATGATCTTCATAAGGAAACTTTGGCACCTAAAGGGTAAAATCTCTATGCTAAACAACAAGAGCAACATTAACTGGTTTCATTCTGAAGGTGGGTAGACAGGTCAGATTTCAGATCTGGGTCTGGTTGAGAGGTCCTAGTCAGCAGATGAGTATAAGAACGGTACAGTTTCTCTGCAAGCTGAACTCGCATCTAAATCAAACCTCGTCTTTTAAATGTGGACTCTTGACCTGAGGAGTCGACTCCCCGGTCTTATGACATGCGGTTGTTTGGTCTGAACACTCCATGTTGAACTGAACTGCTTCAACAATGCTGCTCAGCGTCTGATTGGTCGACTGAATGAACCAGTTGTTTGCTTTGAAGTTCACGGAGACGCATTTCCACGGTGGATTTCGGTGGATTCCCTTCAGCAGCCATCTTGATTAAGGTTTACTCAAAAAGTTATTTTGTAGATGGACATCCTGAGAAGACTTTCTGAGAGTGTTGTTAAAATCTGTTGGTTTAATGGAATATTTTGCTGTTGCTACAGACAAACACTCAAAAGCCTTTTACTGTCAGGTGACAATGAAGGTTGTTTTTTTTTTCTCTTTGGCAAATCACTTTGTTTCTCTGTGATTCACATCGATCTGTGGCGTCCAAACACTTGTCCTCTTCTTTTACAGAGATCCAGTTCCACAGAAAAACTGGATCAGATCATAATATTTAAAGCAGTTTGAGGTTTTATCTTGAAGGCAGCTCAGGGAACAAAAACAAGACAAGTTTCTGTAACATCTGAGCAGCATAAAGCACATTAAGTTACATCACTTCCACATCCAAAAATAAAAATTCACATAAAGCTTTAAGCTTATAAAGATGATGCTGTTTTAAATAAGAAAGCAGAGGCACCAGCTTTAGTTCCTTTAACCTTTATCCTTAATATTTCAGCTGCTGCTCTGAGTAACATGATGCAAAGCAAAAAAAATAAAACCCACACATGCTAAAAGATGAAGCGGAGACAAGACGAAGACACCGCTCATGCAAATATCCTGCACTTTGCTATTCAATGCTAACATGAATCTATTAAAGAGATCAGCTGAGACAGGATTCGTCTCTAAATGCCCTGAATGTCACAGTCTCTTCATGGTTTGTGGATCACATGATCAGCAGGAAATGTGGCCTTATATTGCACTGAGAGTTTGGTCTCCCCAGCTGGTGGTTTGGAAACAAGTCTTTAACTCTGGAGCCTCCAGAAGATGATCTGTTTGTCTTCTCCACCTGAGATCACCATGTTGCAGAGCTCGTTCATCCACATGGCTGTGACCGCACCTGAAAAACAAAACTAAAACTAAATAATGCACCTTTTACTACAAGTCAATTGGAATAATAATCACTATTAAAATGGTTGTATTTCTACAACTAAAGTTGATCCTCCTTTTTAAACATTTTTAAACATAATTTCTGGTTGTCTGAAGTTTTTTTTAACGTTTTTAATTTCTTTTTTCACAGTATCCTCAAAGTCTTAAAGTAGTGAATGATATAAATCTAACCTATAAATTAACCAAACATAACTAGCACCTAATCAAAGAACTAATAACAAAAACCATAAGCTACGGAAAACAACACCAGCATTAAAAGAAAAACAGAAAACAGAATATTTTGGTTTTATTGTTGTTTCCAAAGAAGGTGATCAACTGAAGGATGACATGTCTCCCAGGTGGAGCAGTCCCCCTCAGGTCCTGTTTCAGGTCTTTGATGGACTTGCTTGTCTTTTAAAGAGGCCATTTCACACAAATTTCAGGACTTTGTGGTTATTTCTTAAGTATTAACCAGTAATATGAAACATTTTATATCTAAAAAAAAAACGTTAGGAAACACTGATTAACAGACGTTATCAGTCTTCGTGAAGATTTGTCAGGCTTCGGGCTGCAACTCATTAATATTTATTATGCGAATTTGCTGGATTCTGATTGGCTAACAAACTAGCCTATGACGGTAGGTTTTCCCATTTCCTCCCCCGCTGCGCATGGCAACAGCACACATAGTCTCTTCCTGTTTGTTACATCTTACGCTACAGCTTTTAGCCAGCAGCATGCTAGGTGTGGTTTCAACTGCGGGAGCTGCTGAATACTAACGAACAAAGGAGTTTTGACAAAACAAATACAAACTGTTTGTACTCAGGAGAACTCGGGTTTTATCACCACCTGCGTAGTTTGAGAGAATAAAACTGAAAGAGAAGTTGTTGACCTGTTTTCACACCCACTATGAAGGTAAGAACACCTGTGGAGCTAAAATATTCAACAGAAACCTCAGAAAACCGTTTTTAATGGAAGGGCCTCTTTAAAGACAAAACCTTCAAATACCTTCGTTTTTATGGTGATAAGTCCAAACCACAGACTGTATTATAGAAAAGCACTACACACGGTGACAGCTTGTTGCAGTAACTCTGACATTACCAGCAGTTTTTTTTTACTTTTGTCAATATTTCTTGCTTGTTTCCTTTTGTAAACATTACTCTTTTTGAATTATTTTATTCTGATTTGGGTGTTGTGCTGATTGAAGGGTCTTTGCTCAATTTGTCACTTTTTTGCCACGTGTTACGATGCATAACCATGGCAACGATAGACTTGTTGACAGGAAAGAGCAGTTAATGGACATTTCTCATATAAAACTCAAATTGAAACCCTGGATCCCTGATACAAGAAGAAGATGTGGATGCAGAACAGGAGCAAAGCAAAGAGAGAGAACAAAAAACTTAAAATTTCAGTTCCATCAGTCATATGTACAAATGTGAGATCTCTTGCTAACAAAATGGATGAACTTGAAACTCTGTTGAAGACCCAGCCAGAGTATCAGGAATGCAGCATCATGTGTTTTACTGAGACATGGCTAAAGGAACATATCACGGACTCCAGTGTGTTGCTGTTTCGCTTTCAAACAATACGAGCAGACAGATTTGAAGAGGAGCAGCAAAAGAAAAGGAGGTGGGATCACTGTATTATTTAACAAACAATGGTGTCATCCTGGACATGCTGTTGTGAAATATCGTCTCTACAGTCCAGATATTGAACTTTCAGCTGTTGATTTTCATCCATATTACCTACCGAGGGAGTTCACCAGTGTTATTATAGTAGCAGTTTACATTCGACCATCAGCTAATGCCAAGTCTGCATGTGACATCATTGGCTCAAATGTTGCTAAGCAACAGACACAGCCCCCAAATGTTTTGTAGAAATATCTGGAGATTTTAAGCATGCATCTCTTCTACACAAAACCAAGATTAGAAGAAACAAAGAGGTGTACAGGAAAAAACTGGAGAACAAGCTCCAGCAAAACAGTATAAGAGGAGGGGGGGGTCTGCGGTGGGGGAACGTTACGACAGTGAGCTTTCACAGGGGACCAGTAGGGGGAGAGCGAGAGCAAAACTTACTTAGTTCTGCTTTAAAAAACATCTTCTAAGTTTGTAAAAAATAACAATAAAACATTGTGTCACTGATATAAACTCAAATTACAACTTATAAGCCTTTCATGTAAAAAAAAAGGTGCTCTTCTTTATTTTATCATTATGTACATATTAACATTTATGTATATATGGAATACAGAAATACAGAAATGTATTATTTCTAACAGTGTATATTAGCTTTAAAAAGCATCAGATGAGGGTTTAGCTGGTAGAGTTTTACCTGAATGTGCGGAGATCCTTTTGGTGATTGTGCTACTGAGCAAGTCCCACAAGATAAGATCACCGGACCGCCCCCCACACAACACGGAGTTCCCATCCCAACAGAAACACCTATACACACACACAGACCATCCATTGTGCATCACAAGAGTGGACTATCAGGACCTTCATATGTTACAGTACAGAGCATGATAAACTCAGGTGGGAGTCTCACCTCTGCTCCTCCTCGGCCTTCATGGATGAGATCACCATTCCTGTCTGAACATCTGTCACCTTCATACAGGAGTCGGCACTGACGCTCAAAACATGTCGACTGTCTGAGGAGGAAAACACAACACGATCTCTATCTGAGCTAATGTGGATTTATGTATTCAGCTGCTCTGATTTCTCAAACACACTCGTATCTGAAAATGTTGATGTCATGAATCCTGTGAAGTGAGAGATTAGGAAAGGAAGCTGACATGGAATGTAATGAAATCTTAGTGACCCACAGTTACTCGGGTGACCCTGACCCAATCAGAGCGGCTAACCAGCCATGTAGATGGAAAGTGAAAGGAGACACTGTTGTTTGTAAATACTTTAAATTACGTAAACCTTTTTTTTTAGAACTATAGACAGAGAACAGAGGCAAAAGAATAAAAAACTAAAGGAATGCGCTAACCACTGCCCTCTAGTGGTCACAGTTCAGATAAACTGGTGCATTAAGATCATTAAGTGGGATGTTAATATTGTTCCTTAGCTACTGTCAACATCAACCGTGTGGATAAAATGATTGACAGAACCACTTCACAGAAAGATCCGACACACTACCTGGACTGAAGGCCAAGTGGTGGATGGTGTTGTCATGACAGTGGACCTGTTGAAGGATTCTGTAGCTGCTGGTGTCCCAGATGGTGACAGTCCCATCTTTACAGCCTGATACCAACAGACTTCCAGCTGGATTCATACTAACCGTGTTTACCTGGATGTAAACATCATGAAGAAAAGCAAAGTTTTACCTGAATCTCAGCAACATCTTTATTTTTTCAGACAAATGTCTTGTCGGATTACATTTCCGTGTCTAGTGTTCACACAGTATGTAATTATCATGTATAGATCAGACTCACCCCATCATCATGTTCCAGTTCAGCCAGCAGCTCAAACTGGGATCTCTTGTGACTGGATAAGCTGTTTGAAGGACAATGCCAGACCTGTGAAATAAACATCACAACACATGTTCACATGAGAGCTAGTGTAGAACATTGGAGGAGGAGCTTTAAACTTTTCTAATAAAATACAGTGTCTTATTTTATAGCTTTAAGGCTGAGAATTAAACGCAGTGAAAATATTTTGTACCTTAACCGAGGAATCCCACGATGCTGTAAAGAGACGGTCATCAAACCAGCACATCTTGGTGACGGCATCATCATGACCCATCAGTGTATCCTGCCGCCGCCCGTATGGGATGGAGTAGAAATAGCTGCCAGGGAGGACAGAATGAACAAGGAAAGAGCAAGAAAAGTCACAATATTTAAATTCCTGTGCAAAAGTACTTGGCTCCTTACAGATTTCTCCTGTTTTTACATGTTTTGGGCAAAAAGAAAAAACTTTCTAAATAAACCTGAACTTTCGTGAAAAATAACTTTCCTTTAAACCTGATAATCAGTTATTCCACTCTTGGTGTTTGCCTTCCTTGAAGAATTCCTTGAAGAATTCCTTTGAAGTATTTTCCTGTATGAACAGTCTGTTTATGGTCCCGTCACAACATCTCAGTCAGATTTAAGTCCAGACTTTAAACAACTCCAAAACTTTCAGAAGACAGGCGAGTCATTTTTTCCATCATCCAGACCATTAAGCAAAGCAGCTCCAGACTATCACACTACCACCACCATGTTTGACTATAGATATGATACCTTTTATCTAAAGTACAGTGTTAATTTTACACTAGATGTAACAGGATATGATATACACATTCCAAAACATTGTACTTTCGTCTTGTCAGTCCAAAGAATATTTTACCAAAAGTCTTGGGATTATCAAAATGTTCTTTTGGCAAATGTGAAATCCAGGGTGTAGGATTACAGCCAACAAGACGTGTAATTCACTGACAATTTGTAGATAAGTAGCCATTTGTAAACTTGTTTCCGCTGAATCATATACAGACATGTAGAGTATCTCTAAGAGACTATAACGTCAAAAGTTACAACTTTAGGAATTCACAAAGTCCAAATTTACAACTGTTGTTTCTCCTTTATGAAAACATCAAGCAGTGAGACAACCTGGCTCTGTTAGATCTATGTGTAGCCCTGCCTCTTGTCAAGTCAGGGAAATACATAGATCTGAAACCGCTCCATTTATAAAAGGGAGGGACATCTGGTATAATATTTTAATCTGATTGGAGGACGAGCCAGCAAGTGTCTGCCTTTGATGATTCGTCTTTAGCCAATCACAATAAATCAAGCTCTTGCAAATCCATTCAGGAGAAAAACACACATCGTTTTCACTAAGAAAAGCAAAACACATGTTTACCATCAAGAAATGCACAAAGTTCTTACCTTTGATCATTTTTAATAAAGAAATCGTCTCTAGTCCTAAAACCGATTCAATAGCTGCTTTTATGCGTACATCAACCGGCGCAGCCATGTTTGTTTTACTTTGCCTGCCTGGGCACTTGCTGCCAATCATACCTGAACACCCGCCCTAAAGCACAATGATTGGTCCAATAATTTTTGGACCAAAATAGATGGTTTTGCTGAAGCTGTACAAGACAGATTTTCGTGGGTTTGGAAAACTCTAAATCTCGCGTGAATCCATCTTGCAGCGCTACGTTAGCAGTGTGACGCTGTGAATATAAATCTATCCTTTGAGAATACAAATTAAAAACTGTGATCCTACATACCAGAGTCCCACGCTTATTAATAGAGGTCAGATGCATCGATGCCTGTAGTGGGGTATTAATATTTTCAACTTAATTGTGCCAAGACAACCAACAAACAACAGAATAAAATCAGCTGATGTTTAACAGTTTGTCGGTATCACTGTTCAACCAGTTTGTTTACGTCATACAACAATATTACCATTTATTCTATATTTCATGAATAATAAACTCTGATCTATACTGAGATGAGCGAGACCTTCATGGCTTTTTCACTTAAATTAAATCATCATGATCTGAAATATTTAAGTGTGACAAAAAAAAGCCAAAACAGAAGAAATTTGTAAGTGGAGCAAATCCTTCTTCACTTCACTGCACACACTTACACATTGTTGTCCCAAGAAGAACAAACCACAGTTTTATCATCTGGCAGCATCAAGCATGAAGATAGTGCCTAGAAAACAGGGAAGTGGTTGAATGTTCAGAGCGCTGGAGTAGATTTTAATCTGGACAACAGGAGAAGTAGAAGCAGGTGTGTACCATGTTGGAGAAGGACATGCTTCTCTGGAACTCCTTCAGCTCCTTGGAAAACATCTTTAGAGTCGAGTCTGGAGGTGAGAAGGATAGATTTGAGTTCTAGACAACAGTAACACATTTTAACCTAAATAACACTGACTGAGACAAATAAATTAAATACAAAATTGAACTTAAAGAGGCCATTTCATACACATTTCAGGACTTTGTGGTTATTTCTTAAGTATTAACAAGTAATCTGAAACATTTTATATCTAAAAAACGTCAGGAAACACTGATTAACAGACATTTCAATCTGTCTGCATTAAAATTCGGGTGGTTCCGGCTCCTTCCGTGAGGCTTCGTCAGCAGCTCGTTCATATTCATTATTCAAATTTGCTGGACTCTTATTGGCTAACAAACTAACCTATGAGAGCAAGGTATACTGTTTCCTGCCCCGCTGTGCATGGCAACGTCTGTTTGCTACATCTTATGCTACAGCTTTTAGCCAGCAGCATGCTAGGCGTGGTTTCAACTGCAGGAGTTGCTGAATACTAACAAACAAAGGAGTTGTGACGAAACAGATACAGGCCGTTCAGACTCGGGAGAACTCAGGTTTTATCGCCACCTGCGTAGTTTGAGAGATTAAAACTTAAAGAGAAGTTGTTGACCTGTTTTCACACCCACTATGAAGGTAAGAACACCTGTGGAGCTAAAATATTCAACAGAAACCTCAGAAAAACCATTTTTAATGGAAGGGCCTCTTTAAAAAAGAATGAACTAACAAGGTTTGATATTACTCCTCTTTTTCTATTGAGCGTTAATTTGTTTACCAATTTGATTTTGTTGATATTACAATAAAATGTTTTTCCATATGTTGTGTAATATTTATAAGAACCAAACTGAAACCGTGTACATAAAATATATTTTTATACCAATGACTTTCCTTCTTCAGAGGATTTCTGTCGACATTATAAAGTGTGTTTCTGCCTAAAAGTTAAAGAGTATTAATATCTTACCCATTTTTAAACCTACAGTGAATCACATTTAAAAACATCAGAGGAGCTAAACGCTCTATTGTAGGTTTAACAGGAAGTCGCTTACTCATTGTTCTTCATCACCACTGGCCCTCCCAACTCTCCACCCTGTGAGGACGATGTGTCAGCTCTTCAGAAGAAGAAACGAAGACTCCAGGTCCAGGCGGTTTGTCTCCTTCCTACCTAAAGGTCTGTACTGAATAGTTGGCCAACATCCCATCCTGTCTTAAAGGGACTTAAGGCAGCTTTACAAAATCTGACTCAGTGCTGCCGCAACAGGTGCTGCAGCCACCAGCCAAGCCGGCACGGGAGCGCGCACAGACACTTTACAGACTGTTCGTCTTCACAGCACTGCACCGGGGAGGCTAACATACTTCACGTCAGGTCTCTCCACTCTGTTATTTGATTTGATCTCATCATTTTCATACTGTATCAGGATCTAAACACGACCTATAATGTTTTCTCACCTGGTCACAAGGAAATGAGCCATATCAGCATCCGTTTTCACTCCCAAATGCAGCTGAAGTTCCCTCCATGAACCGAACGCATATCCAATATTTATGCGGGTGCCTGCCCGGCTTCGGTCATATTTTTTTTTGACTCACGAGATGCCGCTGATAAAGTCTTTTTTTTCTTTGTGGTGCCACTTTTTTGGGGGGTGAGAGTGGATGCAGGTCGTTTGCTGGCTGCAGAAACATCCATAAGTATACCTTCAGTGTTTGAATCCAAGTCCACGGCGGACATGTTCTTCCTGTTCAAGAGCTGTCGGCAACGCGCATGCAGCGTCAATTTACGTCACATCCCTACGACTGCGCGGGAAATTCGGACGTCGAACTGCAGCGCATTATGTAGCACACAGCGTGTCCAAGGCAACAGACATATATGCGGATTGCCTCGTTATTTTGGGTTTTTAATGCTTCATGACCCATTAGCATTGAATAAACTGGAAATGCATGTGTAGTTTTTCACAAATCTTGCCTTAAGTCCCTTTAAAAGCTCCACCATCACCCCAGTTCCCAAAAAATCCTCCATCCAGGGATGAAATGACTACAGACCCACCCCCCTGATGTCTAGGGTCATGAAATCCTTTGAAAGGCTGTTAAACCTCCTGAAGTCCATCACAGGACCCTGCTGGACCTCCTGCAGTCTGCATATAGGACTAACAGGTCAGTCAACATGGCATTAAATTACATCCCGCAACACCTCAACACTGCAGGGACATACACCAGGATGCTGTTTGTGGACCTCACCTATTTGTTTCTTTTAACTAAAGTTGCTCAAGAAGCCAAAAAAAAAATCCTCCTTGGTACAAAAACAACTCTGTGAAAATGTTACAACAGACTAACTCTGTTGCATCTGATGCCTCAAACAAACTTATATGTTGGGAAGCGACCAGTTTTTTTTATTACCCTTCATTTGAACTTTTTAAAGTTTGGAAACTGACATTTTCTTCTGTGTTTGTTCCTGCAGAATAGAAAGTTTCAATAGTTTGTGTTTCAGATGGCTAAGCATCAGAAAAGGACACTTTCCTGCAACAGCCTGTTTAAAGAGGCCATTTCATACAAATTTCAGGACTTTGTGGTTATTTATTAAGTATTAACCTGTAATATGAAACATTTTATATCTAAAAAATGTTAGAAAACACTGATTAACAGACCTTTCAATCTGTCTATATCAAAATTCGGCTGGTTGCGTCAGGCTTCGTGCAGCAGCTCGTTCATATTCATTATTCGAATTTGCTGGACTCAGATTGGCTAATAAACTAGCCTATGAGAGCAAGGTATACTGTTTCCTGCCCCACTATGCATGGCAACAGCAGACGTCGTGTCTTCCTATTTGCTATGTCTTATGCTAGAGCTTTTAGCCAGCAGCATGCTAGGCGTGGTTTCAACTGTGGGAGCTGATGAATACTAATGAGCAAAGGAGTTGTGACGAAACAAATACAGGCCGGGAGAATTCGGGTTGTATCGCCACCAGCGTAGTTTGAGAGATTAAAACTGAAAGAGAAGTTATTGACCTGTTTTCACACCCACTATGAAGGTAAGAACACCTGTGGAGCTAAAATATTCAACAGAAACCTCAGAACAACCGTTTTTAATGGAAGGACCTCTATAAGGTGTTAACACAGAATGACAGTATGGCTGCCCATACAGCTGTATAAATATCAGGTCAAACTGTCAACTGTTTCCAGACATTTCTACCTCTTACCAACTACTCTGTTGACTCCAGAATCAACCAGATCAGTGGAACTTGAGTTTGTTGACATACTTTTCCCATCTTACTCTGCTTTTAGAGTGAGCGTGAAATTCAAGACTTGTTCATATTAGTGCAATAAAGTTTTGGTTTTGTGCCTGTTAATTATGTACAGAACTCTGCAAAGAACCATGTTCTGTCTTTAAAGGTTGAAGTCTCAGTTCCTCACCTTGGGATGTCGAGAAAATAGAAGCTCCGCCCTGAGAAACAGCGATGCCCGTCACAGCTCTGCACATAGAACAGAATGTTACCACACATCTACACTGAAGCCACATAAAGACACTGTGTCATCATAATATTAGAGATTTTGTACTCCTTGTTACTGACAGTGAAAACCCATCACATCATCCAAACCTGACAAAATATGAATATTATATGAAACACAATTTTTACTTCTGTTTTATTTGAACCAGTCAGTCATTATACACTCACCGGCCACTTCATTAGGTACACCTGTCCAACTGCTCGTTAACACTTAATTTCTAATCAGCCAATCACATGGCGGCAACTAAGGGGATTTAGGCATGTACACATGGTCAAGACAATCTCCTGCAGTTCAAACCGAGCATCAGTATGGGGAAGAAAGGTGATTTGAGTGACTTTGAACATGGCATGGTTGTTGGTGCCAGAATGGCTGGTCTGAGTATTTCAGAAACTGCTGATCTACTGGGATTTTCACGCACAACCATCTCTAGGGTTTACAGAGAATGGTCCGAAAAAGAAAAAATATCCAGTGAGCGGCAGTTCTGTGGGCGGAAATGCCTTGTTGATGCCAGAGGTCAGAGGAGAATGGCCAGACTGGTTCGAGCTGATAGAAAGGCAACAGTGACTCAAATAACCACTCGTTACAACCAAGGTAGGGAGAAGAGCATCTCTGAACGCACAGTACATCGAACTTTGAGGCAGATGGGCTACAGCAGCAGAAGACCACGCCGGGTGCCACTCCTTTCAGCTAAGAACAGGAAACTGAGGCTACAATTTGCACAAGCTCATCGAAATTGGACAATAGAAGATTGGAAAAACGTTGCCTGGTCTGATGAGTCTCGATTTCTGCTGCGACATTCGGATGGTAGGGTCAGAATTTGGCGTCAACAACATGAAAGCATGGATCCATCCTGCCTTGTATCAACGGTTCAGGCTGGTGGTGGTGGTGTAATGGTGTGGGGAATATTTTCTTGGCACTCTTTGGGCCCCTTGGTACCAATTGAGCATCGTTACAATGCCACAGCCTACCTGAGTATTGTTGCTGACCATGTCCATCCCTTTATGACCACAATGTACCCAACTTCTGATGGCTACTTTCAGCAGGATAATGCGCCATGTCATAAAGCTGGAATCATCTCGGACTGGTTTCTTGAACATGACAATGAGTTCACTGTACTCAAATGGCCTCCACAGTCACCAGATCTCAATCCAATAGAGCATCTTTGGGATGTGGTGGAACGGGAGATTCGCATCATGGATGTGCAGCCGACAAATCTGCGCCAACTGTGTGATGCCATCATGTCAATATGGACCAAACTCTCTGAGGAATGCTTCCAGCACCTTGTTGAATCTATGCCACGAAGAATTGAGGCAGTTCTGAAGGCAAAAGGGGGTCCAACCCGTTACTAGCATGGTGTACCTAATAAAGTGGCTGGTGAGTGTATATCTGCTTTACCACCGTGTCCAATTAGACGCTTCTGACTTACTCCTTATGGATCTTGTGGCTGGAGATGGGTGTCAGATTGCCCATGTTGGTCCAGTTCATCTTCCTGCTCTCCTCTGTCAAGTCTTCAAAGGACAAATCCTCACATAGAGAAACTGAAAAAAACAAGCAGGTTTAAATGGAAACTAAGTGTTCAAGAGTAAATTTAGACATGGCAGCTAGATTATAGGTCAGATGTTTGTGAAGTTGTGTCTAGATCTTGAGGAGTGTTACCTGGGGACAGCTCACCGGTGGGTGAGTTAATGCTGGAGCTTCGGATGATGTTCTGAAACCTGGGTGTGATCCTCTGAGGGTGAGGGCTGGTGAACAGCTGTTTTGGTGTCTGACCAAACTCCAGGATCTGAGTCAACATGGCGATCCTCTGATCGGTGTCCTCGATGCTTTACAGATTGACAGAGAAAAAAAATTAGCTGAGATCTGGCACAAACATTAGAAATAAAAAGCTATTTTTAATTTTCATTTCCACCTGTCACAGTCGATTCCACCTTCGTACGTCAACGGGTGAAACACTGAAAGACAAGGACACAAATGTTCCTCTCTGCACCGTTTTTGGTGACTATCATGGACAAAACAGAAGCTGTTTTACCATTATGAGCTGCCACGGCATCACTGCCTCTCTGTTTAAAACCAAACACCAAGTCAATCCACTCGTGAAGATGCTCTGACACGAACGGACTCTCCAGTGCTGCTTTGTGCTTCAGAAGAAAATCACTAGCATCTGGTGTAACAATAGAAACAACCCTTAATGGACACCCAAGTTAAATACCAGGGTTTCACGAAGACTGTCAAAATAATCTGACCTGAAGCCCAAGGTGGGAGAACAACATCCCCAACTGATGCTCCGTTCTGCCTTTTACCCAAATCCAGTTTCAGACTGTTTTCCAGGAAACTGGCGTTATTTCCATAAAACTCTGGTATCAGCTGCAACGACAAAGAGATGAGACAAAGATTCTTTATTTAGTTCACTGCCTAGTAACTCGTTAAATTACAATTCTTTTCATCTGACAAGTTTATTAAAAACACCCAGAGCAGGAGAGAAATATTTTGACCTCTTTGAAGTCAGTCGCACCCTCGAGGCAGTTCTTCCATGTTTCACCGACGCTGTGAGAAAGAAAAACATGACAATAAATACCCACAATCATCTTTTCTCTCTTTTAAAATCAAATTAGAAAGAGTTATAAAAGAGTCAAAAAGTAAAGAACTTTTACTCAGACTATTTTGTTTAAACAAGCAAAGAGGAGACTGTGACTTTTTGTTTGTCTCGTTATCCTGTTGGACACATGACCTGTGGCTCAGACTGAGCTTTCTGACAGTGGGCAGCACATTTAACTTTAGATCAGGGGTCTCAAACTCCAGATCTCGAGGGCCACAAACCTGCATGTTCTGCTTCAACATGCCAGATTCCAATGAAGGGATCATTAACAGGATTCTGCAGGACTTGATGAAATGCAGAGGATTTGAATCAGGTGTGTTGAAACAGGGAAACATACAGGTTTGTGGCCCCCAAGGGCTGGAGTTTGAGACCCCTGCTCTAGCTTGTCTTGATGGTCGTAAGAAATTCTTAACAAAATCTGAACAACAGTCAGTCAGTGTGTCAAAGGTCACATCAAGCTAAAAGTTAGTTGAATCTGAAATAGCTGTAAAGTTGAAAACACGTCACAGGAACTTTTCCATGTTGTGCAGGTGCAGAAATCAGACCCCACTGCAGAGTTAAATATATCTAAATTTAAAATAAAATGAAATGAAGCCATTTGTCCCAAATATCTGGATTTTTGGGCAGTGTGTGCATGGTATGTGTCCAAGCATAGCACAATGACACTGACTGTCAGCCATGTTTGCTATTGAATAGCTGCGCTAACTTTGCCGATGTGGTCTCAACTGCACAAGCTGATGAATACTAATGGGTAAAATCACTATGACGTCACAATGATTGGGTTTTCAGACTCTGTTGTTTCTGCGAGCTGCTTTGTTTAAGTGATAAAATCTGAAAGAGAACTTGTTGTGCCATTTTCATTTTCACACCCAGTACGGAACCAAGAACACTTGTGGACCTGAAACATTCAACAGAAAACTCAGAAAAACTATTTTTATGACATGGCCTCTTTAACAAGGTAATTCAATTATTTTTATGTGGTAAAACTAACCATAGAAAACAATTAAAACCATTAACTGCTTCATGCATATATTTTTAGAGTTCTTTGAATGCAATGCTTAAAGAGGCCCTTCCATTAAAAAAATGTTTTTTCTGAGGTTTCTGTTGAATATTTTAGCTCCACAGGTGTTCTTACCTTCATAGTGGGTGTGAAAACAGGTCAACAACTTCTCTTTCAGTTTTTATCTCTCAAACTACGCAGGTGGTGATAAAACCCGTGTTCTCCCGAGTCCGAACGGCCCGTATCTGTTTCGTCACAACTCCTTTGTTCATTAGTATTCTGCAGCTGTCGCAGTTGAAACCACGCCTAGCATGCTGCATAAGACGTTGCAAACAGGAAGAGACTACGTGTGCTGTCACCACGCGCAGCAGGGCAGGAAACAGTATACCTTGCTCTCATAGGCTAGTTTGTTAGCCAATCAGAGTCCAGCAAATTCGAATAATGAATATTAATGAGTTGCTTCCTGAAACCAGCCGAATCTTGACACAGACAGATTGAAAGGTCTGTTAATCAGTGTTTCCTGACGTTTTTTTTTAGATATAAAATGTTTCATATTACAGGTTAATATTTAAGAAATAACCACAAAGTCCTGAAATTTGTGTGAAATGGGCTCTTTAAGTCAAGGAGAAGCAAATAGTGACTGTTAGTTCTTACTTTTGTCCACTCATTTTCGAATATGTCTGTCTATTTTGTTATTATTTGTTTGTTTTGTTATTATTTATTTGTTCAACTACATCCTATTTTGTTTATTTGTTTTGTTTTAATCATATTCATATCCGAAATGAATAAATTCAATCAATCAATCAATCGGCGGGGGGGGGGTTGCACCTGTTGAACATCCGATCAGCGTGGTCATAGCGACCATTCTGGAGACACAGCATGTGTTCTGGAGCTGGAGATTTACAAAAAAAAACAGACAAAGATGAGTTCATCACTTTTTTAGATTTGATCTAGATATTTTGTTTAAGAAATAAAAATGTAGTAGAACATACCAACTCTGACCAGGTAAAACAGGACGTAGCCCGGAGACGAGTAGTGACTTCCATACATAAAGCGAGGTTCAGGCATGCCTGTGTACCGAGACTGTTGAACAACAACTCAATGTTACCCAGAAGCTTTTCATCACAGACCGTCTATAAGCAACGATACAGTATTAAACATCTCACCAGCAACCTGTCGAGTCGCTCTTTATTTAGGGCTCCCATGGGTTTGCTCAGGTCTCGGAACGTGGCAGAATTTGTCAAATCTAGTCCAAAAATATGCAGATTCCTGAATAAGAATTTCTAAGACATGTTAAATATTAGATACCGACATTAGACTCAGATCTTTGTCCCTCGCTTTGACACAATCGTTTTTAATATGCCTCAACAAACCTTCATCTTCAACGGGGTTAAGATGTTCCCAAAAATCTAACATGTCTTCTGCTCAACTAGCTTTTCATGGTTAAACTGTATCCAGATCAGGAAGTTTTCCAAAACAAACACACCTAACTGTGAGCTGGTGTAGTCAGAAAGGACCCAGGGGAAGACGGGGTACTGGGACAGGTCGTTACAGCTGCGGTCAGCCAGGTTGTTCAGGTGGAGGAGATACTGGTAGTTAGTGAGACGACCGCGTTGCCACTGCAGCATGTAACTCTCAGCTGTGTGCTCCATCACGTGGTTTTCTGAGACAGAAACAAACATAACAGCAGAATTTAAATTCTAATGTTTCAGGATTTATTCTAATATGTGATATCTGATCAGTGTCATTTATTTTTATTTTAATGGTTATTAGTAAGTTAATAAATATATTGAAATAAATAGTAAGTTTACAAGTTGTAACTATGTTGTAATGATTGTTAACAGTTGTAATGATGAAAAATCACTTGGTATAATTGTGGTTTTTTTTTTGTTTAAGTTTAGTCTTATTGTTTTAGGTTAAGTTACAGAAATGTTTATTTACACTTACCAGACCCTTTAATCAAATACATGTTAACAGATAGTAAACTGTGATGAAGACGACTCGCTGATATTCAGTTAAAATAGAGAACAAGGAGATTTAAGCGACTCTGATTGTAACGTGGTTGTTGGTGTCAGACCAGTGTTGAAGGACCCGGGTGGATCCTCACAGGTGGCCTGTGTTAAAGACGGCCTGAAGACGTATCTGATGTGTGTAAAATGGTTAAATATATTTTCTGTGTGTGAAATAGCCAAATATATATTTTTCCTGTGTTAGAAATAGTTAAATATATATTCTGTGCGCTTTAAAGAGGCCTAAATATACTGTATATTTTCTGTGTTTAAAATGGCCAAATTTGTATTTTCTTTTTCTACTTTTACCCTAAAATACAGGGAATGAGTTTCTAATATGTCTTATAAACTATATTGTACGTATATTGTACGAACGTTTAACACCAGCTGGTCAGAGTGTTTCAGAAACTGCTGATCTGGAGGGATTTTCACCCACAACCATCTCTCAGGTTTAAAGAGAAGGATCCAAAAAGGAGCAAATATCAGTGAGCAGCAGCTGTTTGGATGAAAATGTCTTGTTGTCTGTTTATAAGTGTTTCCTGATGTTTTTTAGATATAAAATGTTTCATATTACTGGTTAATACTTAAGAAATAACCACAAAGTCCTGAAATGTGTATGAAATGGCCTCTTTAAGCTGTAACAAATATATTGATCACTTGCAGTGAGAAGGTCCTGGGTTTGAAACCGGGCTGGGATCTTTCTGTGTGTGGGGGTTTTCTATCAACAATCCGGATTCCTCCCACAAACCAAAAATATGCATGTCGGTTAACTAGTAACTCGTCCCTCGGTGTGAGTGTGAAAGGTTGTCCATCTATGACTGGCGACCTGTCCAGGGTGTCCCCCACCTCTCGCCTAATGACTGCTGGAGATAGACACCAGGTCCATGTGACCCTGAACAGGAACAAGTAGCTACAGGAAATGACTGACTGACTCTGGGTTTTAAATCTGTATTTGTTAGTGCTGATTTGTAGATTTGTTTGATCTTAAAGAAGATTTTGATGCATTTTCTCACCCAAGAAAGTAGCGATGTAGTAGTAAATTTCATCCCTGTCAGCTGTGTTGTAAAACTTCAGGTAGATGTCTGAGCACAAGTCATTCTCAGTACAGAAGACCTCCAGACCCTGAGAGAGTGCAGAGACATGGACATATGTAATCATCCTGTAGTACTTAAGAATTAAACGTAAACTTTACAATAAAAGTAACAGTGAAAGTTACTCACCAAAGGTTTGAGTCCGTGTCGTCTTTTGTAGATCCTCCTCATTCTGTGCAGCTTGATTTGAATCACCTGCTCCTGAATTCAAACAAGATGTTCAGCTGAGCATCTTCAACAACTAGAGATCACTGATCTAAAAATCACCGGACTCACCGGATATCCATTAAGAGGCTGGAAATAGAGGTTTTCATCCGTCACACAGACGTGACCTGGATTGGACACAAGAGGCAGGACCATCTCTGCTGCACACTCCATGTGAGGCCTCTCCACGACACTCTGAAAGCTGCACAGCACAGAGATCCTAATACTGCAACACTGCACTGCTGCTGTTACACGGACTAAGTTACAATAACTCTGCTCTTATCAAGGAATTAATAAAAATATAAGTGATTCATTTGTTTGGAAACACTGATAAATATTTAAGAATATCTCTAAGACAGTGTTCACACAGCTGGTTACATGGCAGCTGTTAACTTACCTTACAAAAAATATCTAAAATCTACAACATTAACTAGCAAAAATTTAATTTAAATATCTTAGAGTAGATTTATTGTTTGACACCATAAACAGACCAAATTCCAAAAACAACTTGTCTGGAACCTTTAAATGGTGCTAAGGCACCCGGGGACTCTTTTAACATGCACACACCCATCTGTCTGTCCATCGCATTGATTCTCATTATTTATTTAAAGGGACTTAAGGCAAGATTTGTGAAAAACTACACATGCATTTCCAGTTTATTCAATGCTAATGGGTCATGAAGCATTAAAAACCCAAAATAACGAGGCCATCCGCATATATGTCTGTTGCCTTGGAAACGCTGTGTGCTACATAATGCGCTGCAGTTCGACGTCCGAATTTCCCGCGCAGTTGTAGGGATGTGACGTAAATTGACGCTGCATGCGCGTTGCCGACAGCTCTTGAACAGGAAGTACATGGCCGCCGTGGACTTGGATTCAAACACTGAAGGTATACTTATGGATGTTTCTGCAGCCAGCAAACGACCTGCATCCACTCTCACCCCCCAAAAAAGTGGCACCACGAAGAAAAAAAAGACTTTATCAGCGGCATCTCGTAAGTCTAAAATAAAATATGACCGAAGCCAGGCAGGCACCCGCATAAATATTGGATATGCGTTCGGTTCATGGAGGGGCGACTGTGGCTCAGTGGTTAGAGCGGCCGTCCTCCAATTTGAAGGTTGGTGGATTGATCCCGGCTTCCACCGCCACATGTCGAAGTGTCCTTGGGCAAGACACTGAACCCCATGTTGCCCCCCGATCTGCGTATCGGGTTGTGTGAGTGTTAACCCCTACCATCTCCCCCTGGTTTACATATCGGGTTGTGTGAATGGGTGAATGCAAAACCTTGTAGTGTGAAAGCGCTTTGAGTGGTCTGAATGACTAGAAAAGCGCTATACAAATACAGGACATTTACCATTTAACTTCAGCTGCATTTGGGAGTGAAAATGGATGCTGACATGGCTCATTTCCTTGTGACCAGGTGAGAAAACATTATAGGTCGTGTTTAGAGCCTGATACAGTATGAAAATGATGAGATCAAATCAAATAACAGAGTGGAGAGACCTGACGTGAAGTATGTTAGCCTCCCCGGTGCAGTGCTGTGAAGACGAACAGCCTGTAAAGTGTCTGTGCGCGCTCCCGTGCCGGCTTGGCTGGTGGCTGCAGTTAGCCACAGCGCCTGTCGCGGCAGCACTGAGTCAGATTTTGTAAAGCTGCCTTAAGTCCCTTTAAAAAAACACCACAGGAACTGATGTTGTGTCCTCGTTACCACCTGGACTTATTTTAGGATTATGCAAACAGTTTGAAGGTCAGTGAGGAGGGAAGACGAATCACAAGCAGACAGGAAATTGTTTCTCTGTTTATTGTGGGGGGACACGCTTGTTAACAAGCCTGTCTAGTTTAAAAAAACATGATGAAAATCTCTAATACAGTGAATATAGGGGACACTGACGGGACCAGACGTTTTGTCCGTTGCAGTGGAGTGTCCACCCCAGAGGGCGTCCTGTCATCTAGGAACCATTGTCACGGACATTTCCTCAGTCCATCAGATTATTTTATGAACTAGCACATCGTCAAATCCCCTTCTGAATATGTCTCAACTCTGAACACATTTTAATGGAATACGTGTCCGTTTTCTGTTTATTTTTTCTGTTTATTATGAAACTGCTCATGACCGAGGGAACCTGTGATCACTGTCCGTTAGCAGGTGAATTTTCACTGATTTTATTTTTTGGGCGGACAAAAAGTGTCCATTGTCCTGAACAGAGGGGTGTCCGCTCCAGAGGAGTTATATAAGTGGTAAAAAACGCTTGGTTGACCGCAGGGCGGGGTTTCACTGTATTCCTGTAAAAACAGCAGCCCACTTACTGAGAAGACTCGATATTGATCACCCAAACTTGCTTTTGTTCTTCTGCACAGACAGTTTTTTTTTTCCTGGTTTTCTTTTTAAATAAAAGCCTTTATATCCAGGGGTGCACATAATATTTTTGGCCTGGTTCTCAGAAGAGAACCTAGGGTTGTTGCTTGGTCCTCACATTTTTAAATGTGTCTCGCTGTGTCTCTTCCGAGCTCCTCTGCTTTGTTTTTGGTTTCATCAAGCTTCAAATTCAGTCTGTTTACTTTACCTGGCTCTATATTTGTTTCAATAAAAATCCTTTACCTGGATTTTAAAAAAAATCAAGAGAAACCAGTAAAATATAAAAATACTGGTAAAAAAAAACCCTTCAGAGTTCAGGTTGGATTGTTTACAGGTTTGATTGTTCACTTTAATCTACATTTAACAGTTTGGTGTTGAAATTTATTAGTCAGCTGTTGGGGCTTCTGTCATTTACCGTAACTGTTTTTTGTTTTGAAATGATGAGGATGTTTGTAATGTGATGCAGTCAGATAAAAAGATACAGTGGACAGTTATGGGGCATTGACTGCATATCCCATAGTGCTTTGCGCGCATTCAAAATGGCGCGAATCACAGACAAATACGCTGATACTGTTGATTAAAACAGGTGGTTTTCTGTATTTTATAGCACAAAAAGGTAGTTATACACGTCTGTGCCACGATGGTCTATTTGTCTTATTCAGTGAATTTTTTCAGTTTTGACGCGATGCAGAATCCTGCAGTCAGCTGCACTGATCTGACTGACTGAAAATCCGTCACACTGGCAAACTGATACAGAGACAGAGAGAGACGCAGCATCAGCTGATCAGCTGGAACTTCGGCGTTCTGGCTGAAAAACATATCAGTCAAACAAAAGAAGTCAACGGGATTCCTCATGTATTTGACAATGAACCCCGCTTCTGATTAACCTAAAAATTCACGCAGCTCAGCCAAACCAATGTTAAGTACGCAAACTTGCAACTTTTCATCTGGTGCGCATTTTATATTTTGACAGTGTGTGCGGACCTGCGGACCACTTATGTGCACCCCTGATTATACTTATTTTTCTTAATAATTCAAGACAAATGAGGTTTACAAGTAATTATTCTTTGCTTTATATAAGCATATTTCATCAAGACATGTTGTTGCTGTTATCGATCAATTTCAATCAATAGATTAATTGCTAAAAGAAAAATGTCATATTTATTTATAAGGACAGTCTTATTGCAAAGTGGTCCCAATAAATCTGTCGAACATAAAATGACATAAACGACAGCTACATACCAGTTCTTATCAAACGATGACCTCGCTAATCGTGACTGCAGATTAGCAGCAATCTACACAGGAAGGTAAAATAAACATAAAACATGATCAATCCAACGAGCTCATTTCATTGTTTTATCAACCATCAGGTTTTAACTAATACTAAACTCACCATTGCAGTCTGATCTCCAAGTTTCTCCAGACAGGAAGCGCGATGAAGCTACAGAATTCAACCGATTGAAAAGACAAAGAGAGAACCATCAGGTGGAAAGACGTGCTGATTGATCCTTTAATAACTCCCCAAACCCCCCCCAGTATGAGATGAACGTATCTGCGCTCACCTGTAGTAAAGTTTGAACAACATCTTCTGTTTTACCCCAAACTTCCAACTCAAACCTCATTTGATTTGGTCCCTGAAAAAGTGATAAAACAAGTTTATTCTGGAACAGAAACATGCAGCATCATAAAGATTCAACAACATCACTACAGATATATACATTTTATCAGTTATGCATTAAAATTAGGTCTCAATTTGTTTTTAAAGTGCAACTTACCCCCAAATCAACTTTGTTTTGCTAATAAACGTTATAATTGAGTGTCTAATAGTCCTGTCTACATTTCTGGGTATTATTTTTTGGTATTTTAGCACATTTTAATAAAATTACAGTGATCCCTCACTACTTCGCGGTTCGACTTTCGCGGATTCACCACTTCGCAGATTTTTCAAAAATATTCATCCAAAAATAAAAAATCTAAAATAAGTGCTTTCAGCTGTTTGTTTAACTTCCTCCGCGATTGGTTGATGACCCAGCGCCTCTATCTGAAGACGAGGCGCCTCCTGAAGAGCTGTAAAGCTCTCATTAATACCTGTGCAGTCACATCGTCACCGTCATCGCACTGCACAAGTGCTGTATTACCGTCATCAGTCAACCAACGCAAAGCTATAGTTATCACTGCACATGGAAGCGCCATGACGCGGAGCGATCAGCTTTTCTCCTGTGCTGCGCTGATCCACAAGCACTTCTGCTCCTTTGTTTATTCAGACCATGGATAAGTAAATAACATCATTTAATAATTGAAGAGAACTTGTTTTAATTACTCCTGCTACATTGTTCATCTTCATCTCTCTCTCTTTCGGGGATAGAGTCTTTCCCTGTTTGTGTTTAGACACCTAAAACCCACCACCCTCAACGTGCTCAGCACACTCAGCTGCGCTGTGTATGTTGTGTTTATTTTTATCTCTAGATACACAAATATGATCGCATTTGTCAATCGTGGTATTTTATTTTGATAAATCGCTTTTAATTTTCAAAATGGTCCGGATTGTGTCTGTGTTTTCTGGTGTATCCCAAATTCACGGAGTTTCACCTATCGCGTGGGGGGGGTCTGGAACCAATTAACTGCAATAAGTGAGGGATCACTGTAATAATTTTCTACCAAAAACCGTTAGTAAAGCGCCTCTTCAGGTTAAAACGTTACACTGTACTTGAATTTGAATAAGGCATTGCTATTGGCTGAGACCTTATTTTAGATATTAGTGACGTTAGCATACTTTCAAGTTTCAAGTTTCAAGTTTATTTATTTATAAAGCGCCAGTTCATGACAAAGTCATTTCAAGGCACTTCACAGAAAAATCAATCAATTAATAATAAAACATTTTCTATCTAAGGAACCAGCCGATTGGGCTGAATTGTTATTTCAGCACAATCCCCCATCCTGAGCAAGCACAACTGGCGACAGTGGAAAGGAACGACTCCCTTTTAACAGGAAGAAACCTCTAGCAGAACCCGGCTCAGGATGGGCGGCCTTCTGCCTTAGCCGACTGGGGTCTGAGCTGACAGGAAAGAGACACAGACAAACACAGATGTATTTAGGCCAGTCGTCATGTCTATGGAAAGATAAACAGAGAAACAGTTAATGGCAGCAGTAACAATCAAAGCAATAACAATTTGATGGTTCTAGTGGGAATATTTCATCCCTTGTTTATGTGAGATACATCCTCCTCAGAGGCAGCCACAGTAAAGAAAGACAGCAGAGTGAAAAAAAAAAAAAAAAAA
>SSNP01000074.1:974541-995301 GCA_006937955.1 Pachypanchax playfairii | reverse complement strand
GAGGAGCCTGATAATTAAAAGCTCTTCCTCCCATTCTACTTTTAGAAATTCTAGGAACTACAAGCAGACCTGCAGTCTGAGAGCGAAGTGCTCTGTTAGGAGCATATGGAACAATAAGATCTTTAATATAAGCTGGAGCTTGGTCGTTCAAGGCCTTATACGTCAAAAGTAAAACCTTAAACTTTATTCTAGACCTTACAGGGAGCCAATGATGTGATGCTAAAACAGGAGAAATATGGTCTCTCCTTCTAACTCTCATCAGAACTCTGGCAGCAGCATTTTGGATCAGCTGGAGGCCTTTAACAGCACTATTAGAACATCCTGATAATAAAGAATTACAGTAATCAAGTCTAGAAGTAATAAATGAATGAACTAAAGTTTCAGCATCCCTTTGATTCAAAATGCTCCTAATTTTAGCAACATTACGTAGGTGGAAGTAAGCCGTCCTGGTAACATGCTTTATATGAGAACTAAAGGACATGTCCTGGTCAAAGATAACACCCAGGTTCTTTACCTTCTTGTTGGAGGCCAAATTAATGCCATCCAACGTAGATGACTGACTACACAACTTGTTCCTAAGATTCTCAGGCCCAAAAGTCACAACCTCTGTCTTGTCTGAATTTAAAAGCAAAAAATTAAGCGTCATCCAACGTTTTACATCATTAAGACAAGCAATACTTTGATTTATACCTTGGGCATCTCTCTTTAACACACGTTTTCTATAGCAGACAGTAGCTACGTTTACATGCGCCAAATTTCCCCAATCTGATTAAAATCTTGGTCGATCGGAATTCCCAAATCCCTGTTCACATGGACACTAACTGAAATGATCTGATCATGCCATGAGTACACATGCACCAAGCACTCAATCTGGTTAAATGAGTTGAGCATGCGCACAGCGAGTTGTCTTTCCGGGGGAAGAAAAAAAGTAAACAAACTCCGTCCTTTCTGCACGTCTTTCCCGCCCCATCGTGTGCTCGAGCTGACTCACGTTTTCCCCAATATGGACCTTCTGCAGGTGATTACCTTTATGTTTGGGTTTTTACTGATCGCATTAACCAAGCTAGAGGCTGAATACATATTGCTACTGCTCCTCCGCCACAGGAGAGGAGAGCAGGATGACAGGATGACTGCACCAGCAGACCACTTCTGTTTACTTCCCGCTATGTTTTCTACTTGGGTCTGCGAAAGCGGAAAGACGTCACGCTGAAGTTGTACGCATGCGCAGTGGGCTTTTTTTTCACCCTTTCTTTCCGAACGGGTGTATACATGCACGTCTATCCGAATGAAGATCGGACAAAACCACCCCTCTCGATCGGAAGTAAATTTCATTCTGATCAGGCTGCATCGGATCAAAACATTCGGGTTGACATGTTTACATGACGTCTTTTTTATCCGATTGGGCGTTTATTCCGATTAAATGTGCCCATGTAAACGTAGCTAATGAGGTACATCGGCCGCGCGCAGCTGCACTTGATTAGGCAGGCTAGAGCTATTTAGCTTTAGCTTTGGCCAACAAAAATATACCACTAAGAGACGGGCCCCATTCTATGCTGTGATGCTGCTGCAGGCTAGAAACGATACAGATCAGGGCTGCTCGCCTCCGTTTTCCTCTGTCCCATTCAGGCCGTCTATGTGTGATCTGGTACGAGTCTGACAACTTTGTCTGTGTCAGTGCAACATGACAATCACAGCCCAGCCAGGAAACGCCTCTTTTGAGGCATTTTTAAAACAGGAAGTGTAGGCAGGGATGTACAACAGCTGGAGACATTTTGTGAACATTCAGGCGATTACAAATGTTAAGTCTCATGCTGCTCAAAAGTTTGTATTTGATGATGATTTGCTGTATTTTGTCTGAAGTCAGAGTTCTCAACTGAAACTCGTCTTAATTTAGTTTCCATACTAGAGTCCAAATTTGTGAGAAACGTGAGAGAGTTTGGCAAAATATGAAACTACACTGTGAATGATTGGAGAAAAAATAGATATTCAGAGAATCTCAATATTGAGACTAAAATCAGAATAAATCGCAAAAATTAATCCGTCTAAATTTTTATTTGACAGTTTTGATGCACTTAAAGTGCAACTTCCCCCCAAGTCAACTTTTTTTTGCTGATAAACTCCATAAAAGAGTGTTTAATAGTCCTGCCTAAACGTCTGGGTTTTGTTTTTGGTATTTTAGCACATTTTTATACAACTACTTATTTTATATCCAAAACCGTTAGTGGAGCGCCCTCTTCAGGTTACAACGTTACACTGCACTTGAATTTGAATCAGGCATTGCTATTGGCTGAGACCTTATTTTCTATAGTCGTGACATCAGGATTCTGCCGTTATGGGATATAAAAGAACTCAGTCTCGGCCACACCTCCGCTCAGTAGTGAGTGAGTTTGAACAGGAAGTGTATACGATCGTATACGGAGTTCATTTTAGTGTTTGTGTGAAAACATGTTTTTATCACATTACTGAAGGGTTTTCTCTTCATGCTGAGATACTTTGATTTATACCTTGGACACCCTCTGAAACTAATGTGCAGCAGTCACGCGCAGCCTGATGAGGCAGAGTCACAGATATACACGAGCTAATCCAAATTTAGCTTTTGCTTTGATCAACAACAATATACTACAAAGGGACAGGTCCCATTCTAAGACGCTGAATTACAAAGCATCGGCTTAAAACGGTTGTGCGGTTGCGCGCGCAGCTGCACCTGTTTGCAGAGTCACACGATGTAACTGGAGCTAATAGCGTTGGCTAACAGTGTACCAGTAGAGAAGAGCCCCATTCTATGCCGCCAATCCGCTGCAGGACGAACTATCGGCTCGAAACGATACGGATCAGAGCTGCTCATCTCATCCACATATTCCTTCATTAAACTGTCCCTTTCTGGCGCGTGTCTCAGTCAGAGTGACATGTCAGTCACAGCACAGAATGCCACGCCCCCTTAGTCCACCAGTCACTCCCATTTATCGTGTTTTTTTTTAAATCTCAGACTGTATCCGGAGGGGGGGGGGGGTAAGTTTTCCTTTAAACATGTCAGAAATACCAATTCAATCAGATTCTGAAAATCTGCAGATTTTCTTGTATTTTTTTATTTGCAGCCCAGTAAGACACATATTTAAATCCTTTTAAATCCAGATAAACAGATTTCAGGGGATAAGTTATAGAAGAACATCAGCTCCATTTGACTCACCCTCTCATTTCGGTAAGGTGCTATGATGTTGCTCTCCTTGATAAAAATCACCTGAAACAACGTTTGAAGGAAATCTGTGAATTTCTTTTGAACAAACTTCAGTAACTGAGTCAAACAGATTGAATACAAGTGAGTTAGTTTTACTGTCTAACATCTGGAGGAACATCTGAACAACCTGATATCTCACCTGTTCACATGAAACAGAGATGACTGGTGGCTCAGACCTGATGGAAAACAACACCAGGCAGTTAAAAACAGCAGCAGGTTTTAGACAGCATCAATCTGTTGGACTTGAAGGTGCTGGTAGTTACATTTCCTTCCACATGTGGATATGCAGCATTTGTACATTTTCAGGTTACTGAGCCTGTTTCACAGAGTAAAAAATAAAAAAGTTGCTTTAGAAATAAAAAGACACTCACTTGATGAAAGGATTATTCTCCTTCTCCACTAACTCAATCTTCTGACAGTCTCGCAGTGGAAACTATAGAAACAGCAAGAAAACATCATGCAAAACACTAAAAACTCAATTTTGTGAAAAAACATGAAAATTTGTTTTATTTAAAATCAAATCAGCTGAATATATTTTGGTCGACCTCATAAAAACAGTTACTTCCTTAAAACTTATGCTTTCAGATACCTGGGGCCGTATTCACAAAGAATCTTAGTAGGTCCTAACTGGCGAATTTAGGAGTAAATCCTAAAAAATGTGGGCGTGTCACTCCTAAATTTAGGACTCCTAGTTTCTCAAGATAAAAGTAATTCACAACCACGTTTAGGCCTAAAAGTAGCTCCTAAGTCTGGGAGTCCTTAAAAGAAGTCAAGAGGACTCCTAACTCCCTAAGACCAATTCACAAAGACTCCCAAAATAGCTGCAGCCAGACGCAATGTGTTGGACACTCTGGATGATTCTGAATTGACCAAATGATACCGACTAAATCGTGAAGGTATTGAACTTTTTGTAGATTTGGTGCGGGATGCAATCACGTCTCCAACTAAACGTAACAACCCGATCAGTCCAGAAATTAAATGTTTAGCGACACTAAGATATTTAGCCACAGGGAAAATGCAACTTTGCAACGTGGATGGGTATATCACAACCATCTGTCAGCCGATCAATCCACCAAACTCTTAAAGCGCTCTGTCGACCACACATTATCCAACAATTCATCCATTTTCCATTAGACATCCAGCAACTGCATTGAACTAAAGCCAATTTCATGGCGATTGCAGGTATGCCGGGGGTGGTCGGAGTTGTGGATGGCACGCATATCAAAATCATTGCGCCATCAATAGATGAGGATGTTTATGTAAATATGAAAAGATATCACTCCAGAAACACACAGATTGTTTTTGACTGCAAAGACAATTTACTTGACATTCTGGCTAAATGGCCTGGGTCCACCCACGACGCACGGATTTTGATGTCCAGCGGCCTAAGGCAGCTATTTGAGAGGCACATTGTGCCAGCTGAATGTCACTTGTTGGGTGACAGTGGATATCCATGCAAAACATGGCTCCTGACACCCTATGTCAACCTACAGCCGGGAGCGCAGTTAAATAACAACATGTAAGTAATAACCCAATGTATATGCCTCTCACTTGGGTGATTCACATGAGATTGGTTAAAATTAAGTGAAGTGTCAGTCTCGTGGCTGACACAAAGATGTCATCATGCATTATTTCTGCTATTTGCGCTGTTCATAATTCCGCTTTTATCGACACTGAAGTTTTCCATTTCCATCACACTGCTGTCCGTCTATTTACTCATGCATAGGAAATGCCGTTTTCCATAGCAACTCTTAGATTACTTTTAGGGATTTGTCTTACGTAAAAGTAGCTCTTAGTGCGTTTGTGAATAGGTTTTAGACGACAACTCCTATGTAAGACCTTTTAGCGTGAGTTAGGAGTAACACCTAGCGGTAATGTAAGAGTCTTTGTGAATACGGCCCCTGGGCTTCATGCAAAAAGTGTGAAAGTCTACTGCTCAAATATTTGATTTTTAAGCCTTTCTTCATTATGAATTACAAAAACAGACATATAAATTACATATATGGTATTAAAACAAACCTTTATAATAGGTTCTGTAAGATCATCTGGGTCAAATATGATGGATCTTGAGCAAATCTTAAAGGAACCACGGATTTTTCTGGAAGAAAAAACAACTTCATATCACTCTGACATACAAACATACAGTAGAATAAAAAGATAAAAACACTTCAGAACATAAAAAGTCTTATTTTAAATTAAGTCTCTAATTGTGACAAAGTGGATGAGAAACCATGTATCACCATCTGTTTGGTAATCTAAGTAGTTTGTGTTTGATTTTACCAAATCACATTTATTCTGCGCTCGGCAAGCATCAACTATCCGGATCTGTTTATGTTTTTTATGTGATCATAAATTATGTACATTACAATCTTGATTTAAATTAAGTTTGAATTTGTTTATTGTTAGATATTTATTTGTTTATGTAACTTTGTTGTTTCTTTGTTATTTACTCGATTTGTTTGTATCTAATGGAGTTCTGCAGTTGGGTCTTCAGGAGAACCCATGTAAGAGGGACAAAGCTCTACTATGGATTAATGGGTTTTTTTATAGTTGAAGTGAAGGATAATGTATTTAATAAGACTGATACTGATAGGAAGGAACTGTGATGTTATTTCTGTATATTTCCATGGTTTAGCTGTGTGAATGAAGGAATCCATATTGGGATGAGGTAATTAAGGTCAACAGGTCAGAGCAGCTGACTGCATTTGACTTTAATGTTGGTTTATTTGATTACAGTGTTGTGGTTATTTCTTAAGTATTAACCAGTAATATGAAACATTTAATATCTAAAAAACGTCAGGAAACACTGATTAACAGACCTTTCAATCTGTCTGCATTAAAATTCGGGTGGTTCCGGCTCCTTCCGTCAGGCTTCGGCAGCAGCTCGTTCATATTCATTGTTTGAATTTGCTGGACTCTGATTGGCTAACAAACTAGCCTATGAGAGCAAAGAATACTTTTTCCTGCCCCGCTGCGCATGGCAATATCAGCTGTCGTGTCTTCCTGTTTGCTACGTCTTATGCTACAGCTTTTAGCCAGCAGCATGCTAGGAGCTGATGAATACTAACGAACAAAGGAGTTGTGATGAAACAGATACAGGCCGTTTGAACTCAGTAGAACTTGGGTTTTATCGCCACCTGCGTAGTTTGAGAGATAAAAACTGAAATAGAAGTTATTGATCTGTTTTCACACCCACTGTGAAGGTAAGAACACCTGTGGAGCTGAAATATTCAAAAGAAACCTCAGAAAAAACGTTTTTAATGGAATAACCTCTTTAATAATACACTGTAAACGTGTGATTTGTTAGATCAGCAGCTTGATGTTTAACAGTTTGGGTCAAATCAACATGATTTGTGACCTGATTGTGTCTAAAAGAGGAAACGATGAAAATCTTTCAAGATTTAACTACAGATTAGAGACTGTGTTGGGAAATAAAACTGTCTTCTTTTAACTTAACCTAGCATGAAATCTCAAAACAGGCAGTTTGTTAACTCAGACACTAACAATAGATTTAAAGTATTACAGAGTTTAGAGAAAGTCTCTCATGTCTCGTCCACATGGAAATGTAGTTTTCCCAAAACAATCTCTTTGTTTTGTCATAGAAAACATTCTGATAAACATGATTATAAACATTATGGTGAGTCACAATGAGGGGGCTGTAGGTCCTCAGGTGTCCTGACCAAACCATGTCCCAGAAATTCTATTAAAACCACAGGAGTTCCTTTTGACTTTCTAAAAAGAAGCCAGTGTCTTGTAGATATTTCTCTTTACTTGTGTGGAAATAAACAGTTTGAACAATCTATCAGAACTGTTCTGTTCCTTAAATGTTTACTTAGATCTCTGTGATAAGATCACACCATGTCTGAGAAGAAGTTTCGAGAGACTCCAGAATCTCAGTATGTCACTAGGGGTGTAATGGTGCGTTCACACTGGCCGCTTTGGAAACGTCAAGCACAACACTTCAAGTTTGAAGCTTGAAAGTTGAAGCTCATAACGCCTGTCGGTAACGATTCGCGGGACTGTGTTGAACCGTTCAGTTTGGTCTACTTGCGTACCGTTTCGGTGCATTTTTTTCCATAAATGTGTTATTAATGTGACATTAAGCGCAGCAGAAGTTTCCCGGTGAGTTTCCGCACGGACGCTGTATTGAGTGACGCACAGCAGAGCTGCACAAACACATAAGTAAATACATAAGCTGAGGGGTGTAACAGAACACGCATTCATACGAACCACGCTGTTGGTATGGTGCAGATGTTTACGGATCCGATTACAGCTAGTTAACAGTATGGTTAACAGGCTTGTTTTGCTCGCGGAGCATCTTCAATGACGGACTGGAAGTTTATTGTCAGCACTGGACTCCCGCATCAGGTTTTTTTTTCCCTCTAGCAGACGTCATGGCTGATGTAAACAAGCCGGAGCTTGAACACCCTCCTTTATCTATAAGGTCTCCGGTTTGGTAAGTTAAGCAGTATTCTATGTTTTATTTCTATTTTTATATGTTTTCTTATTCTTTTAGTGTTTCATTTTTATAAGAAAATATACACTATATTACCAAAAGTATTCGCTCACCCATTCAAATGATCCGAATCAGGTGTCCTAATCACTTGGTCTGGCCACAGGTGTATAAAGTCAAGCACTCAGGCATGCAGACTGTGAAGCAAGACATTTGTGAAAGAATGGGCCGCTCTCAGGAGCTCAGTGAATTCCAGCGTGGAACTGTCATAGGATGCCACCTGTACAACAAATCCAGTTGTGAAATTTCCTCAGTCAACTGTCAGCTCTATTATAACAAAATGGAAGCGTTTGGGAACAACAGCAACTCAGCCACGAAGTGGTAGGCCACGTAAAGTGATGGAGAGGGGTCAGCGGATGCTGAAGCGCATAGTGCAAAGAGGTCGCCGACTTTCTGCACAGTCAATTGCTACAGAGCTACAAACTTCATGTGACCTTCAGATTAGCCCAAGTACAGTACGCAGAGAGCTTCATGGAATGGGTTTCCATGGCTGAGCAGCTGCAGCCAAGCCACACATCACCAAGTGCAATGCAAAGCGTCAGATGCAATGATGTAAAGCACGCCGCCACTGGCCTCTAGAGCAGTGGAGATGCGTTCTCTGGAGTGATGAATCACGCTTTTCCATTTGGCAATCAGATGGGCGAGTCTGGGTTTGGAGGTTGCCAGGAGAACGGTACATTTCAGACTGCATTGTGCCGACTGTGAAATTTGGTGGAGGAGGAATTATGGTGTGGGGTTGTTTTTCAGGAGCTGGGCTTGGCCCCTTAGTTCCAGTGAAAGGAACTTTGAATGCTTCAGGATACCAAAGCATTTTGGACAATTCCATGCTCCCAACCTTGTGGGAACAGTTTGGAGCGGGCCCCTTCCTCTTCCAACATGACTGTGCACCAGTGCACATAGCAAGGTCCATAAAGACATGGATGACAGAGTCTGGTGGGGATGAACTTGACTGGCCTGCACAGAGTCCTGACCTGAACCCGATAGAACACCTTTGGGATGAATTGGAGCGGAGACTGAGAGCCAGGCCTTCTCGACCAACATCAGTGTGTGACCTCACCAATGCACTTTTGGAAGCATGGTCAAAAATCCCTATAAACACTCTCCTCAACCTTGTGGACAGCCTTCCCAGAAGAGTTGAAGCTGTAATAGCTGCAAAAGGTGGACCAACATCATATTGAACTCTATGGGTTAGGAATGGGATGGCACTTCAGTTCATAGTATGAGTAAAGGCAGGGGAGCGAATACTTTTGGTACTATAGTGTATAAACCGTTGTTTACAAAAGTTGAAAATTAAACAAAAAGCAATTGTTTTTTTTTTCACTTACTGTACCAAAAATGAACTGAACCATGACCTCAAAACCAAGATACTTACTGAACCGTGATTTTTGTGTACCGTTACACTCCTATATGTCACAAATGGTTTCTGAGTGATAAGAAGTTATGGAAACAGTCTAAGTTCATCAGATGTATCAGACTTACTTCTCTGGTTTGGAGCTGCTTGTCAGGTGGTATGCAGTGTGCTGCTCAAAGTAATATTCCTCCAAATCGAGCAACAAGAGAGAAAACCTGAAGGATAAAACAAAACAGGAACATTAAAAAACAAACAGAGTGGGTTTTATTGTTCAGGCCATGAGACAATAAAACATGCACACTATTTACCTCCACCAGGATGTCGTGTTCTTACAGTGTTTATTAATCTGACTGACGTTAGCAAGATAACTCAAAACGTTCTGGATGGATTTTGATTAAATTTTTAGTAAGTTTATGGTCCAAAGAAGAAGTGAGTAAATATTTGGGGTGATCGCTGATAAAGTTGTTTGATAAAACAATACATGGAGATCCACAAGAAAACCACCATGATTTTCATGAATAACTACTGAACTAATAATGAATCAATATCAACCCGATTGCTAAAGAAATTCTGTCATGGTCAAGTAATCTGATAATATAGAAACAACAAAGGTGAGACTGTTGTTTTTGGTGTAAACCACAATATTGGGGGGAACTAAGGCAGGGGATTGTCCAGAAGGGGGGGCACAAATTTCAAAAAGGGTGGCATATGTAAATTGGCCCATAACCTTAAAACATTCAAGTTTTTAGAGAATTATAAACTGTTATCATATTTTTTTATTTTGTTTTATTTCCAATATTAATCCCTCGTGGAGAATTTTGTCTCTGCATTTGACCCATCCTCGCCATGAGGTGAGGAGCAGAGGGCAGCCATCTTGAACAGCGTCTGGGGGCCAGTTTCGGGGTTCAGGATCTTTCCCAAGGATACTTCGACACGTAGCCTCTGATGGGTAAACTGGAGCTTAATCCTGTGCCAGGACACATAATTAAGCTCCAGTTTTCCCATCAGAGGATGGCCTCCTTCCCGACAGACTACGGCCGCCCCGAGGCAGCGACGGGTTCAGTATCTTGCCCGAGGATACTTCGAAATAGCTTTCCGGCACCGGGAATCGAACCCGCCATCTTTCGAACAAAGGGCGATCACCCTTCCGCTAGACTACGCCGCCCGTCCTTTAAAGGGCTATAAACTAAAATGAAATCAAAACTTGTCAAAGCACAAAGCCAGTGTTACATTTCACTAAAGTACTGAGTGATCAGCTGAATGAACCTTTAACCCTGATCAGGATGATGTTTTAACCTCTACAGTGTAAAGTATTGGGACTCTGCATTGGTAAATAAAGAACAAAAGCTTGTCGTGTTTATTCAGTATTGGCACAGTGCTTTTACTGCTTTATCATAGTGTAGTAAAATATTTTTAACATCTAATTGGTGAGTATAATATTTTCTGTACAATGTTAATGACCCTGCATCATTATTATATTTTTTAGGGCTGCAACGATACACTGATGTATCGGTGTATTGCGATACAAGGAGCAATATCGTATCGTGAGGTCCAATATCGATAATATCAATATAGTAGTTGTGTTGTGTTGAACTGACCATCACAAGGTGGGACAACATGCGCTCTAACATTGTGTAAAAAAGGTTTTTCATTGAAAAAGAGTCCAAACTGATGTGAAAGTGAGTCAGTAAGTACGTTTACATGCAGCCAGAGAAATTATTGTCTTAGTCCAACTGAAATTGGACTTCTGAAACGCATGTAAACGGCTTAGTCAAACTGAAATCGAACTGAACTGGACTTTGAATAGTTCGACTGAGCTACCCAGATAATGCGATTGGAATTTCTCTGCATGTAAACGCTCCGCTGCTTAGTTGAGCTTTCTGGCCTGCCCCTTCAGGAAATGACGTCGGTGGCAGCGCCGCGATAAACAGCAAAACAGCAAACAAAGAAGAAGACAAAGATGGCGGCTAACTCAAGCGTAAGTGGAAGATCAATACATTTAAAATTTTTTCACTAACGTAACCCGAACCGGAAGAACGCCCCCGCAAAGGGTCGCATGGCGCCACCTACCGTAGCGGTGGTGAGCGCACTTCTTTCAATAAATCAATTTTTAAAGTGACATATAATCTAGAATACGGCTCTCGCCACGGGGCTAATCCTTAGTCCGACTTCAGCCAAAAGCTCGATTTAGGTGTGCATGTAAATGTAGTCAGTGGCTTTGTATCTGCAATATATTACTGTGATGAGCAACTACTAAAACTACATGAGGCTTTATTAAATAACTCTTATTACATATTTCTAAGTAAGAATTTTATTTTGTGACATATTAGTTTTGCTAATAAAATACTATAAACTATTGTAACCTCCAGTCCTGAATAATAATAAGTGAGTTTGTTTCACCCATTGTTATAGTATCACAGTAAAATAAATATCACCCAAAGTTTGGTTTTGTTGAAAATGCAAAACAAAGAAAAGCTTGAATGTATCGTATGGTGACCAATGTATCGAGATACATATCGTATCGTGGGATAATGTATTGTTACAGCCGTAATATTTTTATAGACTTTCAATAGTTATCTTGTGGTAAAGAGGATTTTGTAGCAAATTTAGATGTCAAATTTACTTTAAAATCATTTTATCGATTTGTAGTGGTCTTGTACTTCCGGTTTCAAACAGAAAAAATTATATTATTCAGAAATCATAGACCTGGTGGAGCTTGAAATAAAGTAGACAATATATAACGAACCTGTTTCATTATCTATTGGCGACTAGATTGTCAATCACACTTGCACAGCTAAAAGTAACAATGAACAGCCCTTTAGCATTGATGATCCCGACATGTACGCAGAAATACATCTTACATTTGATGTTTGATTAAATTTGATTGTCTCAGCTTGGAGGTGGCACTTGGGTGGCCAGTCTAACAGGAAGGGTGCCTTCCCTCTGGACACGCCCCTGATCTGAGGTGCTTGGCGGAGGTCTGCGCTCTATGAGTGCTAATCAAAAAAGAAGTTTCAGCAGCGAAAGTTTTACCAGTTAGTTGTTGATACTTCCATCCATTTTCTAAACCAACTTTTTGACAGATGCTTTATGTTGATACTCTTCCACAATAAACAAAAACATCTATGTGAGGCCAAAAGCTCCAGTTAAAGGCTTGATGTGTTCTTTGGACCTATTCTAGTTCAAGTGCTGGAAGGTGCCATTAAAAGGTGACATATTTCCGTTTGAGTGGTTTGCAAAGAGTTTCTTTACTCTTTTTCTACCATCTATTCTCTCCATCTGATCAACCCGGGGGTTGTATTTCCTCCTGGGAGATCGTCTTCAATCCCACCAACATTGTACTTTATAATAATATCAGCTGTGCTCACAGTGACATGAAGCTGCTTGGAGATGGTCTGGTATTCTTTAGCTTTAAGATGGAAAACTAAAATCTTCTCTCTGAGTTCCTCAGACAGCTGTGGTCCATGTTCAGTTCAGTTAAATTCATTTTCATTTATGAAGTTCATAACAAAAGTCATTTCAAGGCATTTTACAGTTGTTTTTTGTAATTAAATTATGCAAAAGACCTGCATATAAGATGAGTACCAAACTACCATTAAAAAGGGCCATTTCACACAAATTCCATGACTTTGTGGTGATTTTTTAAGTATTAACCTGTAATATGAAACATTTTATATCTAAAAAATGTTAGGAAAACACTGATTTACAGACCTTTCAATCTGTCTGCGTGAAGATTCATCAGGCTTCGGGCTGCAACTAATTAATATCCATTATGCAAATTTGTCGGTCTCAGATTGGCTAACAAACTAGCCTATGAAAGTAAGGTATACTGTTTCCTGCCCCGCTGCACATGGCAACAGTGCACAGAGTCTCTTCCGGTTTGTTATGTCTTATGCTACAGCTTTTAGCCAGCAGCATGCTAGGTGTGGTTTAAACTGCGGGAGCTGATGAAATAAAGAGCAAAGGAATTGTGACGAAACAGATGCAGACTGTTCGAAATCGGGTGTTATCACCACCTGTGTAGTTTGAGACATAAAAACTGAAAGGGAAGTTGTTGACCTGTTTTCACACCCACTATGAAGGTAAGAACACCTGTGGAGCTAAAATATTCAACAGAAACCTCAGAAAAACCGTTTTTAAAGGAAGGGCCTCTTTAACCCTTAAGGGCCCACTGTGACACTGGTGTAACCGCCCCTTCCCATAGTTTTCATGAAAATAGAAATGGGTCCGGGCTCTTTTAAACAGGATGAATGTCTGATGAAAAGCTTGAAGATAAATCTGATCCTAATGAACGAATGAATGATTCCAGGAGAAATGAAAAATTTTCACTGAGCTGTAAAGGTACCAACAAACTCAGGTGTTACTGTAACAAGTGTGATTCTATAACGGTGTCATTCAATCGAAAAGTGACATAATTAGAAAGCACTTTCCTTACTACACTGTTAAATCCATCTTAACCATAGATAACTACTGAATAATGCCTCAGTGTACTGTAACAAGCTCACATGAGGCAATATGTGGTGAAACCCTGATGGTGTAGTAACAAACACAGAGTTACACGACTTCACACGTGTTTAACTGTAGCACAAACACCAAGAATACAGCCAAATTTCTGCTTTAGGAAACTAATCAGAGGAAATTACAGACACATTTTAAAGATTTGTTTATAAATGCATTAAAACTGCAAGTTAAAATTAGTCTGTAATGTCTGATGTCACTGAGATAAACAACAATCAAACTAGAACCAGGAAAACGATCCAGGAACCAAAGCTGGAGCGATCTCTGCGCCTCCTAGTGGCTGGTTCCAGAACAGGTTTTTAAAAAATGAAGAGACAGGATTAATAAATTTAAAAAAAACACCTCCGATCATTTGACTTCTGTAGACCTTAGAACACCTTCGTTTACAACATGAAGCTTTGGACCACATTCTCAACTCTAGTTCATCCAAAACAACTGAATTCAACTCCAGATGTGCACACATCAGCACTTTTGACCACCTCTAGGTTCATTGCCCTGGTTGATTTTATGTTTGCTTTTTGGCTATCTATGCACCTTCTTAACTCTCTAAGCCTAGCAGATGTGACACCACATGGTTGCAGCTGCTCTCACACTGTGAAACAATCCATTCTTTATTTTTCATATATAGGTGCTGTTTCTATTGTCAGATTCCAAATGCACAGAACTTTGGTCTAAACCTGGTTTATAAAAGAGGTTGACTGCATTCGGCAAACATTTTAAACCTGATTCAACTGGAATACCACAGTTCAGACATCACCAACAGATTATTTGGCATACAGTTAAATTATTACTGAGCAGAACCTGATCAATCCTCTTTCCTGTTGGTTTTGACCTGCACTATGGAGACGCCTCAATATAGGAACATATGAAAGGTCAAAGCTTTTATGAAATCAATATCAAGATAAATATAGAACATAATGTCAATGTGTCACTTTAACATTTAGTACCACACGGTCTGGTTTGTGATAAGAAACCAAATTAAATGGTGAGAATTGTTTGAAGAAGTGTTTCTGCTTCTTTGAATCATTGAAAAGGTCATTATCAGGATATTTTTTCAGAGGCAACGTATAAAATAGATGTCATGTGAATGAACTCGGTCAAACTCACAACAGACTGTAAGCAACAAAGAAAGGAAAGTAGTCACGACTTCAATAACAAGCACCTGACAAGTGACAGTGAAGCTCTCATTAGCTCGTCTGACGGCGAAAAGAAACAAAACAAGCAAAACAATGAGGGCAAAAAGCAGCAGCATGCTAACAACAGCTGGAGCAACACAAACCTGTCTTTAGTTCGATCTTGCGTCTTAAAAAATGCCATGACCTCACTGCATCCTCCTGTGAAACTCAGCACTGACCAGCCTCACCGTCTGTAAACACGGAAACTTCCTGGACACCACGTGACTGACTCTCGCACAAATTATCCCGCAGCGAAGAAAAAGACAGACATCTCACTCGGTGCATTTTGGCAGCAACGTCACAATTTTCGAGCTGTTTACTTATCGCAGTACTACTATTTAAAATTTTTAGAGACATCAGTACTTAAAACTTCTTGCTATGAGTTTTATGGTTTTAATAATCTATGTATTGTGTTTTTTCAACATTTTTTATCATGCTCAGTAGATTATTTTAAAGCACAAACAAAGCACGTGCGTGGCGCACAACTAGCGATTGGTCTCGCAATTATAGACGATCTTTGTTCCAAAACGTCTTGACGTTAATCGGAGAGCAGTGAGGGAAGTTTCCGATTTTAAATAGTAAATCTAATAAATCTATACTGTATATATTTTTTATAAAGAATCATGTACCAGCTGCCCTGTGTCTGCTGGTCAGGATGCACTGGAGAATCACTGGCATCGCGTTTAGCTTCGTTTTCGTCGTATCTTACTTCACGAATAAGGTGAGCGGATAAAGATCATGTTGTAAGATAAAGTTTACTTTATCTAAATATTGTTAACTGTTAGCTACTGTTGTTTAAATCAGAAACAGCCGGGTTATGATCCAAGCTAATGAGAATTGATCAAACAAAGTAAACGTGACATGTTCATTGAAAATTGCACAAATTGACGTAGATTTCACTTTAGATTCCAAACACTCACTCATCTGCGTCATATTGTTTGGGAAAACTTGCCGAAATGAAATAAATATTGCCATGTTACTTAATTTAATAAGTCAGTGTTGTGTTGTGCCAATATAAAGATTAATGGCAGCAAATGCAATATTTTTGAATGGAGTTTGGTGTGGTTTTGTTTTCACAGCCTGAAATGTGACTTTTTCTTCTTTTATAGTTTGTCCTGTCAGTGTTAAAGTTCACTTATCCGACTTTATTTCAAGGGTGAGTTTCTGAAAACAAACTTTGATCAAGCAACAATATGAAAAAACAGATTTTTAGTTTACAAACATAATAATATTTATTTTCAGATGGCAGACATTTATTGGAGCTGTTCTGCTTCTGCTGTCTGGAAAAATGGGATGGGTGGAAATGAGACACATCAGCAGGTACTTCCTGTTTTTTTTTTAGGTTATTTAACAGCTGCTGTGGAATTTATTTTAATCTGAAAATTCTTATTTGAGGAATTGGGATGTTTTCCAGGACCGCTGCTGTCTCCTGGCTGCCGGCGTCTTTCCTATTTGTGGGAAATATATATGCAGGTTCAAGGGCGTTATCACGAATAGTGAGTAAAAATGTTTATTAAGATCTTAATTATGAAGATATTTTTACACACGTGTTGTGTTTTACCTGCTTGTCTTTTCCAACAGGACATTCCGTTTTTCTTCATTCTTCAGAATTCCTCTCATGTTGTTAGTTACATACTCGTCAAAGTGCTTCACAGAGAAGTAAGTGGACTTACAGTCCTCTGTCTGACGTATGACCAGTTCTGTATTCTGAACTTGTATCTAACATCTTTACTTGTTTTTTCTTACAGAAGACACAGTGGCTCAAAATAATCAGGTTTGTTTTTCTTTTCAGCTGATTTAATTGCATAAATCCAAAAAGATGGTGGAATAGTAGGAAATAAGCAGGTCTTACAGTCACAGTCTGTTGTAAATTTAACGTAGAAGGATTGATGATATAAAATCACCTGGTCCTCACCAGGTTTTAAAAGCTGGTAAATATAAACTCATATTAATATTAAATTATACAACTAATTTTAAAATAAAAGACAGCAAATAATTCCTTATTTTGTCCTTTAATGTAAAGCGTCAGAGTAAAAAAGAAAAAGGATGATTGTACGTCACTTTCACACACAAAATAAACTCATAACTGAAACATGGTCACTGACAAACAACAGCTGGATATCTGATTCTACTTCATCCCGCAGCATCTGCCTGATGCTGCTATCCGCCATCAGCCTTCCCCTGTCTGATGCTCAGGTAACGTTCTCCATCATTAAACTGTGGATTATGTGTCAGCACTGCTGCAGGTCATGTGACTGATCAGGTTTTGTTCGGTTACAGCTGGACCACGGTGGTTTCCTGTGGGCTCTTTGCCACCTTTTCTGTGTCGGTACGTCTAAGAAGCTACAGAGATGAAAACAGAGTAATCAGTAAATTATAAATAAATGAAATAACAAACGTTTAATTTATCGTTACATTTTCAGGTGCTTACAGGGTGTTTCAAGTTAACCACAAGTCGGGCAATTTAAGGTTAGTCGAAAACAAGTTTTATTTAAAAATACACCATTACTTTCAGATTTTATACAACATCACAGAATCAAACATCACTTTCATTTTATTACAGACTGAACCAAATATAATGAATGTTTAGTTTTTTTTAAGATGTTAATATTTGAAGAAATTGACAAAGATGTGCAACATTTTCCAAAGAAATGTTGCTAATAGCATTTAGTAGATCCGCTAAGGAGAAGAGAAGGATTGTTCACTTTTTGTTAAAACATTTTTGCATGTAAGTTGCTTCACAGCTTTAATTCCCAACCATCCAAACCATCATGGCTGCCATATTGAAATTAACTATGGCTTCTACATATACACATGTCTTTACCAGTGTTGCATAGCATGTAGGGTGAAAATATGTTTCTCTACCTGTGTTTTCAATGTTTGAGAACATTCTGGTCATGTTACATTAGATGTCAGCCATATTGGAATTTAAGATGGTGCCTTGCATCATGAGCCCTCGACTCATCGTCAGTGAGAAACAAAATCACTTCTCCAAATTTGGTTAATTATGAATCTGTTTCCATTTCCATTTCCCAAAATGAGACACAACTCAGTGGATCAGGATTCCAGCAGGAGTTTTTTGATTCCCAGAACTCCAGATGTTTATTTTTCCTTTCAACCTGGAATTTAAGATAGATAAATTAAAATTTTCACACCAAAACTACAACTTTGAAGATGCTAAATATTTTTATCTGATCTAAATCTGATGTGTGAAAACGTATGTATAGACAATAATTACCATTTTATGAGCTATACAACACAGTTAGCAGCAATATTTAAATTCAACATGGCGGCTATAACAAGGGGCAAACTGGGACGGTCGTTATTTTAAACGGTGGCAATAAAAACAGAGTTCTCCCGAGTCCAAACGGCCTGTATCTGTTTCGTCATAGCTCCTTTGTTCGAAACCACGCCTAGCATGCTGCTGGCTAAAAGCTGTAGCATAACTTAGCAAACAGGTACATCTGATGTAGCCATGCGCAGCGGGGCAGGAAACAGTATACCTTGCTCTCATAGGCTAGTTTGTTAGCCAATCTGAGTCCAGAAAATTAGAATTATGAATATGAACGAGCTGCTGCCGAAGCCTGACAGAAGGAGCCGGAACCACCCGAATTTTAATGCAGACAGATTGAAAGGTCTGTTAAAGCTGAAGTTGGTAATGTTCGAGAGCTAGCAAGATTTAAAACTAGCAGCTCCTCTAAACCCCTCCCCCTTCCCACCATGGACTTGCTTCAAGCCGCCCCCGCCCCCCCCCCCCAAACTTGGAACTCGCATCTGCTGGCTGAACTCAGCAGGGTACTCAGCTTTACCAATGTTGACTCTCGTTTGTCCTCTCGTTTTATCCAGAGCTTTTCTCGTAGCAGCTTTTTCTGCCTCTGACTTTCTTTTTTTATTTGGCAGTTTAGCGGGGCGAGCCGTGACAAGTAGCGAGGAGCGAGAGGGCGTGATAGAAGGGGTGCAGGCAAGGTATCTGATTGGTTCCTCTCCTCTTCTCTGGAAATCCGGTGCGGATGACCGTGGTTGGTCAGAGTTATTGTAGGCTTGCAAGTCTCAGAGAGGTCTGATTTTTTTCGCTCCTTTTTATGAATACACAATGCATTGACTAGTCTCAGTATGGAAGGACCTTTTCACCCAGTATAAAAAAAGTGTTTCTGAACAGGATTACCAACTCCAGCTTTAATCAGTGTTTCCTGACGTTTTTTAGATATAAAATGTTTCATATTACTGGTTAATACTTCAGAAATAACCACAAAGTCCTGAAATTTGTATGAAATGGCCTCTTTAAATAAAAAAAATAAGATAAAATCATATAACTTGGGTTCACACTGACATGAATGGCACAATTGTCACAGTATGTAAAGTTAATTTGTTTAGTTTTCAGTAGTTTCTGTTGTAAATTACTAAACCTCAGACCCTGATGTATGGGTGTGTTTGTGTGTTTAATTTAGTGAGATTGAGCAGCAGTGCATTAACTACTTGTTCAGGTAAGAATAAATCTAAATCATTATATTTACATTAGAAGTGACTCATCTTCTTCATGAGCTGTAATGATGGATGTTTTAATGAAGCTATGCACTAACGAGAAAAACTCTAACAGCTGCTGACGTATCTCAGACAGTTCAGGTGCAAAATCTTCTGTAGGAAACAATATTTCTCTTTAAATGCAACTTTGATGTTAAAACTCCTAATAAACCTGAACCTGCTGGTAAAGAGTGATGTGATACCATCATATGTGTTTCCTGTCAGTGTGCTGCTGCTGGGCGTCGCTGCTCACCCTACAGGTAGGACTGAGTCTGAGCTCATGCTGCCTGTTTGGGGTTATAGAGTGGGGCAAAAAAGTATTTAGTCAGCCACCAATTGTGTAAGTTCTCCCACTTAAAAAGATCAGAGAGGCCTGTAATTTTCATCATAGGTATACCTCAACTATGAGAGACAAAATGAGGAAAAAAAATCCAGAAAATCACATTGTCTGATTTTTAAAGAATTTATTTGCAAATTATGGTGGAAAATAAGTATTTGGTCATCTACAAACAAGTAAGATTTCTGGCTTTCACAGACCTGTAACTTCTTTAAGAGGCTCCTCGGTCCTCCACTCGTTACCTGTATTAATGGCACCTGTGTGAACTCGTTATCAGTATAAAAGACACCTGTCCACAACCTCAAACAGTCACGCTCCAAACTCCACTATGGCCAAGACCAAAGAGCTGTCAAAGGACACCAGAAACAAAATTGTAGACCTTCACCAGGCTGGGAAGACTGAATCTGCAATAGGTAAGCAGCTTGGTGTGAAGAAATCAACTGTGGGAGCAATTATTAGAAAATGGAAGACATACAAGACCACTGATAATCTCCCTCGATCTGGGGCTCCACGCAAGATCTCACCACGTGGGGTCAAAATGATCACAAGAACGGTGAGCAAAAATCCCAGAACCACACGGAGGGACCTAGTGAATGACCTGCAGAGAGCTGGGACCAAAGTAACAAAGGCTACCATCAGTAACACACTACGCCGCCAGGGACTCAAATCCTGCAGTGCCAGACGTGTCCCCCTGCTGAAGCCAGGACACGTCCAGGCCCGTCTGCGGTTTGCTAGAGAGCATTTGGATGATCCAGAAGAGGATTGGGAGAACATCATATGGTCAGATGAAACCAAAATAGAACTTTTTGGTAGAAACTCAACTTGTCGTGTTTGGAGGGGAAAGAATGCTGAGTTGGATCCAAAGAACACCATACCTACTGTAAAGCATGGGGGTGGAAACATCATGCTTTGGGGCTGTTTTTCTGCAAGGGGACCAGGACGACTGATCCGTGTAAAGGAAAGAATGAATGGGGCCATGTATCGTAAGATTTTGAGTGAAAACCTCCTTCCATCAGCAAGGGCATTGAAAATGAGACGTGGCTGGGTCTTTCAGCATGACAATGATCCCAAACACACCGCCCGGGCAACGAAGGAGTGGCTTTGTAAGAA
>SSNP01000074.1:957528-970168 GCA_006937955.1 Pachypanchax playfairii | reverse complement strand
CCGGCCACTTTATTAGGTACACCTGTCCAACTGCTCGTTAACACTTAATTTCTAATCAGCCAATCACATGGCGGCAACTCAGTGCATTTAGGCATGTACACATGGTCAAGACAATCTCCTGCAGTTCAAACCGAGCATCAGTATGGGGAAGAAAGGTGATTTGAGTGACTTTGAACGTGGCATGGTTGTTGGTGCCAGAATGGCTGGTCTGAGTATTTCAGAAACTGCTGATCTACTGGGATTTTCACGCACAACCATCTCTAGGGTTTACAGAGAATGGTCCGAAAAAGAAAAAATATCCAGTGAGCGGCAGTTCTGTGGGCGGAAATGCCTTGTTGATGCCAGAGGTCAGAGGAGAATGACCAGACTGGTTCGAGCTGATAGAAAGGCAACAGTGACTCAAATAACCACTCGTTACAACCAAGGTAGGCAGAAGAGCATCTCTGAACGCACAGTACGTCGAACTTTGAGGCAGATAGGCTACAGCAGCAGAAGACCACGCCGGGTGCCACTCCTTTCAGCTAAGAACAGGAAACTGAGGCTACAATTTGCACAAGCTCATCGAAATTGGACAATAGAAGATTGGAAAAACGTTGCCTGGTCTGATGAGTCTCGATTTCTGCTGCGACATTCGGATGGTAGGGTCAGAATTTGGCGTCAACAACATGAAAGCATGGATCCATCCTGCCTTGTATCAACGGTTCAGGCTGGTGGTGGTGGTGTAATGGTGTGGGGAATATTTTCTTGGCACTCTTTGGGCCCCTTGGTACCAATTGAGCATCGTTACAACGCCACAGCCTACCTGAGTATTGTTGCTGACCATGTCCATCCCTTTATGACCACAATGTACCCAACTTCTGATGGCTACTTTCAGCAGGATAATGCGTCATGTCATAAAGCTGGAATCATCTCGGACTGGTTTCTTGAACATGACAATGAGTTCACTGTACTCAAATGGCCTCCACAGTCACCAGATCTCAATCCAATAGAGCATCTTTGGGATGTGGTGGAACGGGAGATTCGCATCATGGATGTGCAGCCGACAAATCTGCGCCAACTGTGTGATGCCTTCATGTCAATATGGACCAAACTCTCTGAGGAATGCTTCCAGCACCTTGTTGAATCTATGCCACGAAGAATTGAGGCAGTTCTGAAGGCAAAAGGGGGTCCAACCGTTACCTAATAAAGTGGCCGGTGAGTGTATATTTACTGAAAATGTATTGATTTAATTTGATTGTCTCAGCTTGGGGGGGGCGGGGCCGGCCCTCAGCTGCATGGTGCCCTAGGCGAAAAATGATTTTGGCGCCCCCTACTGCCCAGAACAGAACCAACGAAACTCAATAACCGGATTACATTGCAAAAAATATTTATACTAAATGAACAGTAGAGATGATATTTAATTATTACTTATTTTGCTCTTTACCTCCAGCGTAGGGCGCCCTAGGCAATTGCCTAGTCTGCCTATGCCCAGAACCGGCCCTGGGGGGGGGGGGGGGACATCTAGTTGGAAGGGGGGGCCGTGCCCCCCTGTGCCCCTCTCTGGATATGCCTCTGCTGGTATGGAAGTTAGAATTAAATGGCTTCTGTCCAGCGTGTTATAAGAATCACTTTATTAACATGTGTAGTTGTACCTCGGTACATTTTGAACACGGCAACAAGCTCGTGTTTTCTAGCTAACAGTTCTGTAGTGAGGAAAGTTTCTAGCTCTGCTGTTTGTTTTTCTTCGGGGTGAATAAAGCGTTTAATGGTTGTCTCCTTCGTAAACGTGTCTGAGGGTTCTTCTCTTCTTTGATGTATCCTACAACACAGGAAAAACATTTAATTCTCCTTACTTTGTAGTTAGAATGAAACAGGAAGTGGTAGGTTACCTCTCTCCACACACGTCTGTGTTGAAGGGAATCCAACCTCCCAGAAGTTTTCAGGAGTGCACGGAGGAACGTAGAGAAAACGATGCCTCGAGCAGGAGGACAGTTTCTTTTGCTTTTCCTCCTCTGACAGATGAGCGTAATACTGAAGGAAAACATGATTATTTTAACATCAAATTAAAAGAAATAACAGAAAAAGATTCGATTCAGGCTTGAAATACGCACAATCTCACACTCCTTGCAGGTGGTGCCCTTCAGTTTCCTTCTCTCGTCCTTCTTACGAACTACTGCCATGTATTTATATGTTGGCTGTCTAATTCACAGACAGCAGAGTGAGTCAGATGGAATCATCACAACATTAAAACAGGGTCAGAGACGTTTCTTACCCCGGTTTACCTCCACATGAAACATCTTCAGCAGGATTTTGTTCTAATTGGAGAAAACAAAACGCGATCAAGATAAAAAATTCCATCCGAGAGACGAAGGTCAAGCTAAAGATATTAATAACGTTAGTGTGTTCAGTCTAAAACCCACCGCTGTGTTCCTCTTCTTCCTCATCTTCATCACAAGGCTGGCTCTGGCCGAGCTGTGACTTGTATTCACCACAAGCCGTCGTATCAAACATCAGATCCAAACTGTCGTTGGTCTTCTCGCCGAGTCCTTCAAACGGGAACAAATTAAAGAATGAATATTTAAAGCAGCGTACAGCTCAGAGCATCAGCTGATGGAAACCAGAGGGTTAAAGTCACCGGTCTGGATGTCTCCTGTCTTCTGACTGTTTCCTCCCTGACGCTGAAGCATGGAGTGACTGACCCAGGTGCAGTCGGTGTCTGCCAGCTCCCCGTGACGCTGTTCTTCTTCTACTCCCTAGAGTACAGGAGCATTCGCAGGCAGACGCGCATCAGCCGACAGAATACAGTAAAAACTACAAATAATAACAAACTTTAGTGGTTGTACCTCGTCTTCATTCTGTTCGCTGTCATAAACAGACAGATTGAGGGCGGGGTCGATGCTCCACGCAGGCGCCACGCTGTGTTTCCTGTCAGCTGGGAAACCACAAGCAGAACAGTCACATTCTGGTACCGATCTGAAATCATTCTGATCCGTTTTACAGGGATCTTACAGTTCTTTGTGTCGGGCTGTGTAGGATCCTCCAGACAAGCTCTTTTCCCGTCTCGTCCTGTAGCTTTACTCTGAGGCTTCTTGAAATTAGGACTTGAGCTGGAAACTTTGGATTTGGGGCTGGAAGCCTTCAAAATGACAAAAACTTATAATAAACATTTTAAAAATCATCAGGTACTTTGAAACTTTTAAATTTTGGCTTAAACTTTTTGAGAGTCCTTCACCAAACGGGGTCCAGTACTAAATCAGAAGCAGGTGTTTCTGTTTCCACAGCTGGAAGCTCTGACAGCTGTGTTTATCCAGAAGAATCCAGTCGGTCACAAACTCAGACAGATGTTTAAAACATCTGTTTGCAATGTGACAAACTGTGATCCATGTGGATAAACTACCTCCTGCACTGTGATCCTCTACAGAAAGAAAAGAGATCCAATAGAAGCTGAAAGATGTTTTATTTGACGTGACGTCTCTTAATGACTGAAACACCAACTCTGGTCCAGAACCAGAACCTCTTTAGGACAAAAAACCCTTTTTGTGGTCCTAAAACTAAAACTTGCTTCTCTCACCTTGTTATCCGCCGGCGTCTCGGAGCTTCGATTGCACACAGACGATGACGTTTGGTTGAGGAGTTCAGGATGTTTGTTGAGTCCCGATTCACCGCGTTTCTCCGCCCGTGAATCGCCTCCTTCCTTCTTTCGCTTCGCCGTGCGGACGGAGACGTCTTCTGATAAGCGTTTGATCCGCGGGAGAACAGACGGGGATTTCTCGGAGGAGTCTGGGCTGTGGGTCGGCGTGGACGACGAGGAGCAGCTGTTAAAAGAAACAAAGGAAAAAGAACAGAGCTGCAGAAATGAAGGTTGTAAAATAAAAACACTTAGTCTGTTTCTCTTACTTCAATCGAACCTTGTGTGTTTGTAGATTTGGAATCATCTGTATCAGAGCAGGTAAAACAAAAAGAGAAAAAAAAAAAGTTTAAATCATTTTTAACGCCAAACTTAAACATAGTTTAGTGATCAGATCCTGGACTTGTGTACTCACATTGAGATGGGTACCATGTTCGAGGGCACAAGTTTCTGCAATGGCCACGTCCATTCCTTCAGTGTCAACATCTGGAACGAGACGAACATCATTACAAAACTTCACTAACAGTTTCTCTCAGTCTAAAGGTGAGTGATGTTTAATCAGACTACAGCAGGTTCAGATGATTCTGGGTTTCATAAACACGCTGTGTTTAATCCTGGTCCTCAGGGGCCCCTACGCTGCTTGATCACACCTGATCCAACAGTTGAATCACCTCTTCAGCTCCTCCTCAAGTTCTATAGAACCCTGATAATCAGCTACTGACTTAAAGGTGCATTAAATAAATACTCACACAACAGCCCAATATGTTACATTAGCTGTGTTTACATGGACACAATTAATCTGATTTAAAAAGTTTAATGTAAACATGCCATTCAGATAACTTACACTCGATCGGATCAAAATTTCTTTCCGATCGAGACAGGTGGGTTATGCCGATAGCTGATCCGATCGCTGCTCATGAAAATGGGTCGTGTCTGTTACTTTATGTGTTGACAGATCTTACATTGGCTTTTACAGAAGCTGGATAAAAACATGGCGGGCGTGAAACAAAACCGGTCAGTTTCGGACACAAATGCGCTGCTGGAGGTTTAGATGTAAAAATGTTTCCAGAAAAAATAAAAACACTCAGAAAAAGATGCTACTGCTCCATTTTACATGACCACAGCCATGTTTGTTTACAACTGAGGTTTGTTGCTTCTTCCTTTACGGCCGTTTCCAGTGGTTCAGATCATTCTGCGCATGTCAAAATGAGCTAACCTGATTGAATGTGTGGCGCAGCATAATGCTTATTATAATCAGAAAGATGTTTTCAGGGTCCATGTACACGGTCAAATTCTAATCCGAACAAGATTAAAGACATTTTGCACATGTAAACATGGCTGGTGTAACAGATTTTTATCTCAGCTGGCTCGGCGATCGACAGTGTTTGTCATTTTAAAAATGTTGCTCTGGGATGGAATCACTGTTTACAATAACTATTTCGTGTTCAGACTTCTTGATTCCATAGTGAATGACATGTGAGTCTGCAGGTTGCCAAGTCTTCAACACAAGCAGCTGTAATTCTACAACGAGCAGCAGTAAGGAGTAAAAGACACAGTCCTGAGGTAACTTGTAATAAACCTAAATAAACTAGGGCATCATTCCCAAAAAAATGAACAAATACAAGAGAAACAAAATGAGGATCAACATTGGAACTGGCAACCCAGCAGAAAAATCAGGGAGGGGAGGGGGTGAGTGAAAACCTGGCTCAGACAGATTATTGTGTGTACACACCCCCGTGTCGAGTCTACACACAATGATCTGATCAATCCATCTGAAACTAGGGTTGGGCACCGAGAACCGGTTCCTAACATCGGGTTCTGGAATTGTTAAGAAGATGTTTGGAATTTGGATTCTTTTTTTTGGTTCCTAAATGCCCGCAGTGTGAACAAACAAACTAGTGCGGACCCCCAATTCCAACTAGCCTATTTACATTATTCTTAACTGGCAGGAGAATTTATGAGAAAAACGGGCATCTTTCAAACTTTGATCCGTCACTCCGTCATGCAGAGCCGCGCTGCGACGCGAGAGATCAGCTCGACAGTCTGATCAACAACCTCAGCCGCGACTCAATTAAACAAAACAAGTCAGCGGGACCCTTCAATGATTTGATAGCGAACCCCGCCTCTTATTAACTATAACATTCACGCAGCTCAGCCAAACATATGTGGTTACTGTTGAATATTTTAGCTCCACAGGTGTTCTTACCTTCATAGTGGGTGTGAAAACAGGTCAACAACTTCTCTTTCAGTTTTTATCTATCAAACTACGCAGCTGGCGATAAAACCCGAGTTCTCCCAAGTCTGAACGGCCTGTATCTGTTTCGTCACAACTCCTTTGTTCGTTAGTTTTCGGCAGCTCCTACAGTAGAAACCACGCCTAGCATGCTGCTGGCTAAAAAGCTGTAGCATAATGTAGCAAACAGAAAAAGACACGACATCTGACATGCGCAGCGGGGCAGGAAACAGTATTCTTTGCTCTCATCGGCTAGTTTGTTAGCCAATCAGAGTCCAGCAAAGTCAAATAATGAATATGAACGAGCTGCTGATGAAGCCTGACAGAAGAAGCCGGAACCACCCAAATTTTAATGCAGACAGATTGAAAGGTCTGTTAATCAGTGTTTCCTGACGTTTTTTAGATACAAAATGTTTCATATTACTGGTTAATACTTAAGAAATAACCACTAAGTTCTGAAATTTGTATGAAATGGCCTCTTTAAAGACGCAAATGTGCGTTGCAGATTTTCATCTGGTGCGCCTTTTATATTTTGAGTCCGCTTGCGTACCTGCATACCACTTTTGTGCACTCCTGTTTCATTTTAATTAACAAAAAGATGGACTTGCTGAGTGCAACATCTGTGATAAACTTATTAGTGCCAAAGGAGGATGTACAACAAACATGACACAACACCTTCAGCAGCTGCACGTTGTGGTGACGAGTGTGTTTGATGTGTTGTGTCGCTCTCCTGCTCTCGTTGCTTCCTCCACTTCAGACAGTCAGCCAGTACATGAAAATTATGATTGTCTTCTTCACAGACTAGCTTAGTTGCTAAAACTGTGTCAAATCCGTTCATAGTTGTTAAACGCTCGCAGAGTGACGCTAGCATAATCCAGTCTGCTGCTACGTTAACTGGCCAGAGGCCCCGGCCAGTAAATAGACGAACCTTATTCATCATGGCAGCAAGGTGAAAGCTGTCAGCGGAGCAAAGTACACAGAAAAGTAACAGAGTATGTGGTAGAAAGACTGTATCCCCTTAGCGATGTAGAGTCTTCCAAATTTAGGCAACCAAATTAAACTGTCAAGTCACCTGGCAATGTGAACAAATAAAATGTCCTGTGTGAAGACTTTTTCTCTCTCCTGCACCTCAAAGAATCTGAATTGAGAATCGTTTAGAACAGGAATCGATAGTGAGAATCGGAATCGTTAAAATGCAAACGATGCCCAACCCTATCTGAAACCGTCTATAAAAGGGAGGGACATCTGATATAATATTTTAATCTGATTGGAGGATGAGCCAGCAAGTGTCTGCTTTGATTATTTGTCTTTAGCCAATCACAGTAAATTAAGCTCTTGCAACTCCATTTGGGAGAAAAACACACACATCGTTACCACTAAGAAAAGCAAAACACATCTTTACCATCAAGAAATACACAAAGTTCTTACCTTTGATCATTTTTCAACAAAGAAATCGTCTCTAGTCCTAAAACAGATTCAATAGCCGCTTTTATGTGTACATCCACCAGCACAGCCATGTTTGTTTTACTTTTCCTGCCTGGGCACTTGCTGCCAATCATACCTGATCACAATGCTAACACATGATTGGTCCGAACATTATTTTATCGAGTCAGACGGTTTAGTTGGAGCAGTACAAGATGGATTTTTGTGAGTTTGAAAAATTCCAAATCTCGTGAAAATCCATCTTGCAGCGCAAGGTTAGGTGAGTGGCTGAGAGCAGACATTTTTATTTTTCTACATAAACTGTAGCCCTCTGATTCGACCACGAGGTCTAATTCTTACATCAGGTGTGATGGAGCAGAGAAACGTCTGAAGCCCAAAGAACAGCAGCTCTAAAATGATCCAACTCAACTAACTCTAACAATAAGAGTTCATGAAGCTGGTCATCAACTCTCTACGTGAACACAGGACTTTCCTGTGAAACAAGCTGAACTGAGGATGACGATGCCAGAAGGAAACCTTCATATTAATGGGGTTTAGTTATTCTTAAAAAAAAAAAAAAACTTCTTATTTTGATGAACTTGTGGGAGAAAATAAGATAAAATCCTACTTGAAATCTGAGATGCATCCAGTTCACAGGTGTTGGGTACAAGCATTTCTGTTTTTCCAGGATTCTTTGCGTCTCCGGCAGGATCTTTATTTAGCTCTTAAAAATAAAAAGCATCAAATTGGTTAGAACAATCTGAACCTTCAGGACCATGAGGACGGTTACAGTATGACTGACCATAGAAGAGGGAGTTGTTACGCTGCTGCAGCGGCGTCTCTGCAAAACGAAGGTGTTTCATTTTATCTGCGTGTTTCTGTTTCTTCAGTTTGTTGGTTACAGGCAGCGAGCTCCAGAGGACAGGTGAATCCGGGATGACGCCTTCTTCCTGCTCAGGTTCTGCACTGATACAGAAATATAACATCTGCAGAGTTTAACAGGGAAGTGAAACTTTACTGTAGGTGCAGAACAGCATGACCAGCAACATCCAAGACTTTTAATAAACCAGAAGTGAAACTTCAGGGTGAAAACTCTGACAGTAGTTTTTACTCAACGTCAGCTGCTGACGGATGACAGAAACGTTTCCGGCTTTAGTGAATTAGAAAAACTACAAACACGATTAAGAGCTTACTGAGGAGATCTCAGCAGCTGCAGCTCAGATTGGAGCTTTCTGTTTTCATCCTCCAGTCTGTTTCGCTCATTTTCTGCAACAAAAACCAAATTATTCATTGTCACCATGTGCAGATGTTCGGTCAGGAGTACAAGTCTCATCTATAATGTGTTCAGAGCAGAGTATATCATCTTCTTTTACCACCATGCTGACGTTCTGCTCTGCTCTGAGGTATAAACTCACCCAGTTTGGTCAGATCGTAAAGATTCTGATCTCGGGTGGTTCGCAGCTTCTCCTCTAACTCAGCACACTGATTACACCCTCCTGCTTTGAGCCTGGAAGCAGAAAACACAGATGCTTGATGTTTATATTTTACATCAATATCCTAAACCAGAGACATCCAGATCCAGGTCTTGAGGGCCGCTATCCTTCATGTTTTAGATGTTTCCCCGATTCTACACACTTGATTTAAATGAACAGGTCGTTAACAGTTTTCTGCAGAATGTGTTGAAAAGCTGAGGATCTCAATCAGGTGGGTTGAAGAAGACCTGGATCTGGACATCCCTGATCTAAATGTCATGACAAAATCTAGACACAAATGTATTTATATTTTGTAGAAGCTCGCTTATGTAAGCGCTACATCGTTCTGTTTCTTGCTGCATGTTGATTTTTTTATTTTCTGTTGCTGATTGGGTGTTTCTGTGTTTCAGAGAAAGTTACCTTTCCTCAAGGTGTCTGATGGTGTCCTGCAGGGTTTTATTTTGCTTTTTAAGTTCCTGGTTGCGATTGTAAAACACCTCCAGCCTCTGAGCATCTCTGCGATAAACAAACTTCATTCAACCCACAGACAGAAAAAACACACAAAAGCCAGAAAGTTGTGATGTACTTACAGACAGCGCTCCTTTTTCAACCTGCTCACTTTTACCTCCAGTTCTGCAAAAAAAATAAATAAATAAAATCACTGCAACAAGCGTTCACATCTTGGCACATCTGTATAACAAATGTTCAGGTGTGTTACCATTAAGTGCGTTTTGGTGACAGTCTCTTAGCTGTTTGCATAAGTCTTCAAACAGACCAGCAGCTTTGACCGTCCCGCTGAGGTCTGCCGGGCTGCTCATCCTCCAGAAACCTTACAACATGCTGCAACACGTGACTGAAGGTAACAAAAAACAATAAAAACAGCACTAATAAAAGCGTTTTTTAGCTCTTATCACATCAGTTACGTCCTACGCTTCACAATCGAACGTTCACGCGAGGCTAAATAATACGGTACATAAATAAATAAAGTTCGTAAATATTTGCAACAAGTTAGGTAAACCGTAAAATAGCAAAAACATTATATAAAAAAATTATCATTTAGTTGTGTTTTGGTTCCTTTTTCGATCAACATCCAAAATTCGCGCGTCGAATTGCATGATGGGTAGTCTTCTTCTGCTGGTAGTGCTGAAGTTGTGTCGCCCCCTGCTGTTCAGACACGCTAACTGAAACAAAAAAGCTACATCCACCTTGTTTGAGACCATATACAAATGGTTGTTCCTGTGTGGCGCGTTGTTATACTTCACTTCAGTTTAATATGAAGGTAGAATCCTGTTTTAATAACACTCATCGTCTGTAATCGTTTTTGAAAAGATGCCCGTAAACAAACAGCCAGAGAAGCTAGATTCACTCCACCCAGATACAGATGGACTCTGCTAGATTCTTCCCACCCACCTGTACATGTATGTGTATTCAATACATATTTACAAATATTGGTATTGATGTGGGAATTTATAGACTTAATATATAAATTCATTGTCTTTATCCCATTATTACTTTAATCTACAACTAATTTCACAACTAAATTGTTTTCTGTTGTTTTATATCTCACATATAAAGAAAATGCAGTTGATTTTATACCATTACTATTGTTTGTTTTTATTTAAAAGAATTGCCAATTTCTTGTTATCACTTCTTAAAAGCTGAAAAAAATATATATATTAAAAGCTGTAGTGATCCAAGTGCCCTCTAGTGGCTGGTTGCAGTATAGGTCCCGCCCATTCCAAAATTCCAATTTAAATTGTTAGATGTTTTAGTCTGAGTTAAATAGGTTTTTGGATTTTTTTTCATGTCTAGGTACAAATATTTTCAGAGAACTGCATAACTTTGTTGGTAAGCTGCTACAAATAAGTTTAAAACATTATAATGTTAAAACAAAAACTAACTTTTTTAACATTTGTCATAAGTTTATGATCTAAACCCTGGAGTTAAAATCTTGAATAAAACAAGATGTTTATTCTGTAGAGTTACTTTAGTTTAACTCTGGAGGGTTGAGTTAACTTAATGACAACAATCCACAATCCTATGGCAGCTTTTTAAGCTCAGCCATGTTTACAAGGAGCTTGACAGTGTGTTTCTCTCTCATACAGAGATGCAAGTTGGTGAATGTTATTTTACAATCTTTGGTCGTTTTATGGAAAACAAAAGTTAACATGTTTATTTATACTGCATTTTTTAAACATGCTGATACAAATCTAACTGTAATACCAAATCAAATTACACTGGAACCCTGAAATATTCATTTTCTCACACTTTCACCTGCAACTGGTTTTTAGTGTTTAAAAACGCTCCTGGTTCCATGAATGGACTATCATGACTGAAGGAAACAGACACACTGATTCTCCTTATATGTTTTTATTTTTTTAGAGTACAAAACAGGAACCAAAATCACAAAAATAACATTTACTAAACAGATTATTTAACTGAGGTGACTGAGGCAACATATAAAAGCATGTCTGAACAGTGATATTGGTGGGTTAGCCTTGAGGTAAGACAGCGAGCGATGTCAAAGGTTAAGATAGTTTAACTGTATCGACTTAGTGCCTTCATTCAGTAGTGCTATTCACAATTAGTTATACCATATCATGTTATCTTAATATATCAACATTTAGCTGTGATTTATCGACGTAGTGTCAGAGATACCAAAACTGCCTATAGTGACATCCAGGTCTAAAATTCTAAGCGAGTTGCACTGCATGACTCCAGTTTTTATGGTTTAAGACACTTTCAAAATAAAACTCACTGCAACGTTTCCGTTTGTTTGTGTGCAAACGAATTTCAAAACAACTTTTTCTGCTTGTTCCCAGAAACAAGAACACTTCTGGTCTAAATAAGAGGACAGATCTAGCAGGTTCTCCATCAAAATAAAATAAAAAAAATCAGCACTGGTTAAGTAGAAGCATGGCTGTCAGTCAGAGGCACAAACTCAAAGCTCCATCTTTTTCCTAACAATAAAAGAACGGAAAGACGAAATGCGCACACTGCATCACTTAAAGAAAAACCCAGCGTCACTTACCTAAAACGTGTAGCAGTGAAAATGGTGGCGTATGAACTGCGCTCGATCACGCACGTTTATTTTTGCATGAACAGACTTTTCTTTCACATTTATGACGTGGTCACTGGTGATTCAGCATCGCAGATTATTACTTTTTATAATTAAGTTCCTTTGGACGTGTGCCTTTTGTTGACTTTGCATCTGTCACAGCAGGTAGATCGAGCTAGCAGTACTTCATATATATCTATATATATATATATATATATGTACACACGCACGCACACACACATGCATTCAACATCATATTTATCCCCAAAATAAGATAATTAAAAACAGAAAAAAAAACAGAACTCCCTTTTCACCACATCAGAGTTGAAGCTATAAAAACCTGCATGACAGTCCACTAAAAAGTTTGCCTGGAGGCTTTGCAGTTAGATGTGAGATATGCAGCGGGCTGTAGAGGTGCTAATGCTGGCAGGGTCGGGTGAGGGGGCGTGGCCTTACGGCATTGAAAGAGGTTATGGGGATGGGTCTATTCTTCATCCCCCTCCCTGTTGGAATGGGTACATTCTATGTAGTTGGGTTTAGATTCACATTATGCTGGAAGAAGACTAACTGGTTGTAGACGCTGCTCAGGCAGGTCGTCACCAAGAACACTGGAGTAGAGTTTAGATGCATATCTACCACCGTCTGACCTGCAGGGAGAAACACAACGCATCATTAAATCATTTCTGTGTGTGTGTGTGTGTGGGGGGGGGTTAAAGCCTGTATCTCACTCCATCAGGCAGTTTTTAATGGCGGTAAAGACGATTCTGCCCAGAATGAGAAGCTCAGCAGCTGTTTGTTGTTTTTTGAGTAGTGTGTATGCATTGTACCCCCCCCCCCCCCCCCCCCCC
>SSNP01000074.1:900633-957518 GCA_006937955.1 Pachypanchax playfairii | reverse complement strand
CCCCCCCCCCCCCCTCAACACCAGACATGCCTGGTAGAAATTTGCAAAGAAATCCCCCATTATTTGTTTACTATCGGCATCGCTGGAGTTTTTTCTGGAACTACTACAACTTTGTTTCTTCAAACATGTCGGGATGTTTCTTCAAACATGTCGGGATCATCAACGGTAAAGGGCTGTTTATTGTTACTCTTAGCAGTATGAGTGTGATTGACCATCTAGTAGTCAATAGATAACGAAACAGGTTCGTTATCTATTGACTACTTTATTTCAAGCCTCACCAGGTCTATGATTTATGAATATTATAACTTTTTCTTTTGGAAACCAGAAGTACAAGACCACTACAAGTTGATAAAATGATTTTAAAGTAAATTTGACATCTAAATTTGCTACAAAATCCTCTTTACCACCTTTAAAGCAGTACTAAATAACTTTTCTGCTCTTGCCACTTAGAGGTTAAAAGTAGAATTACATCTGTCGTACACAACCGTGTCTCAGACGGCCGTTGCTGGAACCGGTGTTCTGTTGAAATATGCTACCTGTTGAGATGTGCTACACACACGTGCCGCTCTACAGTCTTGACTTCAATAAACAGATTTATCGTTTATTTTTGTTTCTATATTTTTCCATAAATACATTTTACCTATTAAATAAATTCTCTCAGGACAGGAACAATAAATATGATGTTATTTTTACTGTCTTTGCATTGTCAGAGCGACAGGCAAATGTTTGGACACACCCAGAGGTGTTTCTTCACCTCGTCTCAGAAGAAATGACTCTTTTCCTTTTTCTCTCATGTTTGAACCTGATGCCACGAAAAGCGAACTACAGTCAGTGAGCTGAAAAAGCTAACAGCTAACTGTTATAGGAGCGAGCTGCTGCGACAAACAGCTGTTGCCTAAAGCAGCAAAGTAACCGCCACGACCCGAATTCCTGAAGTTATTCAGTCTATTGTAAAGACATCAGAGGGTCCAGAGTGTCTAAGATGAAGCTGAACGCCGCCGCCGTCGTGCCACGAAAAGTTTGATTGTATTCTAACTATTTACAGAAATCTTTCTTCTCAAAACAGTCTGGGGTTGTCGCAAGAGCCTGAAACTCTTCTTCATTTAGTTTCTGTGAGTCGAACCTATGAGAAACGTGAAACCTCTGAAACTCAGCTGTGACTCTGTAAAGACAAAATAATCTGAGATTCAACGCAGACAGACTGCAAGAAGAATTCTGCACTAATACTGACATTAATTTGAGGTTTAAACATTCACACAAATCAGATCGATTCTGGTTGAAACTTCAGGTGTTTCGTCTCCATCCGCCTGCCCAGTGAGATACCGGCTCAGCTGATCCATACTCACACTTTAATGTCTTCACCACTGCGGGGGCACGTAGCTGTAGCTGGGGGTGCCAGGGGACCGATACGTTGGCATGGTGACTTGATGGGGGGCAACAGGTGCTGGTGACGGACTCGTCAGCAGAGTTCCTGTCAAGTGGGTTTAATATTTTTAGTTGATTTGAATGTTTTTGGAAAGAATTAAGAAAAGCATCAAGTCGCTGCAGCTCACCAGCTGACATGGCCATGGTCGTGCCGGCTACCATCCCCATGGCAACGCCATTGGGGCGTGCAGAAGGAATGGGTGGGGCATACATAGCTGCAGGCATCCCATTGGGCTGGACTACCGTCGTGTGATGGATAACGTGAGGCGGAGCAGCGTACAGTGGCTGCGTGTAATAGGTGCCTTGTTGTTGTGACGGTATTAGCGCCTAAATCAGAGACAAAAACAAACAACCTGATTTAAAACCCACAAAGAAGAACCACAACCTGCAACCAGAAGCTGACGGACCTGCGCGTAAGGACTCTGTTGGGCGTAAGTGCTCCTGACGGGGTAAACGGCAGTGGGATACGGGTTGGGTGAGGAGTACGGTGGTACGGTCCCCGTGTTGGGAGAGCAGGACATTTTGAACGGAGTCCCAGGAGCATAACCTGAAAGAAGAAGACACGCGTGTGAATACTGTTAAACCTGAACCACCACTTCCTGCTTTGTGTGTCGACTGAACAGTCCAGAGAATCTTTAAAGAGGTGATAGTCGAGTTTTACAAACACCAGGGTGTGTTTTTATCTCCCAGACATAAAGAGAACACATGGGTCATCAACAAACACTCACTGGCCACTTTATTAGGTACAGCTATTAACATGAACAGTCAATGAGCCAATCACAAGGCAGCAACTGCATTTAGGCATCTAGATGTGTTGACGTTCAATCAAAATGGAGAACAAGGAGATTGAAGTGACTTTGATGGTAACGTGGTTGTTGGCGTCAGACCAGCTGGTCAGAGTGTTTCAGAAACTGCTGATCTGGAGGGATTTTCACCTGCAACCATCTCTCAGGTTTACAGAGAAGGATCCAAAAGGAAGCAAATATCAGTGAGCAGCAGCTGTTTGGATGAAAATGTCTTGTTGTCAGAGATCAGACGGACTGGTTAGAGATGACAGAAAGAGAAGAGGAGCTCAAATAACCACCGGTTACAACCAAAGTATGTAGAAGACCATCTCAGACCTTGAAGCAGACGAGCTTCAGCAGTAGAAGGTCACGAGGAGGTTTCAGATGTTTCAACACACCTGATTCAGATCCTCAGCTTGTCAGCAGGTCCTGCAGAAGTCTGTTAAGGACCTGTTCATCTGAATCAGGTGTGTTGAAGCATGGAGACATTTTCCTGACAAAAAAGAAAAACACACCTCACATCATTTTTCCAGGTGTTGAATCCTTTAGATTCACATAATTCATCTCGCCGCTCTACATCAAACACAAACTTATCTAATACATTTATATGGAATTAGTTACTTGCAACATTATTATATGTAGGTGAGGGGGCGGGACTTTCAGCCCCGTGATCTTCAGGCTTCTTTATTAAATGATGAAAACAGAAACAATGTCGTCAATCAGGAAACAATTTGATTGACAACTTAAGAACCCAAGTAGCAGACCGCTACAAAAAACTTAACTTGTTTCCAAATAGAGGGTTAGGATTCCAGAGAAAACACAATGCATTTCGGTGTTTGTACAACAGTTTCAACAAACCAATAAAATCTGATTTCTCTGAACAAAAATAAAGAAGAATTTACCAAATTCTGCAGCTGTTTTTAATTTGTAACACTTAGAACCAGCTGGTTGATTTGAGCATGTAAAAGGTTCTTACCACTGGTGAAGGCTGGGTTTGCTCCTGTGTAGACACTCGGGGTGTACGCTGGAGCAGCGGTCGCGTAGCCGACAGGGAATCCAGCTGTTTAAACCAAACACAGAATATTAAAACCTTTTTTAGAGAATTGATCCAGATGTTTAAAAAAAAACAAATATCAGATGAAACTACCTGGATAGCTTAAACCCTTTGAGTTGGTGTAGGGGACCCCTGTTGGTGCAGGGCTGTATACAGGATTCATTGTGCTCGTCTGCTTACAGTTGCTGCAAAGAAAAACAAGATACTACTTTAAACAAATGCTGCAAAATGCATAAAAAATGTAAATTTGATGCAAATAAATCAAAACAAAATGACAGATTTCTAGCAGTCCGCTCATACAGAACTTTAAGCTAAAATGTGTGGCGGTCTTTAGTTTTATTCAGAGCTGTAAGTCTCTCAAACGGAGGATTGATTACTACTAAATCATTTATGTCTCCAAAACATCATCATCCACTGATTGTAGAGATCAAATATCCACATTAGAAGCACTTTACCGTAAAGTGACCGGACTGAGGAAAATTGATGCAAATAAATAGTTCACTTCAGTATACACTGGTACAAGGAGACGACCTTGTCAGCTCATGATTACATTTATCCACCATCCATCCCAGAGCAGGTCATCAAGAGGAGCTGGTGATTCGTTTTAACAGTGCAGCTTGATCGTTATTCTGCCCCCTAGCGGTGATGATTAAAAACACCATTACATCACTTAACAAGAGAAACGGAGCAGCAAGAACTACGTTTAAAAACTAAAACACATCAAGGAGACATCAATGGAGTCCAGATAAGCGTAAAGATGGATATTATGTGCAAACATGGTCAAAGTAAACGATTTGAATTAGTTTCTGTGTGAAAACAAAAAGGGGGACAATTTCACTGATGCTTAATTCTTTATATGACACCTTCAAAAAGTCTAAACAACCTATATAGTACAGTTTAATGATTTCGTTGTGTTAAAACATACTTATCAGTCATTTTAAAAATAAATCAATTAGAAAAAAACATGTGCTATTCATTACATTTATCATTTTAATCATCTTTTTTACATAATTCCTAAAAAGTGTAATAACGTGCCGCTTTGATCGTTCACGAGCCGCTTTTCTGCAGTTACTTACAGTAATGAGATTTTGCGTTTTCTGTTAAAGGAGATATTAGTTTGTTTGAACAGAATAAATATATTTTTTCATTAAGTGGCAGAATTTCCACAGAAATACCGACGCTTTGTTATCGTTAGCTAGCTGTAGCGCTCGTGCACCAAGAGCACCTGCGGCTAGCCGAGCCCGTCTCGTGCTCTCTGCATGTCGGTTCGGACCCGAACATCCCCGGAATGACCGCGCAGAACCACCGAACCGTTCCCGGACAAATAGACGGGACACGCTTGCCCACAGGCCGCTCGGTAGCCAGACAGCTGCAGTGACGCTGTCCCAACATTTCAGTTACCTCACAAATCCGACTGGTTTCATTAAAATCCACAGAAACTTACTGTTAAATCTTTTAACAGCCTGTTCGTCTCGCTTCTGCTTCGCTGGTAATAAATTAGATGAAGCTAGCTGATGTTTTGTTCCCAGATGCTTTGCTTAACTCTTTTGAGCACCGCGCGTCACTTCCGTGAAGAGTCACGTGGTATTCATAGCACAACATTTAAGCTTTTCGTATTTATTTTTAGTCTTATGGAAATGTAAAAGTGGTATTTTTTCTCAAAAATACACATTTGGAGACTATTTGGAGGGGAATAAAATAAATAACAGAAATAACAAACATATTCTGAAAGCAAGAAACACAAATTTAGTAACAAATGTTAATTTTCTGCTCGTTATTATTATTATTGTTGTTATTATTATCAAGATGTATCAGGTGTTTCCTAATGTTACTACTGCAATGATATATTCCCAAAACGTAGCAAAATTGTGTCCGTCTATGGGTACACATCATTTATACACTGATGAACGTTGTTGCGCAAACGATCACAGTAACTTAATCTGTGTTATTGCTTTTCTATTTTCCATAGCACATTTATTTTGTAAGCTGTTAATTACATAAGATTCATATCGCAGTGACAGCTCGTTCTTGTTTTAAACTGACACCTCCTCCCTCCGGCAAAGAGCATTTTTTCCCTCGCAACTCATCTTCAATTCTAGCCGGTTTGCACCGCTTGTATCATAAAAACGAGTTGACCCTGTGAGCTCGCAATCATGGCTGCTGTATGGTCCTAACAGCCCAATAAACAATATTTTGAGTTTGGGCTTTATCTTTTTTGACAGCCTAAGAAGACTTGTTGGTATGATGTTTTTCTGGTAAAATCATACTAAACAATACTGTTACAAACAAAAGTTTAAAATTTTAAATAGCGCTGTGTCTAAATTTTTTTTACACTTGAAGGACCTTGACGCATTGTTGCCATTCAGCCATTGAACTGGGAAGAGTAGAGTCCGTATATTGTTATGGGGTTAAATGCGACCTGCACGCGCCTTTACGTGGAAAATGACACGATTTGAACTATTTTAGGAGTCGTCCTACATCGTGAGGTGAAACTACTCGGTCGACTGGTGTCGTCGGTAAGGAGCACAGGTACAATGTCTGGAGCGGCCGCTGTTGGAGGAGGCTCCCCCTGTTTGGGCGCAGCGGCGGCGGCCAGTTGCAGCTCTGCCGGCTCTTCCTACACTGTTGCAGCTGGTGGAGGCGCAGGTGTGGCCGGGCGGTTACCAGCTCGTGTGCTGGAGCATATTTTCACCTATTTGGAGCTGTCTGACTTGATGCGGTGTTCATTGGTCTGCTGGCACTGGAATAATATTCTGGCGGACGAAAACAGCGAGGTGTGGCGCAGCCTGTGCACCCGGAGTCTTAGTGATGAAGCTCTCCGGTCTGACATCCTGTGTAACCTGCCGACCTACAAGGGGAAAGTATGTTCACTAGCACACTCTGGCTTCATAGGAATGAGAAGAACGTGACTGATAGTTGCTTCTATTTAAACAGTGTTTACTGATGTCATTGCTAGACAGAACTGGAGCCTCTGCAGACTCTGGAGCTTTTAACACAAACTCATTTTCAAATAGTTTAATAAGAATTTGGTGCATTTTTTGTGCCAAAGATGTTGGATTGAGCAGGCTAACGTGTTTCTCTGTTGGCACTCATTTGAGTTTTAGATGTTTTCATTGAAGCCTGTATGTGTTTATTACTGTCATGTATTAAAGGAAACAGAAGATACACTGAATGTAAAAACTAGTTTTAAGCAGGGTTCATACTGTCTAACCCCATATCTAACTTCCTAATCCAAATCCTCAGGAATGATTTCATACACATTGATCTGTTTGTCCTTCTGCAGCTCAAGGCCTTCCAACATGCCCTGAGTTCCCACGACTGCTCCCGAAATGTTTACGTAAAGAAGAACGGCTTTACTCTGCATCGCAACCCCATCGCCCAGAGTACAGATGGTGCACGGGGCAAGATTGGCTTCACAGAAGGGCGGCATGCTTGGGAGATCTGGTGGGAAGGCCCTCTTGGCACCGTGGCGGTGATAGGGATCGCCACAAAGCGGGCGTCAATGCAGTGCCAGGGCTACGTCGCCCTGCTAGGCAGCGATGACCAGAGCTGGGGCTGGAACCTGGTGGATAATAACCTGCTTCATAACGGGGAGGTCAACGGCAATTTCCCACAGTGCAACAATGCACCCAAATATCAGGTACAAGCTCAGCCCAGAAATTTAGATAAATCTCAATGTCAAGAAGACAGCATGCAAAAGATTTGTTAAATTGACATGAAATCAGGATGTGAGTGTAGATGTGACACAACTTTGGCAAGAGATCCAGATGTTCCTCAGTACCGAATCCACCACTTCACTTTATGTATCTGTGTAATCTGACACTAAAATCGGATCCTTTTTTATTTGCAGATTGGAGAAAGAATACGAGTGATTCTAGACATGGATGATAAAACTCTGGCCTTCGAGAGAGGGTTCGAGTTTCTTGGAGTTGCGTTTCGTGGACTGCCCAAAGTCTGTCTGTTTCCTGCCGTCTCTGCCGTCTACGGCAACACCGAAGTCACCATGGTGTATCTGGGGAAACCTCTGGATGGTTAGAACACAGTTACCCTGATTTAACTCTGTTAAAAGGTGAAAGCTGATGAGTACGGGACCGCTGACTCTGTCTGCTCTGATGTTTTATGGTAACGAAGGCCGAGTGATGCTGCTTCCTCAAAACACGACTTTCTTGACATCAAAAGGAGCTTCAAACACCGAACAGAAACTCATCAGAGAGTGTAAAACCAGCGGGAAACGACTCGCTCGGACCGGCATGGACACGTTTCTTTATTACCGTGGACGCGTCCACTTTTACCGTTTGGCTGCTGCGTTTGGTTCACAGTACAAAGGAACACCATTTTGTTTAATACAGTTTAAATGAATAGTGCTAAATATTTACCTGAGACTTTATAGTCTGCTTGAATGAGGCCAAAACTACTTCAAACTGTGGCAAATACTTTAATATTTTAAACGGAACAGTACTTGTTATTTAAAGCTTTTTGGTGTATAAGTTAATAGAAACTCAGCGGTTTAGAAAAATCAATTATTAACTTTCAATTATCAGTGATTGGATTCGAATTAAATGCCAAATCTGTATAAGCTGTTGGTAAAGTTTGATCTAGTTAAACATGGAGGACATTTGCATGAAAAATGAACTGAAAGTTCCTCCTTTTAAAGATCTCGTCCAGTAATGATGTGAGCCCAAGCCGTTTTTTAATGTGCTGTTGTCGTATTACACCTTATTTATTTAGTGATTTTATTTCTGGTACTCTAGATTCTGTCTGGTTATAAAACCTGAAAATAAAATCATCATGGTGCCACCATTAAAATAAAAACATGGCGAGTAGAGTGCGTTTGTACCGAACAGGTGAAAAGAAAGTGCATCCTCCTTTCAGGGTTTTATGTATCAGGACATAATGAAAGTGATCAGGTCTCATAGGACCAGATTTCAAAAGGATTCAAACTGAAATGCAAGTGTACAAAACATATTCTACCGTGTCATTATTTATTAAATAAAATGAAGCCAAAATAAAAATCTAAGTGTATGATTCAATAGCTTGTAGAACCTCCTTCAGTCTCACGTCATCGTGGTTTCTGATTGGACCACGCCGAGCCCAGAGGTCCAATAACAAACCAACGCTCAGATTCAGACCAGCCTTTCCTCTAAACCTGGACCCTCATGGTCACTCCATCATCATCCATGTGGGCGCCAGGACTCTCAGCTTGGGGCTTGTAAGTACCCACCTGACACCACCAGGACTACAGAATAAGGATGGAGTCCAGTTCTTCTCCAGGTGCTGGGTTCCAGAGGTGGGGTTAATTATCTCTCAAACTCACACATGAGCTGCAGGTCCGTTACCATCAGTAAGGTGACGTTCTATGTTCCTAAAGCCAGTTTATGACTCGGGATCTGCACACTCGGACCCTGAACCTGATCTGCCACCAGGCTTCCAACACCTGAGTCTCCAGGTGGTGAGCCCACGTGGATCCTGCTTACTGTATCTGGGTTGAGACCCATGAGCTGAAGCTCAAGCACCAGGTTCCTGCCAGCAAGCTCCCCTTCAGGGCCTGGGTCCGGGGGTCCTGGGTCCCCTCCCAGGAGACAAGTTTGCCATGGGAAACTCCACAAGAGATTCACCTGAGGTGTGTGTGTGTACACTCTCAGAAATAGAGATAGGAGACAAGGACATTTTTGTACCGATAGGTAAATTGTTTTAAAATGTTCCCTTAAAAGTACAATATTGGTCTTTAAAAGGCCAGAAATGCCCTCTGAGGATTCAAATTGATATAAAGTACAAATTTGTACTATTTCAACAGCACCTGCAACCCTGGCCAAGGCTGGTTAATCTCAATTTTATTAAGTTTCTTCCATCATTTTCAATATTATGTTTCAGAATGTTGGTTTAAGACTTCAAAACGTGGCATAATTTTACAGTTTTAGTGGAACAACTTCATAAGGTACAAAACTGGACCTGGACTACAGGGTACACCCCCAGCGACAAGAAGGGTACAAATTCTTGTCGCTGTACTTTATATCAATTTGAATCCTCAGAGGGGCATTTCTGGCCTTTTAAAGACCAATATTGTACTTTTAAGGGAACATTTTAAAACAATTTACCTATAGGTACAAAAATGTCCTTGTCTCGTACCTCTATTTCTGAGAGTGTATTATGAGAGAGCTTTTGATAGAGATAGTGGTAATGGTGTTTTATCAAATTATTATGAAAGTTTGTCTTTGGGAATCATTATTGATTGGATGAAGATGCACCTTCATCTCTGGGGACCACCCACAGTATGACATCACAAAGTTTCACATTACATAGAGGAACTAGACAAGGATGTCAACTCTCCCCTTCTTTATTCATTAAACTTATTGAAACTAGCAGCACAAAGGTCCCAGTTTGAACCAGTGAGTTTATTTTCTGAGCCGCTCCTGAATGCAGCATCTCCTGCTTCACTGATAGTCTGTCCCCCCAAAACAACACGGTTCTTAATCCGACTGAGTTTGCGTAAACAAACTGTCAGATGGAATAAAATACATGGATGATACCATAAGGTTATAAAAGGGGAGTGGTTCTGGTTTTGGACTTACCTTGATTTGGATTTTCTTTTTTGGGGCGGGACCTTTTCTAGATTATGAGACCCGTTTTCTAGATTATAGATAGTAGATTTCCTGATTGTTAGAATTATTAACCTGCTTCACGTGTTCTCTTTCTTTCATAAAAATGTAATCAAAATCCAAACAGAACCTGTTCATTGTCTTCCTAACAAACAAACAAACAAACAAACAATTTTTTTACTATTTACTGCTTGTCACACAATTACATAATACATTAAAGAAGTACTTTTACATTTCACATGAATGACCACTAGAGGTTGCTTATTGCTTAAATAACATTATAGGTCCACCTTCCATGCATGAATAGATATCATCCTGTGTGTGTGTGTGTGTTGGTGGGGGGGGTTGCTTCTTTTTATACAAGAGCAATTTGATAAAATTATATATTATTTCATCATTTTTTTTACATTATTATTTTTTGTTTCAGTTTGGTAACATTTGAGTGATGAACATGACAACATGTTTTAGATTTAATCATGTTTTCAGGGTAGGGTTGTGTCGGGTTCAGAGGAAGAGGGTTGCTGGTTCAATCCCAGCTCAACTCCACCATATATACTCCTACAGAATTCCTTGAAAAACAGATGGTTTATCTCCACTTGATCTTTCTGGTTAAACAAAGACCAAAATAACCTAATTTTTTTTTCTTCTTTTATAAAATTTTTTCAAAATTTTCTCTTTTCAGAAAACTCACTGATTCATAAAAAGCATTTGTAGATTTAACTATATTCATTCTTCTATTTTTAAAAGTATTTTTGAGTAGTTTATATTTAATCATCTATAAGAGTTTAATACTCTCACATCCAGAATTTCTACAGAAATACTTTATTTTTTCATTTAAAATATTTCTTTGAAATCAAATTTTCAGAAAACCGTAAATCTAACATCCAGAAAAAAAAGCAGGTTCCTTACTATCAGATCCAGAAGCATGTTATCTATAATATATTTACTGGTAACCTGTTCGTCTGCAGCTTCATTTTTAAAGAGGCCATTTCATACAAATTTCAGGACTTTGTGGTTATTTCTTAAGTATTAACCTGTAATATGAAACATTTTATATCTAAAAAACGTCAGGAAACACTTATTAACAGACCTTTCAATCTATCTGCGTTAAAATTCGGGTGGTTCTGGCTCGTTCCGTCAGGCCTCAAGCAGCAGCTCGTTCATATTCATTATTCGAATTTGCTGGACTCTGATTGGCTAACAAACTAGCCTATGAGAGCAAAGTATACTGTTTCCTGCCCCGCTGCGCATGGCAACGTCAGACGTTGCGTCTTCCTGTTTGCTACGTTATGCTACAGCTTTTAGCCAGCAGCATGCTAGGCGTGGTTTCAACTGCAGGAACTGATGAATACTAACGAACAAAGGAGTTGTGACGAAATAAATACAAGCCGTTCGGACTCGAGAGAACTCGTGTTTTATCGCCACCTGCATGGTTTGAGAGATTAAAGAGCAACTCACCCTCAAAACAGCTTTTTTTCTGCTAATAAACTGTATTAGTTTAATGTAACCTTTCAGTTTCTGGGCATTTTTTGACATTTTCATGTAAACTTGTTAAATTCGACACTTTTTGGTCTAGAAACGTCTTAGTGCTGCCCTCCTAGGTTTGAAAGGTGGCTACTGCATTTGAATTTTGTGATTGGCTGTAAGCGGTTCATGCCTACATCAGCATCGTCTCTAAGACACGCCTCCTGGAGTATGGGGAGCCTAAGTCACGCCCTTCTACTTCCGGTCCATGGGTCCCCTGGATGAAAAAATAATGAATGGAAGTCAATGGAGCCAAAAAAGTTATTTTCTGATCCAGATTGAAATGCACCATGGATCGAACATATGATGTCCGTGAATTGTAAAGGCAAGTTTTGATGCCGAGAAAGCGATCATTTTCGACACGCGGCAAAAGTTATTTTAGATTTTGTGTGAAGACACGTGGTAGACTACAACCACTTGTCTCGTAAAATTGACGTCACCATACCGCTCAGAAGGAGAAGAAGAATCAGAATAGGAACAATGGCGGTGAGTTTAGCTAGCTTCACCTCCTTCTATCAAGACAAAGGAAGGAGCATTACACGACTAGTTTTGTGGTGACATCCAGGTACAAAACACAGTGACATTGTCGCGTAAAAACGAGGGAAAAGGCAACGGTGAGACTCAGGAGATTCTGCCGTGATGTCATATGTGCGACTTTCCAGTTGTAGTCATTTTAATTACGAAATTTTAAAAATAAATAAATCCGAATCCACTTGACAGACCCGGTCAAAACGTAAATCATTATTAATCAGTTAAATTGCGGAACAGCATATGTGTGATTCAGGGCGTAAGACAAAGTGGACCAGAAAATAACTTTTGTCGCTCCATTGACTTCCATTCATTATTTTTTCGTTCAGGGGACCCATGGGCCGACCGGATGGGGAGGAGACTAATGGTGCGTTCACACCGGCCACTTTGTCAACGTCAAGCAACGCTCATACCGCTCCAAGTTTGACATTTGAAAGTTGAAGCTCATAACGCCTGCCAGTCAGAGCGCATAGGCGTTAAAGCTCGTAACGCTGGACCATTAAAAAGGCGGGGCTTCCTTTGTTATCGGATGTTCGGAGCTATGGCGGATCATATAGAGAGAGTGGCTTGGCTTTATTTACTCTGTTTGTGGATACACCCCATCCTTCAGATGCGTTATGAGTTTGAGGAGTTAAACCATTTGCTCCAGGAGCTACATATGGATGAGGTTTGCTTCCAGCACTACTTCTGTCTGTCCCGCGCCTTGTTTGAAGACTTCCTGCTTCATTCAGGTACGTCACTACGATGAGACGCTCTGATTGGTTGACATGCCGCTTCAAGAGTGTTATGAGCGTCAAAAGTTCAGCTAGCTGAACATTCTGCGTTTCGAGCTTTTCAGCCGTTTCAAGCGTCAACGCCTGAAACGCTTGAAAAGCTTGAAAAGTTGCCGCTCACAAAGCGACGCAGAGCCGTTGACGTCTGTCCGACGCACTCAACCATCGACTTTACATGTAAACTTGCCGCTTCTGACGTTGATGGTTGGGCCGGTGTGAACGCACCATTAAGCTCCCCATAAAACCATCTCTCAGACAGACACACTCGCCCCCGCCCGCCCGTTGTCTCCAGCTTCTCGCCAAAGCTGCACACAGGGATTTAGAGCAACTGGCTGAAAACTACGACAGAGAATAACTAATATCATTAAAAGAATAATTAAATCGGGACAAAGACTTTGTGATTGTGTGATTTTTAGACGTTATATTCTCATCGTTACCTGTCTACAACACGGAAGAGTCACACTGAAGCTAATCTAAACACAGAGAAGAGCTCCACGTCAATCACAGCTTAGGACCACCTCTTAAAGTAACGTCTTCCTCTGCATTTTTCAAAAAAAGCAGTTAGAAGGCAGGAAGATAATTTAGAGGGGGTGAGTTGCTCTTTAAAACTGAAAGAGAAGTTGTTGACCTGTTTTCACACCCACTATGAAGGTAAGAACACCTGTGGAGCTAAAATATTCAACAGAAACCTCAGATAAACTGTTTTTAATGGAAGGGCTTCTTTAACACTAAACTGAAGACACAATGAATTCACATTCGCAGGAAGTTAGAAGCTGTAGAGCTTCACCTCCTCTTCAGTTCCTAAAAATACACGACTCACTAAAAGTTTGAGATATTCTGCTTTCAGGTGAAGTTTCAGGATGAATATAAAATGCACTAGAACCTTTTCAGGGGAACATAATTTGGCCTTCCCTGATCTTTTGAACACACGTTTCCAACTGGTGTTTCAGTAATTTGTACAAACTTTAATCTCTAGCAAACCAATTAAACTCACAACAAGCTGTTTGATTCATGAATCAACAAATAAATCTCCTGGTTCAGTTAGAATCAGTATTTAAATCGTGCCGCTCATATTTTGACATCATGAGACCAAGACCAACAACCGATGAACAGTCTTCAAACAGGATGTTCTCAGACAGGAAGTCGTCACTGAGATGTTTGAGAAGTGAAGGACAGTGTGATGCATCAGTCACTGTTGACACCAGATGATCTTCTGGTGTTACAGTGTGGACAGGTGTGTCTAGTCAACACAGAACTGTCCTACACTGTGTGACGGTACGGTGACGAGTCCAAACTACATGAATAATCTCATTAACCCAGTTATTGTGTCCCTGTGTGAACGACAGGCCGGATTTCATCTTCATGGAAGACGATGCTCCAACTCAAGTTTGCATCATTAGAGAACAGTTGCTGGAGACTGGAGTACCTGCACGTTCTCCAGACCTGAATCCCATAGAAAACCTCTAGGATCAGCTGAGTCGCCTCGTAGAGGCTCGTAACTCTGAACCCCAATGACCTGAGAGCTGATCTTCAAGAAGAGCAGGACGTCACCAGTCGACTTGTGAACAGCATGAGACGTCACAGTCAAGCAGCAGGTCACGTGACTCATCATTGAGACGTCAACATGTTTTTTCTCACCACTGTTGTTGACTTTTGTTTCAGTAAAAAGTTTGAGATGAGGAAATCACCACCACATGCTTCTTCTTAAAGAGACCATTTCATACACATTTCATGAGTTTGTGGTTATTTCTGAAGTATTAACCTGTAATATGAAACATTTTATATCTAAAAAAATGTGAAAAAAAAAACACTGATTAAAGTCAACAAGCGTGTTTTATTCACTAAATCTCAATTAGTTTTCAGTCAAGCTCAAGTAAAGGGCCGTTCCCACCGGCCACCGGCCCAGACTCGTAAAGGTGTTAGCTCCAACCCAGCTGGCCCAATCAGCTGATTCAAACAGCTCCCTATGGAGAAAAAAAGTGACAAAACAAAGAGAGAAAGAGTGGAGAAACAGGTGTACACACAAAACATCCCTACTGTGACTCAGAGGCCGTAACACCCGCCTCCGCCTGTGAGTGCCGCCTATTTCATGAGGTAGCCTCCAGCTGCCTGAATAAAATGTTGAATAAATTCCTTTAACTCTCACAGCCAAATGCACATTTTCACACAGACATTTTTAGAAAGTAAAATACTACAAACGGTGGTGCTTTGTGTCTTGCTTCAAACTCTTGCAGCTCAGGGTGTGTGTGTTTAATCTGCGGGGGCAGCGCGGACACGCCAGGTACTTCCTGGTTTAAGTCAAAAACCACTCTGGGTTTTTTTTTATAAGGAAATAACATCACAACATGAATAAAATCTCCCAAAAGTTGACTTTGCATCATGTAGAACCTTTAATAATCTGGCATCAAGTAGTGGAAGCTGCCGGGTAAAAATACTGTGCTTGTTTTTTATTTTCTAAATTTTATTTAACCTTTATTTATCCAGGCAGGACAAATTAAAGAGGCCCTTCCATTAAAAACAGTTTATCTGAGGTTTCTGTTGAATATTTTAGCTCCACAGGTGTTCTTACCTTCATAGTGGGTGTAAAAAAAAACAGGTCAACATCTTCTCTTTCAGTTTTAATCTCTCAGACTACGCAGGTGGTGATAAAACCCGAGTTCTCCCGAGTTCTAACGGCCTGTATCTGTTTCGTCACAACTCCTTTGTTCGTTAGTATTCAGCAGCTCCCGCAGTTGAAACAACGCCTAGCATGCTGCTAGCTAAAAGCTGTAGCATAAGACGTAGCAAACAGGAAGACACGACGTCTGACGTTGCCATGTTCAGCGGGGCAGGAAACAGTATACCTTGCTCTCATAGGCTAGTTTGTTAACCAATCTGAATCCAGCAAATTCGAATAATGACTATGAACGAGCCAGAACCAGCCGTATCTTGACAGCTAGCTTGAAAGGTCTGTTAATCAGTGTTTCCTGACGTTTTTTAGATATAAAATGTTTCATATTACAGGTTAATACTTAAGAAATAACCACAAAGTCCTGAAATTTGTATGAAATGGCCTCCTTAAGAATGATATTTATCTTTGCCAAGGAGGTAATCTTTTCATCAGAGTCTGTCCGTTAGCAGGATAACTAGAAAAGTAATTATGATGAAATTTTCAGGAAAGGTCAGAAATGACCCAAAGAAGAATTGATTAGATTTTGGGGGTGATCCAGATTACCGTCTGGATCCAGGAATTTTTTTAAGAATACGGACATAATACTTTCTACAATATGTCCACTTGGCGGAGGTCTGCAGTCTCTGAGTGCTTTTCTAGTCTTATTTACAACAGTGGCCTGGCTTATTAATATGACTAAAAGCAGGTGTGACACAGCAGGAGACTCTGCCAGCAGGTGGGTTAAACCAGACTCAGAGAAGTAAAAAAAAAAGCAAAAGCAGGAAGACTTCCAGAACCCAGAATCCTAACAGATCAGTAACATTTTTTCAAACCTGGACTGTTTTTATCCCGTTTTCTTGCAGCTGCTTATGACCAAAAAAAAAACCAAATAAAGACAAATAAAGTTTCCCCCTTTTTGCTTTGACTTTAATATTGTGAAGGAGCTGAGATGCTTTCTGTCACACTTCATGCTTCCAACATATCTCTCAGAGAAGTAAATTACATGCTTTTAAAAACTGCGTTACCACCTAATCTTCTGTTTGTATCAGAACTGAGAGCGAGTGATATCCTGTATGAAAACAGGAAGGAATCACTAACAAAATGAGCCCTTCAAGGACAGCCACATCACTTCCTGATTCCTAATTCCCTATTCTTGCGCCCATTGCGTTATAAAGGAAAGACTACAAAGTTGCCCTATAAACCAAGAAGGGGACTTTAATAAAAGAAATTGATGATTTTGATCTCTGAACAACAAGAAAGAACAAGTTTTTAGAAAGCATACTTTAATGCTAACATTCAACCATGTTAGAATTTTAAATGTGGAACACTGGGAGGGATCGTATATATCGCAAGTCTTTCCAGTCATCCTCTTGATCCCCTGCGCTGAAGCGAAAGCATCGGGACCCTTCAGGATATTATTTAATCCAGCATTGTGTGAATGTGTTTGTATTTATATGCTGGTCTGCTGCTGTGACAGGCCGAAAATCAGGCAGGAAGGGTGTGTGTGTTGAGTGGTTTCCTCTCTAGTAGGTTGACTGATCAGAATAAGCGGAGGGTGTGAAGGGTGTGTTCTCGTTAGGTTTTTGTGGTGTAAGTCACACTAGCAGCCTGTGTTTGTGTGTATAACAACACAGTTGGTGTGAAGTTTTGTAGAAAAGAAGAAGAAGAAAAAAGACATGCACAGTTCAGGTTGTTTGCTGTTGAGCCTGCACTCTCCTTCCTGTGGCTCGGGGCTTGAGAACCTCAGTGTGAGATTGCAACTTGTCCATGTGACTTGGTTTCCGTTGCATGCCTGCTTCCGTGAAGAGTAAAGTAAGGGGCACCAGAGCTTCGATTTAGAGCAGCACGATGAAGCAGAATGTCACACGCATGAGAAGAGTCTCTGCAGCAGCAGGTCACACAGCGATATGGTCAGGGGAGCAACCGTCAGTGGCTTGGGAAATCCACATCTAACCACCAGTGTAAGTACATATACTACATACTAACCTACAGCTGCAGTGTGCGCTGACACTCAACTAACAAGAAGCTAAATAAGTCTGAAACATTTTCATGTGATATCTGAATGTTTTAAAGTTCACTGTAAACCTTTCTGACATGAACACGCTAGAATATTTTATATTATTTAGATTCATTTATTACAGATTTAAACACAGTGTTGCATGTTATTTAGGCACAATTTCATATCAATTCACCAAAAATCCAGATTCTTAGCAAATGTATTTTCTGAATATTTGACACTTTTGAGCTCTGAAGAGCAGCGAGCTTTTATCTGAACTGCAGTAAGATGCCAGAAAAATGTAATAAAAGGTTCAAAAATTAAGACAGAAAACTGAGAATCGTGGGATTAGTTACTGTTATAGTATGTTTATATAAACATGTCTGCGGTGAAAATGCATAAGTTAACACTCTGCGCAGGCAGGAAAAATAAGGAACATGGAAAACCTCAATATTCTGTTTGCATGACAGTTGATTTATAAAGAAATCTGGTAAATTTCTGAAAAGTTACTGTTTTAGTGAAACTGTAATATTTAATGATGGTGGCTGGAGACGTGATCCAAATCTGAAAAATGTTAAAATATTGGAAAGAAAGACAGAAACAGGCCGAATGCCACAACAAGAGCCACACAAAGATTAAACTGTTAATAGATTTAGAACTTTAGAACTTTTAATTTTACCTGATTTTTGTATCATTTAGTTTAGTGCGTCACACTTAATACAGTTTGACGCATGTTGAAGAATGACATTTCTTCCTCACTGTATGAGGTTTGGAATGAGCTGGAAACTGAAGAATAATTATCAGATTTTATCTTTTCAAATGAACATTAAAACTCTGCAACACCAATAAAAAAATATATGAATCAAACAATAAGAACATTCTCGTCCTTGTGATGACGCTGATTTCCTGCACCAAAATATTTCATTTTATTCATTCAGGGACATTTTCTTTTAACTTTTTCATTGTTTTTAAACTACCAAAAGTTTTTTTAAGTTTCTAAACAACAAGAACAAGTAGAACGTTTCCTAAGATTAATATGAATTAAGTTTCCTCTCACATCTAAACTTCAATCACGTATCTGTTACAGTGAGATATTGATTCAGTTTATTTCAGTCTAAATTAAACAGATGTTAATCTGATGGGATTCAGAAAGTCAGAGTTCTCAACCCTTCGTTTGTTCTTTCACCCTCTGAACAGTGAGAATGATAAAATGCCAGTCTACAGGTTCACTCCCATCCTGCTCTGCTTGTTGTCCATGTGGAGAATCCTGACAACCGTCTCAATTCATCCACAGAAAAACTCGTGTCTGCTGGTAAGAAGTTGTTCTTTTATTCTCATCTTTCATTTTTGGGGGAATAAATCCTAATCTAACAGACTATAATGCTTTTATAAATGTAAATCTATTGAAATTATATAAATATATATATTTTTTATGGTTTAATCAATAAAACTGATGTTTATACAAAGAAACAAGTTAATAAGGATCACAGTAATAAGAGAACAGCTCCGTCCACACAGCACTGGAGACGTTCTGCTGCGTTTACTTCTCCTGTTCTTTATGGGAAAAATCAGACTTTAAAATCTGCTTCTTGAAACTGAGATATTTTAAAACTCAGTTTTTGGTGTCTTTGTGTGGATGTGAGAAAGTGAACATTCCAGTAAAGATGAAGTAGCAACTTTTTTCATCCTCACCAGCAGCAGAAGGACTATTTTTAGACTTTATTTTTAACAACCCCAATTCCAAAAAAAATAAATAAATAAAAATGTGGCTCTGTGTAAAATGTAAACATATGCAATGATTTCCAAATGTCATATTTCATTCCCCACAGAACATAAACGACATATCACATGTTGAAACTGAGATATCTAAGCATCATAAAAAACAGTAATGGCAGCAAAAAGTTGTTATAGAAGCAACAAAAGTCTTGAAAAGTAACTGAATGATTCAGAAACAATTTGAGGAATCATAACACATGATTAGGTTCATTGGAAGCAGCTCAGTGAGTATAAGTGGAGCCTTTCAGAGAGGCAGAGCCTCTCAGATATAAAGATGAGCAGAGGTTCATCAAATTGTGTCTAAAAGTTGTACAACATTTGGAGAAAAATGTTCTATAAAGTAGAACAGTTTGAAAACCTGAACATCTTCAGGGAATAAAGTCATCAAAATATCAGAGAATCGGGAGGAATAGCTGTGCACAATGGACAAGGTCAAAGGTCAAACTGGATGCTTATGATTGAAAACAGATATGGTTCTCCGTTCGACATCACCAGATGGGATCAAGAACAATTTCAGATTTCACTGTCTGTCAACATAGTTGAGCAGAGGAACCATCCCGCTTGTGATCAGAGGATCTCTGATGGTATGAGGTTACATTAGTGCAGATGGAGTGGGGCAGCTTACACATCTGGAAAGGCTCCATCATACTGAAAGGTACATGGAGGTTTTAGAGCAACATCTGCTCCCATCCAGACAACGTCTCTTTCAGGGAAGGTCTTGCATCTTTCAACAATAAAAACCACCTCCTCAACTGTCCTGCCTGCTGTCCAGAACTTTCAGCAACAGAAAACATTTAATGCATCATGTAATATAAACACACCCACAAAGGTCTAGAACTGTAGAGCAGCTACAATCCTGAATAAAACAAGAATGGGACGACATTCCTCTCCTGAAACTCCTGCAGCTGGTCTCTTCACTTCCCAGATGTTTACAGACAGATGTTAAAAGAACATGTGATGCCACACAATGGAAACGTGCTGCTGCCAAACTCTAAATGTACTAATATTTAGTATGAAATGGTAAAATAACAGAGTTTCAACATCTGATATGTTGTTCATGTTCTACTGGGAATGAAATCTGGTTTTATGAGATTTGTAAATCTTTGCATCCTGTTTATTGTTTGTACTTTGCACACTATTCCACCTTTTTTTTGGAAGTGACATTGAAGATTGTTCTCATTTTGTCCTGATACTCCAGACATTTAACTTTGATCGCATGCTGAAACAGAAGGAAGTTTTAAATGTTACTAAAGAAATATTACAGTTTTTGTAGAATCTTGAGTCAAGTTCAGAACGTTCTCTGTGTTTTTCTATGCAGCTAACGTGGATTTCCTCTCCACCCAGTAACAGCATGGGTATTTCATGTTTCTGGTAAAATAACATGGAAATAGTTTCATAAACAAATGTAAAAAATATTCAGAGTACAGAATCGTCTTAAAGAGATGCTGAGATTACTTTCTAAAATAAGAACAAAAGTGTTTACTGTAAGTTAGGGTGGCCATTTCCACAACACAGAAAAGGAGGAGATTTGGGAGACATTCAAACCCGGGGGGGGGTTGATGGAGGTGCAATCTCCTTGGGGTAATGTTTTTGCAGTATTGATGGAAATTCGGGAGATTTTCCAGAGGAACTCTGAAATTTGGATTCTTCCTGGAAAATCGATATTTAAAAAAATATAGAATATATTTTTTTAGTACTTTAGTGTAAAAATAAGAAAGCCATAAGCAGTGAATGTTGTTTGCCATCCGCCAACAAATAGGTTTATGGCTTATAGTATTATTGTCGGTTTTTAGTAATATTTTATATCCTACTTTATTGAGCTCACCATGAATTTCAAACGCTCCTTGAATGCATCACAGGTGTGTGATTAATGATGCGTTCACACCGGCCCAACCGTCAACGTCAGAAGCATCAAGTTTACATGTAAAGTCTATGGTGGAGTCCGTCAGACCAGCGTCAGAGTCTCTGCGTCGCTTTGTGAGCGTTAGCAGCGTCAACTTTTCAAGCTTTTCAAGCGTTTCAGGCGTTGACGCTTGAAACACTTGAAACGCGAGCAACGCAGAAGCCCCGCCTACGCGCGCTTTTTAACGGTCAAGCGTTACAAGTTTCAACGCCTATGCGCTCTAACTGGCAGGCGTTACAAGCTTCAACTTTCAAGCGTCAAACTTGAAGCGTTATGAACGTTGCTTGACGCTGACAAAGCGGCCGGTGTGAACGCACCATTACGCTGCTGCTACAGCGCAGCTTCTGACTCCCGTTGCAGGAGAAGAGAGCTGAGCAGCTTAGGTCTCTAATTTGCAATAAATATCAGTCCCAATGGTGTGTGAAGAGAAAAAATGGAGCGCGAGAGGGTGAGAGAAAGGCAAAAAAAAACCACAGCTCCCAATGAGGAGCCGGCTTCAGTCGTTCACTTCAGAGAGCCGTTACGTTCCCGAACGACACAACACTACTCTGTTCAGGCAAAGAAAACATAAATGAGAATTTATGTCAAAAGGAGGACAAATGGTTGTCTGTCTTGAGGGTGCACCGGTAGGTGAACGCTCCTTTTAAATTCTGGACTGTCCGTCTTAAAGCCGGACGTATAGCCACCATACTGTAAGTGCTAAGATGACTTAGCTAAAACGTTCTCAGTATCTTTGCTAATACAGCAATATTAGCCATAAACATTAGTTTAGGAAAATGTAAGACAATAAAGAAAGTCAGATCTTTTGAGACTTTAATTGTCTGCAATAAGTTTTTTATTGTCATTTTAAAACACACTTGCTGACATGTAGTAGAGTAATAGTGCAAAATAACCCCAAAAAAGGCTGCTAGTGTGGATAAAAGCAAAAGATTGGATGCTAATTAGCGTTAGCTCTAAATGGCTTCTAACTGATGCAAACACAATATCTTCTTTATAAAAGATGTTTATTTTTTCTCTAAATAGAAAAGCTAAATAATTTTTCTGAGTATATTAAAAAAAAACAACTTCTGTGTCCTTTTTTTTCTGCAGGTACAAAGAACAGCTCTCTGCAACAATGGCAACTTGTCATCGGTGCCTTCAGGACTTGCCAAAAACTTAGAGGAGCTTCAGCTAAATTACAATCATATTAAAACACTACAGAATAATTCTCTTTTAGATTATCCATCACTAAACACCCTCAGCACAGCCTGCAGTGGTTTGGAAAAATTAGAATTGAATGTTTTTCAAGTCTCAAAAATGTTAAAGAGCCTAAATTTGGCAAATAACAACCTGCACATTAGCTACCAAGAAACCAGCCTTGCTTTAAAGAAGGTACCTGGTTTGAGAAGTCTTGATCTTTCTGAGAATAAATTAAATGAGGAAATGATTTCAACTTTTCTTCAAAATCTGACATCTCTGGAGTACCTCAACCTCTCTGGAAACCTCTTGATGAGACTGGACGAGACCTCGTTCATGAATCTCCACCAGCTCAAAGATCTCGACCTTTCAAGGAACATCATGTTTGAAATCGACGGTGCCTTCGACAACAACCCAAAGCTTCAGAGGCTCAACTTAGCCTTCAACTATCTGCCTTGCCTGACAGACTTCCACATGACTCAACTGGTGGTCCTCAATGCCAGCCACAACTTCATCGAGTGGTTCATCTCCAGGCAAGACCTTAACGACACATTCCAGCTGCAGACGCTCGATCTGTCAAACAACAGACTGCTCTTCTTCCCGTTCCTGCCCAGCCAGAGTAATCTGCAAAACCTTTACCTGTCCCACAACATTGTGAGGTTCTATGAAGACTTTGCAGACAACGTTACCTTTCCAAACTCCTCCTCAACTGTGGAGTTCTACAACCTGAAGAAGTACGTGGGCAACGTGACAGCTCAGCTATGGGATGACAGTCTTCACGGTGATATTTCGGCTCTGGAGATTTTAGATCTGAAAGGAAACCAAGTGGAGTATTTCCCTCATGGATTCATCAGGAAGATGTCTGTTCTGTCGAGACTTCAAATAAGCACAAACTGCCTGAAGAGCTTAAATCTGACTTCAGAACAGTTCGCCAGCAGCTTGTATGAGCTGGACATCAGCAACAACAAACTGAATCAGGTTGTTGCAGATGATCACACTCTCGCCTCTCTGGGCAACCTGACTTATGTTAACCTGAGCCTGAACGATCTGAAGGAGCTATCGTTTGGATTATTTTCCTCGTTGCCGAGGATTAGCTCTGTGGATCTCAGCTATAACAACATTAACATTTGCCTTTCGGATGAAGCTAACGCTAGCTCACGCAATATCTCCACGTGCGTGGTGTGGAACAGCATTATGTCCCTGAGGAAACTTTACCTTAAAGGGTGCAACCTGGAAACAGTTCCGGATTCTGCTTTTGCCGGGTTGTTGTTAACACACTTAGAACTGTCTGATAATCCTGGACTCGTTGTCCAAAATTCATTACAAAGTTTAAGCAGGACGTTGCAGTATCTTGGTTTGGGAAACACTCAAATAAAAAACCTGGACCTCTCCCATTTTCAGAGACTCAAGTCTTTAAATCTTTCAAAGAACTCTCTCCAACAAATTCCTCCTTCACTTCTAACGATCGACCTGAAAATGTTGGACATGAGAGACAACAAACTGTCCACCATCCCCTCGGATCAGGCTTATACATTAGCCTCGAAACTTCAGACTATTTTTCTCGCAGGAAATCCGTTCAACTGCTGCCAGACAGACTGGTTCAGGACATTTGAAGCAACAAAGACCGTTGAAATGGTCGGACAGTCAGACATCAGATGTGAAGACCTTCGACTTAGGACCCACACGGTGGGAGACCCCCATTCTTTTTACTGTTTGGAAGCAGGGGAATCGATCCTGTGGTACATTCTGCTTATTGTGCCTGCCTGTCTTTTCTTTGTTGGAATCTCTATTGTTTTTTTCCTCACCTTCAAGCCCCAAATGCTACAAAAATCCATCAAAAAGAAATATTTAAAGCCGACGTCTTACTGATACTTTATAAAACCTTGCTAAATGTCTTTGTTGAAAGAAAACACAAATAATGATTAAACTGTCTACAATAATCAGCATTTGACATTCAGTATTCAGTCTTTCATGATGTGGTGTGTTGTTTAAAGAACTGTGGTTAAAACCCAGGTCCTAATCCTAATGTAAAACTCTAGCTACGTTCTTGTGGGACTCGGTTTGTTAGTGCGTGGGTGTGTGTGTGTGTGTGTGTGTGTGTGTGTGTGTGTGTGTGTGTGTGTGTGTGTGTGTGTGTGTGTGTGTGTGTGTGTGTGAAGACTATGCAGAAGTAGTGTGATGCAAACTGTTGCTATAAGCAGCAGAGGAAACAAGAAATTTCCTGTTTTGCTAAGATGTGCAGCAACTGCCCAGTTCTGTATCTCAGAGAGGAGGGGTTTGTGGTTTCCTTCCCATCAGATGCATCACTGACATAAGACTCAAGTGTACCAAAACTCACAAGGAGCTGCTGTGGACCACTGTACTGACTAATATGGTGCACATCGGATGTCAAACAAAAACTTTCCACAAATCAAAATAATTGTGATAATCATCTGTATTTATTTGGGGCACATCCAAACACCGTCATCTTACACAGTGAGATAAATAAGTATATTTCTCTTCATGTGTTATATGTGTAGCTGCTCTAAAATGAGGAGGCTGGTAGATACGTGTGTAGCTCTATAAAGTACCAGAGTCTAACCAGAAAGTAACCAAAATACCGCTGTGGTGATACTCAGGGTCATGGTGGTTGGAGCTTAAAAAGAGAAACCAAACTAAATTCTTGTCAAAGCCTCAGAACTTCATTGGAACAAGTTGTGTAGATTTTTATAATTTCTCTTTTGCCAGTTTGTTAGAACAAAAATGTTTTTTGTTGGACATAGAAAGAGAGAATAAATACAAATAGGGTTGTAAAAAAAAAAAGGAAGTGTAGTGAGTAAAGATAAAAGAAATAAAGTTGAAAAAGAAAAACTAACAATGTTCACAGGATTTTCTGACGTTATCAAGATAGAAGGTTTAAAGTCAGCTTAAAGGGTGGGGCTGCAAGCTGAATACTCTTTTCGCTAATTCAGTTTAGACATGAGGAACTACACGATCGACAGTATAAGTAGAGTGTGATGCACGATGACTATTAGTTCTTTGCAGAAAAGTGCACGAATAAAAGGGAACTGAGTCCAATAGGACCTTGAAACCTGGAGTCAGTCAGTGTAATTTGGTCCCCAAGTTTGTAACACGAGCTTAAAATGAGAGCTGACAATCACCAAGGAAACCGTGGATGCTTTTAATTTGAAAAGATCCATAAACCTCTGTATGTTTTTGTTGCGGAGTTAAGGACTGAAATTTTGTCTGAATTTAAAACTAATTTTACTCTATGCAAATGAGACTGAACAATAAACTCTGGAAATCCAAAAACCTAAGTGAGCGAGGATGAAGAGAAATAAATAACAGCATCATCTGCATAACGACGAAGCACATTGTTTGACAGATGGAGCAACAATGATTCCTCCTGGGTTTTTATTTTTGTAATTGATGTCTTGAGTGGCTTGAATTAACTGGGAAGCAAAACTCCTACCAGCAGCAGTGCCAACTGAGACTTTCAGTTTCTAATAGGAAATTATTTGCGAGAGAACTTATAATGAAGATGTCGACAGATAAATCATCACTAAAAGCACGAGAAAATGACCCAGAAACGATCAGAAGGGAACTTGTTTGCAGAAGGCGCTTTGCTGCTGGTCAGATTGTTGACCAATCAGAATTGAATTTGATTAGTCAGCTATATTTCGAAAGAAGCTCAATGTCAGCTTTATAAAATGGGTGACAGAACCCTGACAAAAATGGCCGACATAAAACATGTACTGATTCACTTTGCTTTTATTAAATGCTCATGAATTATGGTGCCACGCCCATATCTTGGACTAAAAATAAACATTTATGTTGATGATTTTTTTTCCTTTGCCAAACACCAGAACTCTGGTTATGTGGTGCAAACCTGAGGTGGGTTGTGAAACACAAAGCCAAACGTGCCTGAGTTAACATGGAGTGTTTGCATGTTTCAGCCGAACGCCACGGTTTCTCACAGATGATGCAAATACGTTTAGAGAAGTGAAATTTAATGGGGAATGATCAAATGTCATTTCTTTTGATAGCAGCTGTGCGCTGAGGTATGTGTGAGATAGATACTAAATAAGCTGTTCAGCACATCCTGTCGGGTTTTCAGCTCCCACATTGTGAACATGTGGGAGTCAGTCCCAACGTTATGACCACATAATGAACCACAAAGGTCGTCCACGCCCAGATGTTTCTAATCAGACACTTTGCAACCAAAACAGCTTTAACCAGGCTGGAAGAAAGAACATCTAACAGGGTTCTGGTTCTGGGACAGTAGGAATGGACTCCTAAGGTCTTATGGGTTGGTGGTGGAGCCTCTCTGGACTGATCATGTTCTCCACAGATGCTAGCAGATACAGCTAGCTTGAAACAATACCAATTTATTTGTAAAGCGCTTTAAACATGGCATTACAACTAACCAAAGCACTTGTACATACAAACATCAATAAAATGACTACAGTTATAGCAAACATTAAAAAAACAAGGAGCAAAAACAGACAAATAAACGAGGCCATAATAACAGATACAGATACAGCAAACCGTTAAAAAGAGGCCATTTCATACAAATTTCAAGACTTTGTGGTTATTTAAGTATTTACCTGTAATATGAAACATTTTATATCTAAAAAACATTAAGAAACACTTATTAACAGACCTTTCAATCTGTCTGCATCAAGATTCAGCTGGCTTCATCAGGCTTCGTCAGCAGTTCATTCATATTCATTATTCGAATTTGCTGGACTCAGATTGGCTAACAAACTAGCCTATGAGAGCAAGGTATACTGTTTCCTGCCCCGCTGCGCATGGCAACAGAACACGTTCTCTCTTCCTGTTTGCTACGTCTTATGGTACAGCTTTTAGCCAGCAGCATGCTAGGCGTGGTTTCAACTGCGGGAGTTGATGAAAACTAACAAACAAAAGAGTTGTAATGAAACAGATACAGGCCATTCGGACTCGGGAGAACTCTGGTTTTATCACCATCTGCGTAGTTTGAGAGATTAAAACTGAAAGAGAAGTTGTTGACCTGTTTTCACACCCACTATGAAGGTAAGAACACCTGTGGAGCTAAAATATTAAACAGAAACCTCAGAAAAACTGTTTTTAATGGAAGGGCCTCTTGAAGGGATAAATGAGCATCACAAACATAAGATGGAATAACCAAATCAAACTAAATTAAGAGATCTAGTTTATAATGGGTTTTTAGGCATGATTTGAACACAGCCGGAGAAGATGCTTGTCTAACCAGGAGAGGGTTATCTGAGTGATTTCCTGCTGGAGTGTTTTGGTTTTCTCCAGATACTCCAATGTCCATCCACAAGTCTCAAAAATGCATGTTGCACCAAGTGATAACCCTAACCCAGTCTTGGACTGGCAGAATTCCGCCTCTCGCACGATGACTGCTCGATATCCACACCAGCTTCCTGCGACCCCGCTAGGATCAGAAGTGTAAAAAAAACAGACGGATGGATTTTTTGATGACAGAATTACGAGTCTCCTGACTAACATCAGAAACACAGTTTGTTCTGTTGATTCTGAGATAAAAAAACATTTTTGTATGTTTTCAAAACCAAAAGTCTGGTTGATGCAGGTGATAAAACAGGGAATATTCCAGGTAAATTACAGGCATCATGTTTGTCAATAATCACCTGGATGATCCTTTAGGTCATCCTTTAAGTCAGGTTGGGGCGGCTGTGGCTCAGTGGGTAGAGCGGTCATCTCCCAATCGGAAGGTTGATGGATCGATCCCGGCCTCCACCATCACATGCCAAAGTGTCCTTGGGCAAGACACTGAACTCCATGTTGCCCCCTGATCATATATCGGGTTGTGTGAATGGGTGAATGTAAAACTTGTAGTGTGAAAGCGCTTTGAGGTGGTCTGAATGACTAGAAAAGTGCTATACAAATACTGGACATTTATCATCATGCTACATGTTTTATAATAATATGCAAACAAGTTAAATCTCAGTTTTAGGAACAAATTTGTATCATTGTAAATGAAAACATTTCAGCTTCTTTGGTCGACGTGTGGAATGTTTTTGTTTCTCTTTATTGTTCGTTTTTACTGAGAGCTGATTTTTACCTAAACGTGTCTCCAGACTGATGGCTGCTCTACACGTGTGTAACCTGACATGAGACTGATAAGTTCAGTGGGATCGGGGAGCTCCGCTCATGCAACTGAAGAGATTCTGCTGAACTGACAGATGTTAACAGGATGTTTTAGGCAGCTGTTTGAGAGACAGAGTAAGGACGGATGAAAGAGGAAGTGCTTTTTCTCTGGCATGCTATCACTCATCTGATCATCCCTGAACGAGTGCAGGTTACAGTCACCTAACTGGAGGTGAGATTTCTAAAAGGTACAATGTAAAAAGAAAACAGTAACAGTTGTGAATTCAGTCAATAAGTTATAATCTGATTTAGTGATTGTTTTATGTTCCTGATCTGGTTTGGAATCCAAGGACGTTTATCTTTTATCCAACTTCTACATACAAAATGACATTAAAGTCTTTTAAGGTCAGAAGTGTCGAGTCGATGCCTCGGAAGTTTCACATACGTGTCAATTTGAAAATAAAAATTTCGACCCATGTAATGAAATGAAAAAGGCAGCTTATTAGTCAACACGCAGTTTGCAAAACTCACTTCCTCTTAACTCTTCCTGCTCTCATGACAAGCTGGGATGAAGGTCTCTCTGTGTGACTTACAACGTGAGGCAGGAAGAGCTCAGTTAAACAATGTTGGACTAAATCTGTGGAACAGACACGTGAAAAGGAAGCAGCGTCCCATAAGTACTTCAACAGGAAGTGGTCTTAAACTACATTTAGTGTTTGAATCAGAACTGAATTATTTATTGATTATTTATTGGACTGATTTAACTATTGATTCAACAAGATGATATAAACGTCCCTCAGAGATTCTGATCCAGATCAACATGATACCTTCACACATTTCCTGCAGCTTTATCACATCCAAGATCTCCGGTTCCACCACGTCCTGTTCTCTGACATCAGCAAGATATTTTCATTCATTCAACTTCTGCTTGATGTATAATTTCTCTTTTCGGATCATCCTCTGGAAACCTGAGATGGTTGTGTGTGAACAGATCAGCAGTTTCTGAAACACTCTGACCAGCTGGTCTGATGTTAGTTCCTCAATCACTTATATGTTGTCCAGATGTTCATGATCCACACAGAAACAGCTTTGGTTTGGTATGATGAGAAAATATAAGAATTAGCTGGTTAGTGTTGTTGTCTCGTTGCAGGTTAAACGTGCATGTTCTTCTACAAACAGAAAACATATGTTAGGTTAATTGGGAGTTCTAAACTGGCTCTAGGTGAGTGTGTTAGTGGTTGTTTGTCTATATGTGTCCTTGTGATGGACAGGTGACCTGTCCAGGTGTAACCCCGTCTCTCATCCAGTGACCACTGGAGATAGATACCAGCTCCACGTGACCCTAAACAGGAATAAGCTAGTATAGATCGTGTTTTTTTTCTACAGAAGCTAAAACATCCTTTTTTTAAAATAAACAGTAACTTCCTTAAAATGACATGAAAATCTTTTCTAAACCACAAATGTTCGAAGTCCATCCATCCGTTTTCTTCTGCTTCATCTGGAGCCAGGTTGCGGAGGCAGACCTCCCTATACACACGTACCCTCTCCAGCCCCCAAGGTGTTCCCAGGCCAGCTGGGAGACATAGTCCCACCACTGTGTCCTAGGTCTTCCTCAAGGTCTCCTCCCAGTGGGACGTGCCCGGAACACCTCCCTAGGGAGGCGTCCAGGAGACATCCAGAAAAGATGCCCAAGCCACTTCAACTGGCTCTTCTCGATGTGAAGGAGCAGCGGCTCTTCTCCGAGCTCCTCACCCTATCTCTAAGTGAGCGCCCAGTCACCCTGCAGAAAAAACTCATTTCAACCGCTTGTATCGGCAACCGTCCTTTCAGTCATGACCCAAATCTCATGACCATAGGTGAGGGGAATGTTAAAGAGGCCCTTCCATTAAAAACGGTTTTTCATAGTGGGTGTGAAAACAGGTCAACAACTTCTCCTTCAGTTTTTATCTCTCAAACTACACAGGTGGCGATAAAACCCGAGTTCTCCCGAGTCCAAACGGCCTGTATCTGTTTCATCACAACTCCTTTGTTCGTTAGTATTCGGCAGCTCCCGCAGTTGAAACCACACCTAGCATGCTGCTGGCTAAAAGCTGTAGCATAACGTAGCAAACAGGAAGAGAGAATGTGTGATGTTGCCATGCGCAGCGGGGCAGGAAACAGTATACCTTGCTCTCATAGGCTAGTTTGTTAGCCAATCAGAGTCCACCAAATTAGAATAATGAATATTAATGAGCTGCTGCACAAAACCTGACGGAACCACCTGAATTTTGACAGAGACAGATTGAAAGGTCTGTTAATCAGTGTTTCCTAACATATTTTAAATATAAAATGTTTCATATTACAGGTTAATACTTAAGAAATAACCACAAAGTCCTGAAATTTGTGTGAAATTGCCTCTTTAACACATTTCTTCTTTAATATATTTGATTCATGTATTTTCTGACCAACTTCAGCTCCTTCTGAACATTTTCCTTGTATTACTTTAATAAGAGTCTAACTAACCCTAAAACAGTTTTAACTTAAAGACTCAAACTGATGTCTTGTGATGGACTGGTGACCTGTCCAGGTGTGACCCGCAGCTGGAGACAGACACCAGTTCCCTGTGACCCTGAACAGAAACAAGCAGGTACAAATCTGACACAAACTAATCATGGTACCTGCACTGCCCTCTAGTGGCCACAGACATTAACAACATCTCACACAGCTTGTTCCAATAGCTCATATTTATTTTACAACTGCTTGCTATCAAATCAGTTACACACAAAACAAACAACATATACTCAAATCTCTAAAATGCAACAATACATTCTTGGAAAGAGTCAGAAAGTTGAATTGTAATTTAATTCAAACCAAAGCAGGTTAGTATTTTCAGAAAAATGTTAAACTTTTGAGCATTTAAGCAAACAGCAAGCTGATCAAATCCAGGAAAATAAATACGTTTTTCTCATTAATGCAGGACTGAATTTGTTCATGACAAACAGAAGCTGTTTTCTGGTTGGTAGAACATCAGCTGATGTGTTAAAGATGAGTCCTAATTGTACAAGTTAATAAAACATTTGGCTTCAACACTGAGTCAGAACAGCTGGAACAGCTGTGATTTGTAAAGAGCGACAGGAACCGTGTTCGCTGTCCGGTCAAGTTTCATGCAAATACAGACAAAATCTAATTCAGATTCAGGCTCCAAATGATTATCACTTACAAAATAAAAGCCTCCTGCTTCACTTCACAATGAAGTGCCTTTGTTTTTTTTAAATGTGCTTTTTAACTCCCACTTCCACAAACACGTGGTGTCAGTGAGAAGCATCAGGTCTCCATCAGACCACGACATCTTGTAAACTTTATTTTAATTACTGGGAGACATTCTGGTGGGTGTTTCAGGTCATGTGGCATCAAACAACAAAAAAGCATCAAGGCAGATTTTAGAAATGGACTAAACAAATGAGGAAAAGGTCCTTTTGTTCTCCCGTCACTCAAATGGATTCAGTTCTATTTGGAACGTTCTCTCCTAAATAAACAATAAAAACTGGATGAGAGGCAAAGTGAGGCTCGTCCCTGCAACACTGTATAAATATGAGACCCCAGCTGATCACACCGGCCCTGGTGGAGGGATGGGGGGGTGGGGGGGTTCAGTTGAGTAACTCCAGGTAGGTGATGGGCACTTTGCCCTTCTGGTTTCCTCTCTCTCCCATCAGCCAGTCTGAATCCATCCCTGGAACGCTGCTAACTGTGATCACCTGGAACGACAGGAAGTAACAGAGTGTCAAACTCAAATAATTACTTAATAATAAGTAATAATAAGTTTTTCATGAGTCTTGTGTGGCATTTTCTTTTAAGTGTCTTATTTCAAAATCAGAATATATATTAACTGGGAAAATGTTAAATAACATAAATAAAATACATCTAACAGCTCTTCAAGATTCATCCACATTCAAGATGGCTGCCATTGCAAACCTCCCTGTTTGTCAGACAGGCCCAGAGTGGGTAATCGGGAAGACCGGGACAAATTCCGGTGGGTCGGTCTTATATGTGGGCCGCATGGGCCAGTGTTTGGCAAGACAGGTCGCTAAAATCTACCAAAGTTACCACGAGACAAAAATGAGTTACTAGTCAGAGTATTTCTAAACTAGTTTGGTAAAAGTTCAAACTAGTAGAGGAAATAGTTGTATTACTTCTGTGTAGTTGCAAAGTAGTTGGCGTACAACAGTTGATTTAAGGATCTGAAATTTATACCACAACAGCTTGTCATACAAACCTGACTGATTACACAGGCAGCAGATTAATGGATGTGTTGAATGTAGATGTGAATGAATGATGAAATAAATTTGCACCAAATTTGCCATTTTTAAGAAAAATATTCTGGATTACAACAACAACGTGCTGCTGTAGATGTAACATGTCAGGTTCTATTTACATGATTTTACTACTAATAATAATACATTGTGATATAAAGTGGGCCGGTCTGACGGATGAAACTCCAGGGATGAAAACGAGTCCCGCTCCGGCCCTGTTGCCAGATGTTGAGCTACACTGTCATGTGATGGTACCAATATGATGTGCACAGCAGAAAGACGTGCACGTCACAAACTCTGAGTCCCAAAAGGTCACGTGACATCCTGGGATATTATCACTTTTTTTAGGATTTGACCAAACCATCGGGTGACTAGAGCGACTCGGTTGCTCTGCAGCTCCATCTAACCCAGGGGTCTCAAACTCAATTTACCTGGGGGCCACTAGAGGTAAAGTCTGGGCTGCATCAGGTGTTGCACAAGAAAAGCTATTAAAAAAATCCAATCTTCTCAAATGTCTTTATTTTTATTTGTAAACACAAAATAAGATGAATAAACAAATAAATGATTTAAAAATTAATGATAAAATAAATCAGTAATAATTAAATAAAATAATAATGAGTCGGCTCTCTCATCTCCCTGGTATTTTGCATCTTAATTTGAGGCAATATTTTTCACCCTCAAGCCTGTGTTGTCATATCAGAGGCTTGCTAGTTCTAATACCAGCCCCGCCCCCCAACACTCGAACAGATACCAGGGCCAAGTGTGCTGCTAGTGATGGCTGCACGAAGGGGGGCTTAGTCCCGCCTCCTGACTGACACAGGTATATTTACACAAAGATCAGATATGTATCAAACCGACTAACAGCTGATCTGCAGGTCATATGAGCAGCTGTATAAATCATACTGGTCAAGTTTTGCATTTGAAAATAAAGGACATTTTCCATCCAACCACCCAAACCAAGCGGGATTCATACTAACGCAAAGCTAAATGTGCTCCCACATGGCGGCGTACTGACGGAGTCAGTTTCTGTTCATACGACCCCGATACTGTTGCAAAGAAGTTCTTCATCAGGACAGCAGGAGGCGCGTTCCTGACCTAGAGGTCTCCCGGTGCTTTATGTGTGGTTCCAATCACGAGAGGAACAAATAAAAAACAGGGACTTTACGGCCATCGGCATCGCCACTGCTGCCCTTCAGACCTCTTTTAATGCGGACAAATTTGTCTTCAAGACTGTCAACACTCGCGCTGTTTACTAAAGGGAAGTTACGTCGCGCCGGAAATGATTTTAGGTTGTTTAGCTGACCAATCATAGATGTGCGTCATCCGACGCGGCCGTCGGAAAGTTAGAAAAGAGAGCGCAACTCCAACCGACCATCCGAGGCAGTAGGAGAGCCCATACGACGTCGTACCATGGCGGTGCGTGTCTCCGACACGTGGGAGAGGCGGGACAGCGTCTAACGCAGTCTGAGTGAATCAAAGTCACAAAGATGCACATTTCCCCTGATAAACTCAGTGTTTTACTGCATTTAACAGAATCTTCAATGGTGTGCAAAGTAATTATTACATGTTCAATTCAAGTATGAAAAATCTTTGTGTAATATCTTCCTAAATGTGCAGTGCTAAAAGTGGAGTTTCCCTTCTCTTCACTTGTAAAACGTTAGTAAAAACAACTGGACTGTTGTGTTTTTCTTGAAAACGTTTCGCCTTTCATCCTTCTCTCTACTTCTTTGCCGTCTGTGGAACTACATGCAGCTTACACTCACCGGTCACTTTATTAGGTACACCATGCTAGTAACGGGTTGGACCCCCTTTTGCCTTCAGAACTGCCTCAATTCTTCGTGGCATAGATTCAACAAGGTGCTGGAAGCATTCCTCAGAGAGTTTGGTCCATATTGACATGATGGCATCACACAGTTGGCGCAGATTTGTCGGCTGCACATCCATGATGCGAATCTCCCGTTCCACCACATCCCAAAGATGCTCTATTGGATTGAGATCTGGTGACTGTGGAGGCCATTTGAGTACAGTGAACTCATTGTCATGTTCAAGAAACCAGTCCGAGATGATTCCAGCTTTATGACATGGTGCATTATCCTGCTGAAAGTAGCCATCAGAAGTTGGGTACATTGTGGTCATAAAGGGATGGACATGGTCAGCAACAATACTCAGGTAGGCTGTGGCGTTGTAACGATGCTCAATTGGTACCAAGGGGCCCAAAGAGTGCCAAGAAAATATTCCCCACACCATTACACCACCACCACCAGCCTGAACCGTTGATACAAGGCAGGATGGATCCATGCTTTCATGTTGTTGACGCCAAATTCTGACCCTACCATCCGAATGTCGCAGCAGAAATCGAGACTCATCAGACCAGGCAACGTTTTTACAATCTTCTATTGTCCAATTTCGATGAGCTTGTGCAAATTGTAGCCTCAGTTTCCTGTTCTTAGCTGAAAGGAGTGGCACCCGGCGTGGTCTTCTGCTGCTATAGCCCATCTGCCTCAAAGTTTGACGTACTGTGCGTTCAGAGATGCTCTTCTGCCTACCTTGGTTGTAACGAGTGGTTATTTGAGTCACTGTTGCCTTTCTATCAGCTCGAACCAGTCTGGCCATTCTCCTCTGACCTCTGGCATCAACAAGGCATTTCCGCCCACAGAACTGCCGCTCACTGGATATTTTTTCTTTTTCGGACCATTCTCTGTAAACCCTAGAGATGGTTGTGCGTGAAAATCCCAGTAGATCAGCAGTTTCTGAAATACTCAGACCAGCCATTCTGGCACCAACAACCATGCCACGTTCAAAGTCACTCAAATCACCTTTCTTCCCCATACTGATGCTCGGTTTGAACTGCAGGAGATTGTCTTGACCATGTGTACATGCCTAAATGCACTGAGTTGCCGCCATGTGATTGGCTGATTAGAAATTAAGTGTTAACGAGCAGTTGGACAGGTGTACCTAATAAAGTGGCCGGTGAGTGTATACCCGTGTGTGGATTATATTAGTAAAGAGTCATTTTATCTCCTATAATCACAGGTGCAGCTTATATTCAATATAATGTCCCGCTGGGCAGCAACTAAACTTTTTTTTTGCTCGAGTGTCGTGAACGCAGCCCGCTGTGAATGTCCGCCTGTGTCCAAAAGAAACGAGGCAGGAGCCAGACACAAGAACACACTCCATGACAGCGCTGCTGTAACTAACAGTGATGAGTGAAGAGAGAAATGTTACTCTCCTTGCATCAAGCCCGTCTGATGTCCCGCCCCCAGAGCCAAATACCCCACTGTGATTGGTGGGTTTGTTCAGCTCCGTACATGACACTGTAAAGTGCCAGACGTATAAAACTCACGGGAAGCACAGACATTAATCTTTCATATTAAGGTGGGGGCCACAAACTATCGGCCCGCGTGTCTGAGACCCCTGAACTAACCGGAGAGACTCGTGTCTCGCTACAGCTGGTTTTTAGGGTGATGCTGCCACAGAAGGACAAACAGAACATTACAATGTGGCGCCATTTACACTAGTGTATGATGGAAAATGTTCTGCTGAGCAGACGAGCTCTGCTTGTGCTCTGGTGGATCATGTGATCAGACCAGGAATCATTCAGAGCATCTCACCTCATCAGCCAGCAGGGACAGCTCGCTGCTGCTGGCTGCATCGTAGTCGTAAAGCACTCGGGCTTTTCGGCTGCCGTTGGAGCTCCGCAGCTCGTTGAATCCGCCCGAGGCCGTCGAGCTGGCGCGGCCCGCGGACACGCTAGGCAAGGAGGCGGACACCGGTATGGTGGGCACCGACACGCTGGCTCCGCCCGACACTGAAGACTGGTTGTTGTTGGAGAATGATGAGGGGAAACTGGGGGGAGGAAGAAAAAAGTAAAGACGTCTGATTCCTCTGAACTTTTTGCTAGTCTGCATGAACTCGCTGGGTTTGGATCCGATCACACAGGTAACATGTTCATACTCCATCATTAGACCTTGTTTAGCAGCTGTACACACTGGATGAGCCATAACAAAAGGAGCTTTCTCCCACCTGCCAAGCTGCTTCTGGAGATCCACCATGTACTGGTAACACTGTGCGTAATACGTCGTCTGGGCTTCAACAAAGTCGTTCAAACAACGTAAGTGATGCGCCTGAAATGCAGGAAGAGGAGATGTCAGGAACGTCTCAGTTCTCAGCAGCAGTATCAGCTTATCTGATGCATTTGGTTAGACAGTGTGTGTGTGTGTGTGTGTGTGTGTGTGGGGGGGGGTTACACACGTGGGTGCTGCTGACGCCCTCCAGCAACAAACGGGTGATCTCTGCTTGTCGGTCAAACTCGCTCTGGGTCATCCTGAGCTCCTGCTCGGCCTGAAAACACGGACATGAACTCAGATTTATTTTAGGAAAAAAAAACATTCAGTTCAATCATCACGGATTTAAATCAACAAGTAAATGACCCAGAAGAGCTGGAAGAGACGGCGCCGTTTGGCTGTTGCCCCAGCAACCTGGTCTCAGATCAGTAGTAGGAGGAGTGAACAGACGGATGTTTCAATATGAAACACCAAATGTGTCTTTTGATTCTAACTTATTATTTTGTTTTGAAAATGTTGGACCTGAAAATGATCAACGTGCAGAAGAAGGTGTGTGTGTGTGTGTGTGTGTGTGTGTGTGTGTGTGTGTGTGTGTGTGTGTGTGTGTGTGTGACATATTTTCATACTGAGGGTCAGTGATATTAAATAAAACATCAAGTTTGTTCCTGAGAGTAAAAAGATGAAGCGTTTTCTGTCTCCTTCTTTTCCACAATCACAACATTCAGTGCAAATATGGAAAAGTGGATGTTTCAAATGTTTCAGTGGGTTCAGTAAACTTGCAGGTTGTGACCTTGTAGTCTCGCTCACGGTGAGGCAGATAAAAACGCGTGTAATCAAAAACCGTTGAACTGTTTTTTCTCAGATTTATCAACAAGGATTGAAGGTTTGTCACGAGACACAAAGACGTGTTTCATGAAGGAGATACAGGAAGAAACACACAACTACCAGGGGTTTACTGTGTGTGTGTGTTCAAATCAAACATGGATCCAACATTCCACTCACCTCTGTCATTTCCTGTGCTCACATCTGCAGCTTTGCGTTTAAGAAAAACACAGCGACACAGAAGTTAGAGCTACAGCTGCTGCGCGGCCACAGCCAACACAACCCATGAACACCCCCCACCCCCCACCCTCACGCTGCAGGAGACAGCAGGACACTGAGACTAAACACACCAAATATTCACTCAAAGTGATGCCGTCACAAAACCAAAGAGAGAACCCGGTCAAACCTACAGCTGATTTCTCAACGTGAGGAAACATGTCTGCTCATTCAGGACTGTCGAGGTTTAACACATTTTACAGCTCATTTCCCAAGAAAATGCTCTAAAATGTGCTAATTTTCTATAAAATCTGCATTTTGTCTTTAATACGAGACAAACGTCAATCTGGGACCGAAAGTTCTGATGTTTCCTGAACGTTTCGGGTCTGGCGTCCAGAGAGCGAGTGCAGCCTGAAACGGACGAATCTACGGGATCGCCTGTGCAGGTCTGTTGTGATCCAGTTCATGCAGAAGGAAAACTGAATTCATCCCAAATGTTATCGAAGGGTTTGATTTATAAACAGATTCAACAGCATCTAAATGTTTCATGAAAACGTTTTCCTGAAACTTGCTGATGCGACGAGGTCAAACTTTAAACTGACGAACAAACACAGAACTCTGGATAAAAGCTGCAAATGATGGTGAGAAACTGTCCAGAAAAAGGGAAGTGCAAACTTTCCGTTGTTGCTCAGAAGACTGAAAGTCACAAGAAATAAAAATGGACGATGTTGTGTAACTCTGGATAAAAAAAAAACAACCCAATGTTAAAATAAATCTATTGGAACAAACGGGTCTTTCCCTGCACACGCGTGTGTGTGCGTGTGTGTGTGTACTCACTGCAGCCCTGGCATCAGGCATCCTGGCCTTCTTTAACCTGGTTTTGGCGGCATCCAGGTCCAGGCGTTTAACCTGCAGCAGCTTTCGCTCTTTCTAGACAGACACACACCATGAAAACATCAACGCTGTCTTTAAACACGTTCTAATGCTCGGTTCCGTTCACCTCAGAGGTCAGAACTCAGACCAGGTTATTTATTTATTTCTCTGCAGTCACACACTGACTTTCTGACATCCATCATAGCTTTTCATGAGCCAAGTAACAACCAGGATTATGAATTTCAGATTTTTAGTTCTATTAGATCGCAGCAGAAGTTCTTTTCATACAGCTGAGTTCTGTTCCACGTACAGGTGAAGGAACCGGGACCTTCCATGTTCAAAAAGAGATCATTCACATGATCTGATATCATGTTCATGTAACTTCATATTTAATAAATTCATTCTCCTGTAACTCTTTTACAAATCAGAACTGAAGCTGAAATAACTGAAAATACTTCTTCCAAAAATCCAGACTGCAGTTTATCTTTATTTATAAATAAGATTGTTTATTTGTCTTCATTCTACACCTGCTACTGTTCTGGATTAGTTCTCCATGACACATGGAGATCCAACTCACCAGGATGGTTTTGAAGTCGCCCTCTAGAAAGTTTCGGAAAGGCGTCAGGAAGTTGAGGGCGGAGCTCTGGATGAACTCCCGCTCTGCTCCGCCAATCTGCTTCTGTGTCTCACCACATTTTATCAGAGCGTTTCCTGCAGACGGGGCAAGAGTTTAACAGTTGTTTTAAAAACGGGCCAAAACCAGAATCCTGCAGACCTGAAGACACAGACATCAGGAGAACCAGCAGATCCAAAACAAATGCTCTAAATTCAGAACAGCGTTAGAACAGAGTCGTGTTAATGAGGCTGTTTCTCACTTGAACTGAGTCTTTCAGATCTTTTTCTCACAACAGAACAGAGGTTCTTTACTGCTGCTGATACGTCTCAATGAGAAAGACATACAGTCATTACACTCAGCAGGACAAGATGAGGAGGACGCTAGTTGCTAGGTGACGGATAAAAATATATCAACTATTGTAATCCCAAACTCCCCGGAACCCTCTCTTACTCTCATCCCATCACATCATCGCGACTCAACGCAGAACGTTTGTGTTGCGTTTCCCACTGAAGACAAAGGAAATTACTGCTTTCTCTGTTTGAAGCAGTTTATGTTGCTTTTTCTTGATCGCTGGATCCATTTACATGTAAATAAAACTGATTTGAGCTAAATACCCCTGAGAATTTCCACAGATCAAAAGGAATTAAATGGCCAATTAAGTCAATAACAAGATGTTGCTGATGATTAAAATTAAACAAAGAGCATTTTGTTTGTTTGGTTACTCTTAAAATCCACCAGCTGCCTTTCAAACAAAGCAGATTTTTATTTTTTTTCCAGTTATGAACCATTAGAGGAAACTGGCCAGAGTTTATCACTTGCTACGTTTACATGGGCACATTTAATCGGAATAAATGCCCAATCGGAACAAAAATACGTCATGTAAACATGTCAATCAGAATGTTTTGATCCGATGCAGCCTGATCAGAATGAAATTTACTTCCGATCGAGAGGGGTGGTTTTGTCCGATCTTCATTCAGATAGACGTGCATGTATACACCCATTCGGAATGAAGGGGTGAAAAAAGCCCACTGAGCATACGTACAACTTCTGCGTGACGTCTTTCTGCTTTCGCAGACCCAAGTAGAAAACATGGCGGGAGGTAAACAGAAGTGGTCTGCTGGTGCAGTCATCCTGTCATCCTGCTCTCCTCTCCTGTGGCGGAGGAGCAGTAGCAATATGTATTCTGCCTCTAGCTTGGTTAATGCGACCAGTAAAAACCCAAACATAAAGGTAATCACCTGCAGAAGGTCCATATTGGGGAAAACGTGAGTCAGATCGAGCACACGATGGGGAGGAAAGGACGCACAGAAAGGACGGAGTTTGTTTACTTTTTTTTCTTCCCCCGGAAAGACAACTCGCTGTGCCCATGCTCAACCCATTTAACCTGATTGAGTGCTTGGTGCATGTGTACTCATGGCATGATCAGATCATTTCAGTTAGTGTCCATGTAAACAGAGATTTGGGAATTCCGATTGACCAAGATTTTAATCAGATTGGGGAAATTTGTCGCATATAAACATAGCTACTGTCAGCAGGAGTAATCAGCATGTCAGGTTCGTGTTTCATACAGTGTAGAACTCACCGTAAGCAGTTCCAGGTCCAAAATCATTTCCTGATTCAATCAAAGACTGGCCCAGCAGCTCATGGTTGTTCATCCGTGTGGGGGCTTTTTTCTCCAGTTTCTCATACACAAATTCTTCCAGTCGGACATCTAGAGATTGTAAACAGGACTTAACTTAATTATAAAAGTCATGAGACAAGCGTGAGGGAGCCACTTGTGTAAGAGCTCCAAACAACTTGAATAGTAACCTGAAATCATCTGCTGGTTCAGACTTGATTTGTTTAAAGAATGATAACAATCAGATGATCTGCAAAGTGTTTTGTGTTAATACAGAAAAGTGGAGCAGAATAGAACCGTGTTTCACCTTGACAGACTGTTGCACAAGACTGAAACCACCAGATGGTTGCTGTGTGTTTGTTGCACCCATTCTGTGGTTGGGCTGCATCATGGTGTGAGCTGTGATAGATGCACAGCTGAGCGTGCACGTGCACACACACATACCCACTTCACACACACTCCCACGCACCCTCCCTGATGTGTGTCACCATCTCAGAGATGTTAGGTTCTTATTTTGCTTGTGTGTGACCTTTGATCGCACCATCTGCTGCATATTTTAGCTCCAGTATGAGCTGATTTCTGATAGTAATTCAAAACAAGGCCTTACAGTTCTGATCTCATACAAATAATAAACTGACAGGTATTATTTTGGAATATCTGATCATGAGGACGTCCAGGATCACCAGTTTGAGCAGGAGCACGATGAGCAGAGTAAAATAATTAAATACTTACTGGGGTTTGGCTGCAGTAAGACTTCTGTCTGCTTCATTATCTTCTCTGTCCATGACTTGGTGTTTTCAGCTCTGATCAACAGGTTTTCCAAATGAGCATCCAACTCTGTCTTCTCAGCTTGACCAAGTTTCTCCTCTGTGAACTGACACGGAAAATATACATTTATTAGCGCGAGTACTAGGATTTTTTTGTTTGTTTTTTAATGGAAGTGTCACGCAGTAAGCAACGCTAACTGCTTTAGCTACAGCTGATGTGGTTTCCGAGGCCTGTAGTGCTGTTCAGCACGAATAAGGACTTCCTCTTATCATGAAAAGCAACACAGTGTAGTTACAGCTAACGTTTCGGCCTTAACTTTTAACCTGGTAAATTAAGTAACTACTCACGTTAACTGGTTAGCTAATGCTAGCTGGTTAAGCTCGCAGCTAAAGCTGGTTAGCAACATCTCAACAGTCAAACTTACTTGTACCGCGCGGCTCAGGAAAGTACCAGCGTCCGCGGCGAACCTTTTCACATTAAAATCCATGTCCGAAAGGTGAAAATACCCCCTTAAATCAACAACAGACTTATCTCACTTTCAAACAGCCATTCCCACGGAAAATGTCATTGAAGCAACTTTTTTTTCTTTTTCTTGTCAGAGTTCCACCCAGCTGTTGGTCCAGACAAAGATAGTACATAACAAGATAGTAGCAGCCTTACACCGAGTACTTAGTTGTGTGCGCATGCGCAGAAAGCATGTAACGAAAAAAAAGATAAAATGTTAGTTAAGAAATTATATTGAGCTTATTTTATCTCAAAATTGCTATAAATATCACGTTATTTGTATTTATTTAAAATTAGAATGAATTGAAGGTCAAATGTTTTACTATGGTCGCCATATTTTACACTTTCGCACAATCGGATCGGACATGTTGCTCTTGTTTTGCACCTCTCCTTTGGCTTCATTAGTTTTTGTTGCATTTATGCCACGCGTAAACATCAGCTTCACATTTTGAAGCCAAACGCAGCCTCCTGTGAAAAACCACGAGTTAAAATTTGATCACTATAAGTGGATCAACCTTTTTTAAAGCCTTTTTAAGGCAGAGTTATGGAGACACGTTTAATTTCATTTCTGTGGCAGTACATTTTCATTTTGTAAATGTTTAGAATGCTACTATTTTGAGACAGAAATTCTAAGGTGAAAGTTTTTGCATAAAGATAAAAAATTAGTTTGAATTTTAATGAGATCTATGACAAAAGTTGCACTGTTTTCGCTCCTATGAGTGATGTGTGGAAGGTTTGTATATTCACATCATGAAATGAAATGAGCTTCATCTGTAGGGTGGCTGGACTCAGCCTTAGAGATAAGTTGAAGAGCCTGAAGAAGAGCTGCTCCTCCTCATTGAAAGGAGACAGCTGAGGTTGTTCAGACATCTGATGAAGTCCCTCTAGAGGTTTTTCTGAACATGTCCCAGTTGGACGAGACCTCTGAGCAGATCCAGAACTTGCTGGAGAGATTATACATATATCCTCTCTGGTCAGGGAATACTTTGGGACTGGGTTTCCCTCCTGAAAATGAGTAGATCTAATGGATTGTAAAATATTTAAACACCAGTCTTCTGCCCTTTGGTGGAGGATGTAAGTACTACAACACTATTATGTAATTGGTTGTATCATAGTTATGTAATAAACATAAATATTATATTTTGTTGTTTATTTCATACATTTCTATTAAAATATAATTTTCTATTACCTCATGTGGGTAAAAAGCAACCAATACACAACATTATATAATCATGTTATATACATATACAGACACATATGTGTATACATGGAAAAAGGCAGAGCTGATCTCCTGAGGGAGGAACAGCCTGAGATCTCTGCTTGTTGTTCATCTATCTGCTTTTTCACTTCACAGTTACAAAAAATACTCAGAGGACTAAAATACCAGAATCCTGCAGAAAGTCGACATCAGCAGAAAAACTTTTCCATCCAACAAGCTTCCAAAGACGATAACAGAACAACACTGAGCCTAGGCTGGTGCAAAGGATTTTAATTAGAATATTAATTACACAAACTTTCATTGTTTGTTTTACATACTGATGCTTTGAAATAGCAAATTAATTCAAGTTTCACTCAGTACAAGACTTTAGAGTGTAACTGTCATATACTGCTATGTCAGAGAGCATCTGTAACATGTAAAGTATTTAAATAGCCACAAATATGTAATAAAAATGTCTATTTAGAGTTTAATTCAATCTGAATTACAATTGCGGATTTTTTTGGGGCACATTTTCAGCCAGTTTCACCAGCAGAGGGTATCTGAATGTCTTCTTCCTCCATGATTCAGGAATTCCCTGGAGACCAGTCTATAAAACATGGAGAGTTGAAAGTGAAAGTGAGAAGCTGTTAAAGTTTCTTTTATTTTCAGTTTTCAATTATTAGAGTAAATACATTTACTTTATTAGAATGATAGTTAACAGTATGCTAATTAGATTTTAGGCATCAGCTTCTGATCAAACCCTCCAGAAACCAAAAGAAATGTTTTTTGTCGATTCTCCAAGATTAAATAAATAAAATGTTTAGCAGTTTGAAGGAATGAATATCACACGCTAAAGAACAAGGGTACCTAAAAGGGTACAAATTCTTGTCATTGGGGGTGTTTCTTTTTGAGGGCCAGGTCCATTTTTGTACCTTAGGAAGTTGTTCCAGACCAACATTGTACTTTTGAGGGAAAATTAAAAAAAATACCTATAAATACAAAAATGTTCCTGTTTTGTACCTCTGTTTCTGAGAGTGCATCTAATGTCTCTGATGCTAGAGTTCTAATCCGAGATCAGCTTGTGCTGAGAAAGTTTGGAGTTAAACTTCCGTCCGTCCGTCTTCTTCCGCTTATCCGGGGTCGGGTCGCGGGGGCAGCTGTCTAAGCAGGGCAGCCCAGACTTCCCTCTCCCCGGCCACAACCGCCAGCTCATCCGGGGGGATCCCAAGGCGTTCCCAGGCCAGCCGGGAGACGTAGTCCCTCCAGCGTGTCCTGGGTCTTCCCTGGGGCCTCCGTCCCGTGGGACGTGCCCGGAACACCTCACCTGGGAGGCGTCCAGGAGGCATTCTGACCAGATGCCCGAGCCACCTCATCTGGCTCCTCTCGATGCGGAGGAGCAGCGGTTCTACTTTGAGCCCCTCCCGGATGACCGAGCTTGTCACCCTATCTCTAAGGGAGAGCCCGGCCACCCTGCGGAGAAAACTCATTTCGGCCGCTTGTACCCGCGATCTCATTCTTTCGGTCACTACCCAGAGCTCGTGACCATAGGTGAGGGTAGGAACGTAGATCGACCGGTAAATCGAGAGCTTCGCCTTCTGGCTCAGCTCCTTCTTCACCACGACAGATCGACGCAGGGTCCGCATTACTGCAGATGCCGCACCGATCCGCCTGTCGATCTCACGCCCCATTTTCCCCTCACTCGTGAACAAGACCCCGAGGTACTTAAACTCCTCCACCTGGGGCAAGACCTCGCCCCCGACCCGGAGAGTGCACTCCACCTTTTTCCGATTGAGGAGTTAAACTTGTTTTACTTAAATCTTGGAAAATAAAATTAGGAGTGATTTCATGCAACACCACACGATCCTGCACAAGCAGTTAGAGCTCTGAATATTTGCTGTGAAGGACTTTAAACAACTACCAGGTTTCAGCTCAATATCTGTGAAACTGACTGAATCACAGCTGTTTTAGTTGTTGATGTACATCCAATAATGACTTTCTGAGTTTCATTAAAATTCATTCAGATTTGGCTATAAAACACACACACACACACACCCACACACACACACACACACACCCACACACACACACCCACACACACACAAGTGTGTTTTGGTATCCTTATGGGGACCGTCCATTGACTTCCATTGATTTTAGTAACTAGATTTATACCTAACCCAAACCCTTTTACTAACCTTAACCATTACTTATCTATAACTAACCCTAAGACTAACTAAAACTCTATTCACACCATACCTATAAACCTAACCCCTAACCCTAAAAAGGGGAGTCCCCCTCATGGGGACCAGGCTTCGGTCCCCACAAAAACCCTCGGACCCCAGAAAGATAGTAAATGTCTGGAAACTGGTTTTCAGGAGGTTAAAAAAACAAGCACACACCCACCCACCCACACACACACACACACACACTTGAACTGTCAGGGTTTTTACTGCTCTGACTGGGTTGAGTGACTTTGCCTGTCAGCCACATCCGTGTTGTACCTGTGCTCCAAAACACGCTCCAATGAATGAGGCTCGACTGGCGGTGCACCCCCCGCGGCGCATGGTGTCCCTCACGGCTTCATCCAGCTGGTTCTGAGTCAGGACGCCATGAAGCGCTGCCTGGAATGCATCGGGCAAAACTGGACACAAATCCACAAACGATCAGTGATAATAAGAGTTAAACAGTTAAAAATAAGAGTTAATTCAGTCAAAAAAATGACAATTTTCTCCTAAAACATTATTTGACTTTTTAAATATGATTAGGGGGAACTTAAACTGAGGAAGGCAGGATACTTTAAAGTATAATAGCTTCTTTAAATTAAAGACAGTCAGCTCAGCAGGAAGGGCAAGATGAAAAAGAAAAAGGAGGAGGGAGACCATTAAAGATCAAAGAGGAGAGGACGGGTAACGGATACGCTGCCGGGAAGGGTGTGCAGGCGATGCCAAGTCAACAGACCTGAGTCCTGCTGCTACATACTGACTTGCCTCATGTGTTAGTGAACACAGCAGGGATGAGCTGATGGGATGCTTTGGATAAGTTGTCCTTCACCTGGCTGATATGTGCTTCAGTCAAAGAGATAGAAAACATATAGAAAAGGTTTTAATCAGAAAGAAGTAGAACCGGATACATAAAGAAAAGAGTGTCTTCGTGTTGCTCTTTTCTCTCCTTGTTTTTGTTTAACAGATGAAGAATAAAAGAAAACTTAGATTTCTGCTCTACATGCTGCGTTTGTTGACTAAAACCCACATAAAGAGCTAAAAGCTGCAGAATGTTTTCATTAACATTGTTTAGCTTGCTGGAATTAAACTTTAGACATCCTGATTGGATAATACGTAGTTACATCTCATTTAACTCAACAACAGTTTCTATTAGAGGTTCATTCCTCTTTTCTTCCTGTCCGCATGGTGAAAACACAACATTTAAAAACACATGTAACTTATTAGAATTTTAACCTTCTTATAGTAATAAGCTTTCTGCTCAGTATAATTATATATATATTATAAAAAAAGCATTATGGACAGTGGTTCTGTATTATTCAGCAGACAAATTCTAAGCGAGCAGAACAGCCCCAACCAATCGAGCCCCACCGTGTTGCATAACAGGTTCTTTTTAATTCAAGCTTCATTTTTCATTCTGTAAACATGGAGCTAAGATTTCCTCTCGTCAGTCCAAAAGGTGTTCTGCCAGAATCTTTGTGGCTTGTAAACAATGAATTATATTATTTTTCTGTTAATGAAGTGTTAATTAACTGTAAGGCACAGTGGATGATGGTTATATACACGACCTCGGTGCAGCAGTTTAGTGCATATAAGCGTTGTGTGTATTTATCCGCCTGTGATCATTTGGACTGTAAACAGCAGTGTTCGATATTGATAACAGATAATCAGAAATGATTTAATAATACAATTACAATATATTAGGAGAATAAAACTCTCAAACAGAGGGAGTTATACACTCATAGAGATGATCCACTATGACACTATAAGTAAACAGATGTGCCAGATACGCCTGCATGGACACCGGGGTAATGGTACAGATTAAGTAACAGAACAGAACGGTTTTCTATATCAGATATTAAGAACTACTGATCGGGCAATAAAAACTAGAATAAATGTTACATGTGACACTATTTCACACTGAAGAAGTCGGTGATTATTTTTTGGCGACCGTCTGACAGCTTCAGCCAGATACGCGTGTGTAAACACCAGAGCAGCCTAGTTCCAACACACCTAACAGCGACGGTGTGTGTGAGAACACCAGTGGAGGTAAACAGTTAAGTAACTAGGGAGAATCAGTGAGATGCGTATATGATACCTCTAAATGTTTTGTGCAAATAAGAGTATGGATTCTCTATGACAGGAACGTGCCCAGCAGTTTTGTGCATATAAGTGTCGACCACTGTTCTAATAAATCAGTCTGTATGTATTAATGAACTGATTCATACATTCACCAGTAAAACATAAATATAATGTCATGTATGTCCATGTCATGTTTTTTCAATTTATTCACACCTTTATTTTTTCAGAGTAAGTTTTGTGATTTATTATTTTAGGAGTTTGTGTTATTTGGTATCTGGTGTTTTGTTGTTTCACTACTCGGTCGTGTAGTTCTGCTCACACCCCGATCACTCTCACTCTACACACCTGTCTGCCTCATGATTTAAACCCCTGTGTGTCTTTTACTTATTGCTGGTTTGTTGAATGTCTCGTGCTTCCATACCTGCCTTTTAAATTCATGTCTGTTAAGCTACGTTTTGATCACCTTGTTTTGACCCTGGACTGCTCTCGGCTTCGTCTCAGCCTGCACCTTTTGGATTTCTCATTAGACTCAGATTACCTGGATTTTGAACCTTTCTCTTACATAGGTGGGTTATTTGAGTTTGTTTCGTGGTTGTGTTTTATTTTTTGTGATGGGTTTTCCTGGATTTCATGTGACTTTGAAAGCTTTACTTGTTTCTTGTTTTTCCTGTTGTCTTATTTTGAAGGTCCGTGTTTCCTGTTTCTGGTGTCTTTACTTTTCTTTAGTTAGTTTTGTTTTTCCTAATCTTCTGTTTTTCTAGTTTCTTGAGCTGTTTTGTTCTGTCTGCCTGACTCGGTCTTGTAGTTTGTAGTTTGGATGTTTATTGTCTCCTCCGTGTGTTTAGTCTCCTGTTTCCACTGACATGTTTCCTTACTTCTGTCCAGGTTTTGGACATGTGTTCGCACTCTGATTCTCTCTGCTGTCTTCTCTCAGCAATCACGTCTCCTCTGCTTCAGAAGTCTCTGGTTCAGTCAGTCATTTGTCTGTGCATAAGTCTTCAACCGCTGTAGTTCACGTCATCTTGTCACCATTCAGTTTGTGCCTGTTTTGCTGCCACGCCAGCCTTTTTGTTTTATCTTTAATAAAACTATTTTTGTTTCAACACATCCCCCTCGCCACCAGAGATTTCCTGCATTTTTGGGTCCACTAACTCCCCAAAACATGACTCACTGGACATCACCTGTGCCTCATCCCCTCTCAGTTTATCAACCTGCCTTCATATGTTGTGACCTCTGCTCCGTTTTTTTGGACTGTTGCTTCAGATTTTGGCCTGAGAGTCTCTGTGTTTGACCTTGGACTGTTTCACCACAAACCGGTTAATGTGTTGACGGCCAGTACCTTCAGCGTTCTCCGCTGCCGGCCCTGTCTGTGTCTGTGTTCACTACTCAGCTTAAATAAACATTTAAAATGCCTTTACCTGCTCAGTCTGTTGCATTTGTATCTGTGATGGCCACAGCCGTGTCCACATAACAGTAAATGTTAGTAACTTTTATGCACCTTTTGTTTCAGTTTGTAAGTTTATTTCATTAAGTTTATGGGTTAAAGATGAAAATACACTAGTTCTAGTGCACACATTTAGTTAACTGTTGTATTTCACCTATTATTCTGTTGAAGTTAACTTATCTGTTTTCTCTTACCGGTGCTGAGAGTCTTTCCACTTTCTGCTTCCTGGGAGAGCTTGGACAGGCACACATAGTTGAAGGGCTCAATTCCACTAAATACAAGAGGAGCTAATTGGACCATTCAAACTCCTCCAGGAAGAGGAGATTAATGAATTTCCTTGTTTGTTTATGATTTTGGTAACAGATTTAAGTTGGAGGTTATACATTTAGGTTTAGATGTGTATGGGGCGCCAAGTGTAGAATTGTTGTTATTTAGTGGAAATAGATTTTTTTTTTTTAAATTTAGCTTACTTTTCCCACATTTAGCACACTTTCATCACATTTAAGCAGAAAATGTGTCTAAAATCATCATATACCAGCATGTTTGTGTTGCATACATCTTTAAAAAATCTAAATCCTAAATGTTATATCTAAATGTTAAATCCAAATCTAAATGTTAAATATTAAATCTAAATGTTAAATATTAAATATAAATGTAAATTGTTAAATCTAAATGCTAAATCTAAATGCTAAATCTAAATGCTAAATCTAAATGTTAAATATGAAATATAAATGTTAAATATTAAATCTAAATGTTAAATCAAAAAGTTCATTGTTAAATCTAAATCTAAAAGTTAAATAGTAAATGTTTGTCTTGTTATCCCTATTTGTTTCAGTATATATACCCCTGTGTGTGTTAGGTCAGTTATTTTGTTTAGTCAGTTGAGATGTTAATTTAACCAGTTGTTTGAGTTCTATTTTTGATTATTCGACCTCTTTTATGAGCTTTTTTTTATTATACTTTGGGGAGAGGAAAAATAAAAGAACATCCCCCTTTTGAAGAACCTCTGTGCTTCTTCTACTTATTTGACTCAGTCCATCACAGTGTCCAAAACCAGCTCAGAACATTGATCAAAGCCGAGATTAACCTTTACATGTTGGATAGTTATCTTGGTTAACATTTTCATGTCCCAATGACACAGTAATGATGTCAAGCAATGGGCCTCGAGAGCCACCATCAATATCTGTCTGCTACACCACACCTGATTTTAATCCAGATTTGATTCACAAGCTTCTGCAGGATTTTAAAATGACCCCTCTGAGATAAAGAGACTCTACTAGTTGACCAGCTCTATTATTATTCAGTCCCACAACATATTTGAAAAGAGTTTGGATAAAACTAACTTTATCAAAATGTATTTAACTTTTAAAGAATCCTCACCAATGACAGCCTTATCCAGCTCCTGAGGGTTCTGTCTCTTCGGGTTCTTCAGCTGATCAAGAACCGCATCCAGAACATTAGGATCAGGACCATTCAGTATGAAATGTTCCAAAAATCTGTTTCACAAAACAAGTCAGATGGACATTTAAGATTTGCTCCTGTGACGATGTGGATCTGATAACATCAGTGTCTTCGTACCTGGCTGCAGCCAGAGTAACAGCCACACACATGTCATTATTCTGAGTGACGCGGACGGCTTTCTCCACTTTCTCCAGCATCTCAGGTCTCCCAGCAAACATGGCCACAACTGGAGCGAGCTTTGTGACTCCGTCTATCTGACAGTCCACGTCACAGCCTGAAAAAGACATCGATTACAACCTGGACATTCTAAACATCAGTCACTAGAAATCTGAGATCAAAAGTTTTTACCAGTTTCTTCTTTGCCAGCATCAACGTTCCTGATGAAAACCTTGAGGCTGGCGTTCCTCCATGGACCATTGATAGGAAGAACAGCTTTAGGGCCTGACAGTAGGAACAATGAGCTGTTTTATAATATATAGATGTAAAAAGTCGAGGAAAAAAACATTTTCTTGGACTCTATTTCAGCAGTTCAGGTTTCTGTGACTGGGGTTTTTTGTTTGTACAGTCATGAAGGAAATGGTTTATGATGAAGATGATAGAGCAGATCCTGTCATTTAATGCCAAGACATAAAGTTGCCTGCAGCTTACTGGACCCAAAGGTGTACTATGCTGGTCTGGTAATCTGCTGGAGAACCATGTTTTACATAACATCAGGACAGTAAAGAATGTTTTCATAAAGCGAGGGGACTGCAACAAAGACTCTCACATCCTTCAAGCTTGATCGAGTTGGTCATTAACACGTATGGAAATCACAAGTTTAACGTAATAACAGCTCTGAAGCCGAGCAGGCACAGTACCTCCTTTTTTCCTGTAAGGATCATTGAGAGGCAGGTCGTACGCCGTTCCCGGCCCAAAAAACTCATAGAAGCGTCTGGTCAGGTCTTGGACATCAACATCTGATGAAATAAGGACACAGAACATTATTACAGAACAACCAAGTTATTTCTTTGACCATACAGGGATTCAGAGAGTGAGACAGGGCTTTTATGTTTAACATTTGTTCAGGATGAACCAGGTTTTACATAGAACTAGTTTAATGGATGATCCACATGTCTGGTCCTGTTCAGAGGGGGCTCCCTGTGTGACTTGACTCCATTACCTCCACACTGACTCAGTGACTCCAGCAGGACGTACGCCTGATCTCCATAGCAGGTCTGTTCGCCTGTTGTCCTGCGGTAAAACGGATTCGCTGACTCAGGTCGGAACTCTGGACTGGGCTCCAGATCCAACAGTACTTCTTTCAGCCTGTCTGGGTTGTAGATCCAGTGCATAGGCTGAGCTGTAAAGGGTCAAACATGTCAACATTAAAGGTCCTATATAATGCTAAATCAACTTTTTGGAGCTTTTAACCATGTTTTAACCATGCAGAGGGAGAGGAGTTTGGATTCAGATGTAAGTTTAAAAATAAAACTAGCAGTAAAAAGAATAAATTCTTACAGCGGTGGTCTAATTAGGCCTTTGGTTTTAGCATTAAGCATATTTTTATTGTATGTTTACATCTCTAAAAACGTTCCCGTTCGTACCTCCTGAGTAAGTATTTACACACACGGTAATTTCTTGTTAGTGATTTAAGATTTTTCAAATATGTTTTAGGGAGTAAAGAGCAGAAAAACACCTTGATTGATAGAAATACTTCTCATAATTTATTGTGTTCAATTTTTATTTCCCATATTTTATAGTAAATGGATCGTTGATGAGCAAGACAATGAACTTTATATAATTATAGTTGTTTAATGACGTGTAGAAAATATTTACAATACAAAAATGTAATAATATAGAGATATAAAATTATTTACAGAACACAGGGCAACATTTCAATAAGTAATTGCAGAATAAAAGTGAGAAGAAGGACACCTCGTTCACACTCCATTTTCACTGCTTCTGTTTAGCGTTGTCATGGTTGCTAGGTGACTGGACATGCGTAGAGGATTAGGGTGAGAACAGAAGGGTAGGCTGTCCAAATTCGCAAGACACTAACTTCCTGTTTTTGCGGTCTTGAAGGAACCGTCCTACTTATACCGGGTAGGAAGGACTCTCAGCAGGATTCAGACGCTGATTTTGAACACAGTCTTATAGGTAAACAGAGCATTTTACTTCCAGGTTGAAGAATAACTTGAGAATATAAGTTATATTTTAAGACAAATGAAGACTATATAACACCAAAGGTAAGATTTTATCATATTTGTGTGTCTATCCCAGATTGTGAAAGCAGTAAAATAGCAGGAAACAGGACCTTTAATGAACAGCAGTTCTTCAGTGCAGCAGTCAATCAATGAAGCTGTTATAATCAACATGACTCAGCGATGCAGGCAACACCCACATTCTTTATCTACACACACAGATGTTTTCTTATAGATAACGTTTCATCAACACGGGAAAATTAAATATCAGGATCTGTTGGAGGCATTTCATCACAAATAGCAAAAAGAAAACTGAATTTGTATGTTTTTATAAAATGTTCTTGGAATATAAACACCTAAAGAGGAAGATTTGGTACCTGCTGTAGGTAAAACTTGTGGTTTATCTTACCTGCTGCATCTGCCACTGCAGCCCCGATGATGGCCCCGATGGCTCTGTCAGTCACACTCATGGCTCTGTGTTCAACCCAAAATATTTCGAGTTGTTCAGATGAGGCAGAAACATGTAAAAGAGCAGTGTCTTGTCTGAATGTGTGTAATTATCTATAGAGAAGTTGAATTGTTGTGGTCTGCTGTTAAACACGGTTTGATTTGGTTTGTTATTAAAAACAAAAGAAGAAAACTGGAACATAGAACCTCTAAAGGCAGAAGTCATTGTGCTTTACTTTCAGTCTGGTTTTAATACTATTGTCATGTAGTTTCCAACATGTACAACACAGCTTTACCAAATGTCTATAAAAACAGCAACATTTTATACATTTCATCTTTTACAGCTAGAGACAAAACAGTTTGTGTTTTTATCCTTTTGTAAAGGAATATTTATAATAATTTAATTTAAAAAAATGTCTTTGAAATCCTTTTTGTGACTGTGATTATTAAAAATAGAAAACTCTGTTTTTACCTTAAATTCTGGTCTCTTTCTTTCCATCTGCTGCTTGAAGTGTTTTGGGTTCAGTTCAGGAGACCAAGTGAGCCTTGAGCCGACTGATAAGCACAGCCAATCACAGCGCAGAGGAATGTTTCATAATGCATCAGATGGCACCCAAGACCCAAACGAAGGCAGTAATATCCTGTTTACATATTTTGCAATGGGACAGTTAAAATCATTTGAATGGGCTGAGTTTGGAAAAACAGAGTTTAGTCGATGAGCTAACAGCTAGTCTGAGTTGTTCAGGTCTAAAGAGGGTTTCTCAACTTCAGTTTTAAAGAGGCCCTTCCATTAAAAACAGTTTTTCTGAGGTTTCTGTTGAATATTTTAGCTCCACAGGTGTTCTTACCTTCATAGTGGGTGTGAAAACAGGTCAACAACTTCAACATTCCTTAAGTTGACACAGTTTATACCTCGAGGGATGTTGAAATCAGTGTACATTTCAATTTCAAGGGAGATTCAGTTTAATAGCTCACTTTGGTTCTGAAATATCAACATCCTGTTCATCTGCAGGAGAGGATCACAAGAAACCACATCTTCAGGTTATTGTCCAGATTTTATCTCTCAAAAAATTGAGCAGATAACTAAAAATAGAGATACAGTATGTAAGAATTAGACCATGTGGTCAAATCAGAGTACTACAGTTTATGTTGAAAAACAAACCCGTCTGCTCTCAACCACTCTACCCTTCCCCTCCCTGATTTTTCTGTTGGGTTGCCAGTTCTGATGTTGATCCTCGTTTAGTTTCTTTTGTATTTGTTCAATTTTTGTGAATGTCTGAAGGCCTATTTGTTCTACGTTGAGTTTTCCTAACTGTGTTTGAACGCCCCATCACGCGCAGCTTGGCTGATCAGTTGGAAGGATGTGGTGGTTTCTTACTTTTTGCTGCTTGTTGTTGTGGAATTAAAACTGCTTGTGTTGAAGACTTGGCAGCCTTGCAAACTCACATGTGATTCGTTATGGAACCAGGAAGTCTGGACGTGTAAATAATGATTCTGGTCCGGGCTAGCTTTTTAAAAACGACCAAAACTAGCGACCACCCAGCTGAGATCCAGATCTGTTACAATGTGACTTTATTTTCAACATCGGTGGGACATTAGACTGTTGTGTGAGTATTTCACAGTAATATTCTTACATACTGTAACTTTAATAGAGTTCATCCTCTCAGATCCATCTATCATTTTAATTCACCTGCCAGTTCCTGTCCTGTCTCAGTCAGGTTGCCACTCTATCATTTGGAGACAAACAACCATTCACACATTTAGAGTCAATAAGTGTTTTCAATGAACGTGACAGGATGTTTTTGGTCTTTGGAAACCAGTGGACCAAGTAAACTCCATGCACAAAGGTCCTAACCTTGCACTGCAAGATGGATTCTTGCGAGATTTGGAGTTTTCCAAACCTGCGAAAATCCATCTTGTGCCACTCCAGCTAAAATGTCTGTAAAAAAAAAATTGGACCAATCAAGTGTTAGCATTGTGATCAGGTATGATTGGCAGCAAGTGCCCAGGCAGGCTGAGCAAAACAAACATGGCCGTGCCAGTGGATGTACGCATAAAATTGGATATTTAATCTGTTTTAGGAGAACCAGAGACGATTTCTTCATTGAAAAATTATCAAAGGTAAAAACTTTGTGCATTTCTTGATGGTAAAGATGTGTTTTGCTTTTCTTAGTGGAAACGATGTGTGTGTTTTACTCCTGACAGGATTTGCAAGAGCTTGATTTACTGTGATTGGCTAAAGACAAATCATCAAAGGCAGACACTTACTGGCTCGTCCTCCAATCAGATTAAAATATTATATCTGATGTCCCTCCTGTTTATAGACGGTTTCAAATGGAGCAGTACCAGATGTATGTGTGTCCCTAACTCAACAAGAGGCGGGGCTACACATAGATCTGGCAGAGCCAGGTTAGAAAGGTCCCAGTCGGGGCTCAAACCCCGGACCTCTTTGCTGCAAGGGAACAGCAGTACAACAAGCTGAACCACAGTGCAGTTGCAAAATATAAAAACATGTTCAAAATGTAACAAAGAAATGTGTTAATGTTTTGGTTTATACCACAAAAGGGACAATTTGTTGAAAAACTCTAAAAATGAAAAGAAAAACCGTACAGTATGTCTGTTTTAGAAGAAAAGCAAACCCAGCATGTTGTTCTGCAGACCCAACACCGGGGGTCACACCCCTCACAGCTTGGGTCTTCTGTCAACTGAACATTTCATAACTCAGACGATCTGTTTAGACTTTAAACACTTTTTTTATTCTGAGACGACTTTTAGAAACTTTATTATCTTTTACAATGTCGTGTTCTCTCTTCGATCAGCTGATCACTATTCCAGCTCCAGTGGAACCTTGCTGATCCTGTCCAGTTGTCTCTTACCCCACGTCTCTCATGGGGACACCAGGCCATTGATTTCTCCTCTGGACATCCTAAAATCGAATGCTGAGTCGAGAGTCAGACAATCAATAGCAGTAACTAGGAAACAATGAACAGAAACTGCAGAGGTCCTCTTCAGCGCGACCTTCCTCTCATCCTGATCGAGGCACATCTGTTACACTCAAACTAACAGCCGACTGAAACTTTAACCACGCCCACGTTTCACATTTGCAGCTCACGTGTTGAAGATCTGGGCTGTAGGCACAGCTGAGATGAATCGCTACATGACAAACCTGCAGCAGAACCAGAGCGTTGGTGTTCTGACATGTCCTTCACTGAGGGATGAAAGAGCAGCACAAATAGAACAGATACTGTCACCAGATCAAATGACACAATGAGCATGGGGGGGAGGGGCTTCTCCATAGATTCCAGTGTAACAGTAATGCAAGATGATGTGAGGATATGTGGAGAGATGGAGAGATGCCACTGTCACTTGAAGCCAAAAACCTACAAAGGAACAACGTGTAAAGCAGGAGGGATGAACGCTAACAATGCTGAGCTGCACGAGTGGATTAAGTGTGTGTGTGCGTGCATGCATGCATGTGTGTGTGTGTGTTCTTTTCTGCTCTTCAATATGATTGCTGTGGCTACATACAGCATAAAGAAAAGAACGAGCATGCGCTTATGCAACCAAAAATCCATTGGGATCGACGGCTTCACCCCTGGTTTTTATCCAATGGGGCACCTCCAACACAAACTAAAACAAATCTGAAACAGGAATCATTTAATTCATCTGTGTGATGATTGTGCAAAAATTTGTTCCAATCTGCATTTCTAAATTCAAATCTTTCTGGTGAAGGTTAGCTGGACACTGTTTTCTGAGTTGGTCTATGGTAACTCACTCGTCACAGCAGAGTGCCCCCCCCCCCCCCCCC
>SSNP01000074.1:866434-900623 GCA_006937955.1 Pachypanchax playfairii | reverse complement strand
GCCCCCCCCCCCCCCACCGGATTCAGTCTGTTCTGTATTTATCAATCCTTTTCGTCAAGCAGCTGGCCTCAGGCTGTTCTCTTATTGATTGGTCCATATTACCTACTGGACACTCAGGTCCCAGATACCCCCACTTTTGATAGTAGAGTATTGATTTGTAATCATCACATTATCACATCACACATTTGCATGCAACCATCAGAAAATCATTGTTGCTGTTACACGTCATTGTGTTGACAAACTTTTTCTCAGCTGATCAGGCTTTGTTAAATCATGGGGTGGAAATGTTTATTCATTTGCAGATTTTTTTGTTTTGACTTTGTGTTTGTTTATTGAGTAAGGACAGGGAGGAATCTGTTACAATAATGTATACTTGGGGTTAGATTTGGATCATTTTAGAACCTGGTAAAGACCAGAACCAAGACCTTTTCTATGACATCTTGATATAAAACCTTGAAAGAGGGTGGGCTTTGTTTTTCCCATTGCAGTATGTATAACAGTAAAGAATCAATTCAATTCAGTTCAGTTCAGTTCAGTTCAGTTCAGTTCAATTCAATTCAATTCAATTCAATTCAATTCAATTCAATTCAATTCAATTCAATTCAATTCAATTCAATTCAATTCAATTCAATTCAATTCAATTCAATTCAATTCAATTCAATTCAATTCAATTCAATTCAATTCAATTCAATTCAATATGTTTATTTATAAAGCACCAGTCGATAACAAAAGTAATTTCAAGGCACTTAACACAAACATCAGGTCAATTGGTAAAAATCAAACACCCTATCAAAGGAACCAGCTGATTGGGTTGAATCATCAATTCAGCACAATCATGAGCAGGAAGAAACTTCCGTCAGAACCAGAACCAGGATGGGCGGCCTTCTGCTTGAGCTGACTGGGGCCTGACCTGACAGGAAAGAGACACAGACAAACACTGATGGATTTGGGCCAGTCGACATGACTATAGAAAGATAAACAGAGACACAGTTAATGGCAGCAATAATAACAAATACAAACATGGAGAGTAAAAATAGCAGAGTGAAGAAATGTGGTCAGTATGTCCTACAGCAGTCTAAACCAATGTTTGGAATAACGTCATTTAAAGTAATGGCGTCACGCAACCTGGTTGGATTTTCAGTAGCAGAATAATCTAATTAAGCAATATCACACCAGAGGGAGTGCTGTTGTACCGAATATCAGCACTGGAGGCCACAGATTACCTGAGAGTATGAATTTTTTATTTTATTTTATTTTTTTCCCCCATTCAAATTCTACATAATGAGTCAGATTTTAAAATATGATATCTGTAGTTCATGAATAATTACTAAAGCTGTTAACTGTGGATCATATTAGTTTTGATATACAGTGGGGCAAAAAAGTATTTAGTCAGCCACCAATTGTGTAAGTTCTCCCACTTAAAAAGATCAGAGAGGCCTGTAATTTTCATCATAGGTATACCTCAACTATGAGAGACAAAATGAGGAAAAAAAATCCAGAAAATCACATTGTCTGATTTTTAAAGAATTTATTTGCAAATTATGGTGGAAAATAAGTATTTGGTCACCTACAAACAAGTAAGATTTCTGGCTTTCACAGACCTGTAACTTCTTTAAGAGGCTCCTCGGTCCTCCACTCGTTACCTGTATTAATGGCACCTGTGTGAACTCGTTATCAGTATAAAAGACACCTGTCCACAACCTCAAACAGTCACGCTCCAAACTCCACTATGGCCAAGACCAAAGAGCTGTCAAAGGACACCAGAAACACAATTGTAGACCTTCACCAGGCTGGGAAGACTGAATCTGCAATAGGTAAGCAGCTTGGTGTGAAGAAATCAACTGTGGGAGCAATTATTAGAAAATGGAAGACATACAAGACCACTGATAATCTCCCTCGATCTGGGGCTCCACGCAAGATCTCACCCCGTGGGGTCAAAATGATCACAAGAACGGTGAGCAAAAATCTCAGAACCACACGGAGGGACCTAGTGAATGACCTGCAGAGAGCTGGGACCAAAGTAACAAAGGCTACCATCAGTAACACACTACGCCGCCAGGGACTCAAATCCTGCAGTGCCAGACGTGTCCCCCTGCTGAAGCCAGGACACGTCCAGGCCCGTCTGCGGTTTGCTAGAGAGCATTTGGATGATCCAGAAGAGGATTGGGAGAACATCATATGGTCAGATGAAACCAAAATAGAACTTTTTGGTAGAAACTCAACTTGTCATGTTTGGAGGGGAAAGAATGCTGAGTTGGATCCAAAGAACACCATACCTACTGTAAAGCATGGGGGTGGAAACATCATGCTTTGGGGCTGTTTTTCTGCAAGGGGACCAGGACGACTGATCCGTGTAAAGGAAAGAATGAATGGGGCCATGTATCGTAAGATTTTGAGTGAAAACCTCCTTCCATCAGCAAGGGCATTGAAAATGAGACGTGGCTGGGTCTTTCAGCATGACAATGATCCCAAACACACCGCCCGGGCAACGAAGGAGTGGCTTCGTAAGAAGCATTTCAAGGTCCTGGAGTGGCCTAGCCAGTCTCCAGATCTCAACCCCATAGAAAATCTCTGGAGGGAGTTGAAAGTCCGTGTTGCCCAGTGTCAGCCCCAAAACATCACTGCTCTAGAGGAGATCTGCATGGAGGAATGGGCCAAAATACCAGCAACAGTGTGTGAAAACCTTGTGAAGACTTACAGAAAACGTTTGACCTCTGTCATTGCCAACAAAGGCTATATAACAAAGTATTGAGATTAACTTTTGTTATTGACCAAATACTTATTTTCCACCATAATTTGCAAATAAATTCTTTAAAAATCAGACAATGTGATTTTCTGGATTTTTTTTCCTCATTTTGTCTCTCATAGTTGAGGTATACCTATGATGAAAATTACAGGCCTCTCTGATCTTTTTAAGTGGGAGAACTTACACAATTGGTGGCTGACTAAATACTTTTTTGCCCCACTGTAATGATTTGGTTAAATTGCCTATAATATTTTATAGTGTAAAGAGTTGCAGATGCTTTTTTGATGCAAGTAAGCCAGTGCGGTTTGATGTGTATCCAAGTTAAAATTTACAAACCTGCTGTTAGAAACATTTTTTCTAACAGCAGGCTTATATTTCAGTATCACAGGTCAATGATTGACAGTGTTTGGTACATTTTTTAGAAAAGGAGAGGGTGTATGGTGTACTGTTCATGAAAAATAAACTGCAACTCTCTTTTTTCATGATCTGAATCATTGTTTTGAGAAGAAAATTTATTTTAATTTTGCAGCATCCCAATCCTTTTACAAACTAGTCTAATAATTGTTGTGGAAAAATGTATTTTCCATATACGTATGATAACACATTTGTTTCTTATATCTATGGTCCAGAAATAGCTCTTGTATCATCTTTTGCGATAAAAGGTATTCAGTCAACAAATATTGACATTAACGTTAACAACGTTAAGCCCCTTCTAAATGTTATGGTTATAAGTTCAAATCAGCCCACTGAATGGATGTTATACCATACACATTATGGAATTGAGACTATAACATAAAAATCTGATTTTTCCTAGTTACTGGACAAACAAACTCCCCCTAACAACAATCCTTTTAATAACTTAGTGAACATCATTTGAATACTGACCTCAGTTATGTGTTCTGGCAGAACACCAAAAAAAAACATATGTGCTGTTATCGTTCTCTTATTTGGCTGCTCACTCAGTTAGTCATTAGAAGGTCATTCAACTGTGTATTGATGGGAAATTGAGGATGTGTTTTATAGCAAATACAATGGTGCTGTTAAAATTTTACAACCTTCCGAGCTTCTTTTTCCCTCATGTCTGATAACCATTGACAGTTAAATGGTTTACGTATGAGACAGAGACTTCCAATATCCACCAACCAGCATCTTCAACAACATCTAAATATCATCTACCAAGCAGGTTATATTATTGTTGCTGTTAGTTTATGTAGTTATTTATATGTAAATCACATTGTGGGGGAAATAAGCTTTTTTTTGGTGGATGTCTGGTGTTTGAGTGTTATTGTGAACCAATAATCAGAGGAACGTTGGTAATGCTCGGATTGCGTAGTGGTCCAGTTTGGAAGAGGAAGTTGAACCAGGCTGGTATCGTATAGCTCTGGGTGATTAGCCACAGCGTTTATTAATCGTTCCTCCTTAGCTTAGGCTGTACCTGCCCCTGTAAACTGGGTCAAAGCATTATATCAACAGGCTCCTGATTGGTTGATGAAATGTGACTTGACACTGGAGTTCAGATTTCTCCAACCTCAGCTTCAAGTGCAACTTGTAACTGCACAAAATGCACCACATAAAATGCAGCGTGTATTTTCAGTCGCGCATCAAACGCCTGATTCGCGCAACCAAATGCGCAAATCAGGCAGAAAAGCATTTTTGCGCTGCAAATCTACTTCTGAAGCATCGCGGGACCCCTGGTTGCACTTCTACATTGACTACACATGTAAACCTAATGCTTTGGTCGCTTCAAACGTGTTTGGTGTGAATGCACCGTTAGTGTTATGTTAGTCATGGAATCCAATTTTAACAATGTGGAAAAGGCTTGAGCTGAGCCATTCAATGCTGAACAGATGAGTTCTTCCATACGTTCTATCTATTCATCCAAATCATTAGTACCGTATCACACAGAAAGTGGAGATGAGGAAGTGACCTTTTTATGTCACTGATATGTCTACAACTGTAAAATGCTGGAGACTTATCTTCACAGCACTGTTTGTGCATGGAGGAGTATTTATCAGCACACATACTTTATAAAGAACCGGCTTTAGCTCATCAAGGTTCTTCCTCTTGATCACCAGGTATACTTGTGAAAATTAGATTAATTGAGAAGGAGCATAGTCCATCGCTTGCATCATTTCCATATGAGTGCTGCCTCTCTCTCACAGGAGTGTTATTGTTATTACCAGCATTTTTCTCCTCCAGGGTTCTGTTAGTTTTCACAGATCTCATGTTCTCACCATCTTGTGTTGATAATGGGGCGACTGTGGCTCGGTGGTTAGAGCGGTCATCCTCTGATTTGAAGGTTGGTGGATCGATCCCGGCTTCCACCACATGTCGAAGTGTCCTTGGGCAAGACACTGAACCCCATGTTGCCCCCCGATCTGCGTATCGGGTTGTGTGAGTGTTAGCCCCTACCCTCTCCCCCCGGTTTACATATCGGGTTGTGTGAATGGGTGAATGTAAAACCTTGTAGTGTGAAAGCGCTTTGAGTGGTTTTAATGACTAGAAAAGCGCTATACAAATACAGGACATTTACCATTTATAATGCATACAAACCTGCAATAATGATACAACACCTCTACTTTGCATTATCTGTCTGTACCTCAATAATACCTCATAGTTTCTGTTACATTGTGTTTTTGTTTCTAATAAATCACTGTTTATCATTTCTGTACCTGCTTGTTCAGGGTCATGAGGAGTTGGAATTTATCTCCTTGGTCACTGGATGAGAGGCGGGGTTACACCTGGACAGGTCACCAATCTATCACAGGGCCACATGTAAACAACCATTCATACTCACACACAAGGGTCCTTTTAGAATCTCAATTTAACTTAATGTGCAGGTTTTTGGTCTGAGGGAGGAAACCCACACATGCACATGGAGAACATGAAGAGAACATGCATGAAGCTCCAACCGGGTGTTGAACTTGCAACTTTCCTGCTACAAGGCAACAATACAAGTGAATGCACAACAGTGCAGAACCCCCAAAAAAAAACAAAAGGGGAAAAAAAACCCTCTTCATGTTTAAATTGCATTCAGCTTCACTCTCGGCCTGGCAGGGTCACCGACCAGTTCCAGTTTAATTACTTCTCCTAACTGTTTGATGGTGTCATGGAAAGCCAACAGTTCCACTGTTCCACATTTATAACCTCTGTCTGCGCGTGTAGGCACAAACTACTGTGTGAATTTCAGAGAAAAAAAGCAGCTCCCTTATTTCTGTAGCTATTAAAGACACATCTGATGCCTTTACATCTGACAAGGGCTGCCAGGATACAATAAAGCAGACTCTGAGGACAGAAACTGTTAGAAAATAACTTCAGAGACCACATACTGACTCAGCTGTGCGATAATTATTCATTAACGGCTCAAACATACTTTTAAGACATGATACATTTGACATTTTTACTTGAGTTTTCAGTCCAGCAGTCTCAGCTGTATGGAGAAAACAAACATCAAACTTAAATGCATTGCATTAAACATAAATGTTTGTCTGCTTCTGTGTTTTAGGCTCAAATCAAACTGTCACATTTGTAAATGCATTTTACCCCTGGAGTACAAGAATCATTCATAAAACAGAGGTCGCAGCTTTTACACTTTTCCAAACAGACAAAACTTTAGAATTGTGGAGGACTAAAACTACACCAGCTTTACGAGAAAGACCAAATCAAGGCAAAAGACAGTCTGTAACATATGTATTTGGAACAAATACCCACAATTCATTGTTCATACTTATAATTTTAATAGGGATGCACCAATACCAACACTGGTATCAGGTATCGGGGTCGATACCATTCTAACTTACTCGTATCTGTATTGTTAGTTAAAGGTGGGATATGGAATATTTTCATAAAAAGCAATATTTTTAACAAAATAATGCCTCCACTGGGTGTTTAGAGGGTTGTAGAATGAAAATAGAGCATTTCCTTTAAAAATTATATTCGAAGTAAAATATTATAAAAATATTAATTTTGGTGGGCACGACGTTGGCATTTTGTTTACATCTACCAGCCAGTAGCTGGCAGAGCACCAGGCACCATTTTGGGTTGCCTAATACCGTAAATAGTCCAGCACAGCAAGGCTGGTGCTGTGGAGTCTGCAGGTCAAGCAGCTGGAAGCACCGGGAATATGTGGTGATTATATACCTTATTTGCTTGCCAAAGGGGGTTCCCCAACATATGAAAAGTAGGTTCTGTGTGGAAATTTTTTTATTAGCAGCTAGCTAACACGTAGATGCAGCAGGTTGCTGAAGTGGGGCAACTCAGGGCTCCGCTTTTCGACTTGAGGACACACCACATAGAATTGTTTTTTTTTTTTGCTGCTTGTATAAGTTAGGCATGCAGGATGATGTGTGAGGAGGACAGAGGATCTTAAGAGGGACTGCAGGAAGTTTTGGTTTGCTCGAGAAGAACCGCGGGACAACTATGAGCTCTTTGCAACGGACTGAATTGACGATTGAGCTACAAACAGGTAGGAGCTGCTTTTATTAGAATCAGTGTGTGATCAGCAGGACTGGAGAGAATGATTAGGGAACTGAACTCATGATATTTTATGGTCCTGCTCGGATCGGGGATCAGAGTGGGTTTGGTGAGGAATATCGACCTCGGCATCAAGAGCGTATGCGGGGGGTTAATGAACCTTGCACCTGAAGCTGAAGGTTATGTGCTGTGTTATGCTGTTCATGTTCCATACCCCACCTTTAACCGATACCATTAACAGATACTTAAAATGTGGAAACTCTGCAATAATTTCACATAAAAAGTTTATTTTTTTACTCGAAATAGTAGTTTTGTGGTCATTTTTATTGATATTTTATTTTTTATCTACTTCACCATTATTTGTCGTAGCCTAACAAGCAGAGAAGAAAATAAAACCTATCTTCCAATTCACTGCATTTTTTTGTCTAGCAGAAGTATCGGCATTGTTACTCAGATCCAAGTATCGGTATCGTATCGGTTTGAAAAATGTTGTATCGTTGCATACCTAGATTCTAATGGGTTTGACCAGGGTGAGGCACACTGACCTTTGTTCGCATATTATCTACATATGTTTTCCATGTGTAAGACTGAATATAGACCTTCAGAAACCAAACTACTACCGAGATAAGAGAATATTCAGTAGACCATAAAGCACTGCCAGCTTAAATCACGTGGGAAAAAGGGTGTAAGTCAAATAAAGATAAGTGGCTATAATTAAATGTATATTTAATTAGTTTAATGATTTATAATAAACTCCCAGTGGGATTTTTGAACACAGACAGTTGATTAAATTGTCTGACTCGCGTAGCTTGATTTAAACTAGTGGATTTTTATTTTAGCTCACGCGCAGTTTAAGTTCTGCGTCTTGTTCTGTGACACGAGCCTGAATGGGAAGCGGAAGAGGTGAGGAACTGGGTGAGGGGGGAGGGAAGAGAGTCACACACAGAGAGAGTGTGTGGGGAGAAGAGAGCGGGACGCACTCCATCCACAGCCTCATTACTCCGGACTGTCATCCGCAGAGCGGCCGTCTGGAACTCTACCAGCTCCACACCGTGTGTCCGTTGCTTTTTTTCTCTCATCGGATTTACAGGTCGCATAGCATGGGTACGATTTAAAAAAACCTGCTCCGTATTACCGAACCGTAGCACTTTCATTCAAGATAAATCCTCAAAAGTCCGTCGGGCTGAACTCACATAAAAATGATGGAGTACTGGAGGCAATGCGCGCTGTGGTTGATAAACTGTAAGGTGCTTCCAGCTAGCCACCGGGTGACGTGGGAGTCAGCACAGGTATTTGACTTGGCTCAGACCCTTCGGGATGGAGTCCTCCTGTGCCATCTGCTTAACAACCTGAAACCCCAATGCATCAACCTGAAAGAAATCAACCTCCGACCGCAAATGTCACAGGTAAGAAGCATCACTGTGTCCGTTAATCTGCTTGTTGCCAAACTACACCGAACCCCTGTGGGAGACGGTGTGACCAGACTTCGTCGGGGTGTTTAAAAATGCTTAGTGCTTTTCGGGTTTTATGACACTCTACGAAAGACACCCCCCAACGTTTTCGAAATTAAAGTAACCGTTTCAAAATTCGGCTTGACGTAAATCACAACATTTCTTTTGGTTTCAGTGATACTTCTACTTTTCAGATCCTGAACGCGTAGTTATGTGGGTGGAAAAGGGCACAAACAAAACGCTAAACAAACTGTTGGTTCGGAGATTTCACCTTATTTCACTCACTTCTCATACGCCCATTGTTTTACCGAAGAAAATCTGTTCTCTTTAGTATTGCAGTGATCCCCTTATTGATATTTTATATTATGAACTTTTCTGACAATTTGTAGTAAGGTAATTATTGGAGAAAATTTGAACATAACTCGACTGGGCTTAACATGAACCAATTTTTAAGTTAAAAAGGGAGCAAAAATGAACTTTAAAAAAAGCGTTGTGTCACTGATTGTTTTACTTATGTTTAGACCAAATACTTTTACAAGTTTATTAAAAGAAAACTATTTTACAAGCTCTAGCTATCAGAAAATGTGCAGACATCTATGAAACATGTCATCTTGATGTCAGAGACTCGGTGAATTTAGGTGAAAAGGTCATTAGGTTTTTTTTTTCTACAACTAACATCATTATAATCCAAAGAATATAAGATCAGATGTACAGTAGCGTGTCTTTTAATTGAGTAATTAAGAAAAACTGGCTTTTGGCTGACAAAATGATCAAAGATAATCACTGTTATGGATGGGTGGCTAGATGGTTTCTGGCCATGTGGTCTTATTTGTTAGATACCATCTGCTTCAATAAGAGGACAGCCTGATCCAGGATCAGATTAATATGACAGTGAATCTTGTTGTTTGGCTTAGTGACAACTGACAGTGAGGTAGACACTCACCTGCAGAGTCTGCAGAACTGCTGTGGGAGTTTACACAGTAACTGTAAAACACTCCCATATACACAGGAAAGAGTGCGTCTCTTTGTATTAGATGTCCACATCTTATTCAAAGCAGATTAATAAAGTATGAATACAGTTCTTATGGCGCACGATGAAGAGTTGCAGTTGCTGTTTGTTCACAATTAAATTGGAAATCTGCAGTTCGATTGGATAAGTGGGCAATTTAAGATAACAAAGTGGTTTTAAATGTCATGGGGTCACTGGAACCAACCAGCTACGAATGTTTGCTCTGATATTTCACTCAAAATGAAATAAGAGGAGCCTGTTAGACCATTTGCTGGGAATATAAAAGGTACAAGAGCTAATATTATTGACTACGAAGAGACATAAGTGTTTTCTGGAAACTCGTGACCTAATGACACACGATAGAATTGTCCATCACAGCGAGCGGAGGTTCTGAACCACACTTGGTCTCAGTGAATATCTATCTGAACCCAGATAAGGTTATTTATAGGCAGCCTCTGCTTCATGCATGGCTGCGTCATATTCTCAGCCAATAAAGAAGCAACGTTAGGAAGCAAATTAAAATTAGTGGTTAACCTCTGTAAAACTGAATGGATTTACACATTGGGTTTGCAAGCTCCGCCCACAGATGCTGCTTTTATTGCTTGTGGCTCAGTCATGGGTTCCTTTGAATTCTATTTTATAATTTCCATGTTGAACTGTTATACTACAGGTGTGACGTTTCTCTCAAGCCTTGTTCCAACTGTTTACACAAGCAGGCTACCAGACAACATGTAATATCAATAAGAACCATTAAAAATCACATGTAACCTAAGTTTTTCCTATATTAGTGGTATAATTTGTATTTAATATAAATAATTATTGAAATATACGAGGTATTTGTCATGAAAGTAGCTACTTGCTGTGCGTGTCAGTAGATCAGGACGGACCTTTTTGCCATTCGGCACACAGACGCTCGGCGTGTTGATGTTACAAGTGTGATTCGCTGATGTTTGGAATCAGGAGTGTTACAACTCCATGTTGGAAACTATTAGCAGAAATCACTCCCCAAAGTCTGAATCCCCATCCAGCCCTGACCCCATTATCCAACATGGCTACCTCACACCTGAAAGCTGCTGTAAAAACTTTATATTTTCACTCGTGTGTGTCGGTAATTCAGTCACACAGTTCTGTCCACCAACTATCAGTCAACAGAGAAATGCATTGCACATACCTGGGTCCTGCTGGTTTCTCTGTCCAGCTTGAACACGGTGTGGTTGGATCTGATGTCCCACCCAGATCCGGGTTCTGATCTCTGAGATACGTGGAAGGCAGTACAACTGCTTGTATCACTGTAAGGGGGTGTGAGGAGGAAAAGGTGGGTGTCCGAACCCCCCTGAACAACTTTCCTCCCTCTGGGTTCTCCGAAGTTGGATTTACATAACTGCGAGCGGAGCTGCTTCCCTCTAACCCTGCATAATGCATGAGGGGGGGGGGCAGCAGCTACTTTGCCATTGGCCAGTAATAACCCATGAGACGCTACCGAAGCCCCACCCGTGGGACCTGTGAGATAGAGAGACAAAGGCAGTGAAAGGATACGGGGGGGAGCAGAGGCATCTCAGAATATAAAGGGCTGGGGGGGGCTGTTTAATTAAACTGCTGCACATGTAAAGCTCTGGAGAGTCCACATGTGTGATGCTGGTATCAGGATGTGCTGCTTCTGTTTCCTGGAACGTTTGCTGTGTTCAGCAGGCCGGGGGGGTGGGGGGGTGGGGAGGGTGGGTGGGTGGGGGTCTTTGTAGGGGGAAAGGGAGCAGGTAGATTGTTTTTTGTATAAAAGAGCTGATGTGTAATCTATAACTCTGCTGCTCATTGATTGGTTAACTGGACGTCACGTGTTTGAGTTCCTTGAAGTTCCAGTCAAGGGCGTAAGCAACATTTTCATTCACCCTCTTTGATCAGACTTTTATGAGCCAATTACTCGGTCTAGACGCCGGCCGACGACAGCAAGCGCATCTCATTTGTTTGGCAGGCAGAGAAACGCCACATATTCATGGTTTCAGCTGTAAGAGGAACTGCTCGTCATGGTGTAACCAACTTGCACGCAGCGTGCAATGCAAGCGACTGCTGCGTGTAGGTCAGTGTTACAAAAGGCCAAAAATCTCCCAAATCCACTTTGTATCAGCTGGTAACAACTTTCACCTGCAAATAAATGGAACCAAAAACAAACTTTCGTAACACAAAGTATGTTGAGCTTCGTTTTCGAGTCAGAAAAAACTCTAAAACTTCATCTCTCAAACTTGTTGAACCCTCCATCGTCTTGCTTTCCATGACCCAGAATTACACTCAGTTGATTCAGAGCGAGAACGCTTTTTTTCTGTGGAACCACCGGCTGCTGAGAGGCTCTTGCACAGATCAGCTGTGAAACCTCGACGTGAACAGGAAATCAGGAAATGGAATTGAGGAAGGAAGTGAAACTAAACATGCCCTCGATCAAGTTCAGACCAACTGCGCCGTCGTGTCCGGAGCAATGAAGAAAAAAGCCGCTTCGGGCCGTAAAAACCAAACAAACACATGTAACTTTTGCCTTCACACAGTCGACCTCTGAGATTTTAAATGTTATTAATTCTGCTCCATAAATGAACACAATCATAGAAAGACTCTTTTCCATGATACAACAGGCGTGTATCATTTCAGCTGACCTGTCGGTGACTTTCACAGGCTGAACCAGCTGTATTACTCATGTAGACTCAGAGAATACTGTTATACATTACGCACGGCGCATGTGTTTATTTTATCAATCTGAGCTGAAGACGCTTCGATGTGAAAATAAGATGAGAAAAGCCGGTTTCACAGAGCGAGCGTGACGTTCGGAAGGCTTCAAAGGCTCTGGCGCTCGCTCTCTTGCACAGAAACAAAAGTTAGATGGAGAGAGCGTGGGAGGATGAGAAAGACAAAGAGGGGGTGACTTAATTCACTTTATTGGGGTTTAGTTTAAGAGGACTGGAGTTGTGTGTGAGACAGATTGAAGAAGTGCTGCGTGACAAATGTATGTAACGTGTGAAAAATTGGTGGGAAAATCAGCCATTAAATAGCAATAATAATGGAATAAAGAGGATTCCAGGATTGTCAGTGTTGCTAAAATGGAATTTAATGACGAGAAAAAAACACAAGGGAGGAGAAGCAGATTAAACTGTGGGCTCAGATTTGATGTTTTTGTTCTTTTATAATCAAGTTGTGGGGTTCAATCCTGGTCCTCGAGGGCCACAATCCAGTGTTTCAGTTGAACCAACACCTGGTTCAGTCCGTCATCACGTCGATCATCCACTCGTTCAAATCAGCTGATACAGAGAAACATGGATGTGTGATGTCACAATCTGTTCTCAAATTTCTATATTAACTGATAATTGATTAACTGAAGAAATCGCGCCACCGGTAGGTGAACAATGGTTCTGATAAAAGCAGGTAAAAAAATATCTGATTCAATTCTGTCAGTAAAAGTTTTATCTGATTACAGTAATAGTACATTTGTGGATGTTCTGTAGCTCCACGGGCTCGAACACCCAATGACACATACAGTAAACTAACCCAAATAAAAGAAAATACCTCAAATAAAACAAGAAAAACATCTTGTATCTGAATAAACAAAAACTGAAAATACAAAAACCCAAAACAGGGACAGTGAAATGTAACTAGCTGCACCGTCGCATCCGGAGCAACGAAGAGAAAAACTGCTTTAGGCCATAAAAACCAAAAAATGTCAACTTCTCTCTTCACAGAGTCGATCTCTTAGATTTTAATGCCAGTTCGGCATTTTTGACAAGAAATTGAGAAATAAGCAAGTGCATGAGCATGTCATGTGGTTTGACAGTCAAATGTCACAACACAGTGTTTTATGTTTTTAAAGAGGCAATTTCATACACATTTCAGGACTTTGTGGTTATTTCTTAAGTATTAACCAGTAATATGAAAAATGTGCATTTGACTGTGAGAGTTACAGAAGTTTATTTAGTGTTTCTAAACAGACCAATCGCTTTCACAGTTGGGAGGCGGGGTTTTAGGTAAACCGAGCGTTTTTACTTCCTGGTCACAGAATAACTTGAGAATATAAGTTATATTTAAGGACAAATGAAGTGAATATAACTCAAACAGTAAGGTTTTATCATATATGTGCCGATCCAAGATGTTGAAAACTGTAAAATAGCATGATACAGTCCCTTTAATTCAGTTCCAAGCAGCAGAAAACAGACTGTAAACTGTTTTCCATCCAATCAGACAAACTCACAATGACATTTGTCATTTTGTATGTTCCAAAGTCTGTTTTTAACTGTATGGCAAGAAGATCTTAAAGGTGCCCTGCCATAAAAAATTTTTTTTTCCAAATTTTATGTTGAATATTTTAGGTCCACAGGTGTTCTTGGTTTTGCACTGGGTGTAAAAATGGCACAATAACTTCTGATTTTTTCACTAAAACGAGGTGCAGAATTCAACCGAGTTCAAAAATCTTATCAGGGTGCTGTCATTCTGATTTTGTTCATTAGTATTTATCAGTTCCCGCAGTTGGGGCCACGCCTTCAAAGTTATCTCAGCTATTCAGTAGCAAACATGGCGGATCATGAGTGTTGTTGTGCTACGCTCCAGCTGGACTTCCACAATGTTTGCAGGACAGATGGCTTCAGTTTATTTTTTAGAGATACTCTCAGAACTTATAATAGGTTGTTACTAGGACAGTCGTAGCGCTGTTTGCAGGACTGTTTGGGTCTCATAAACTAGCTGTTAGCTAATCTGAGTCCAGCAAATTTGCATAATGAATATTAATGAGTAAAAGCCAGAGTCAAGGTCAATTTTGTAGCAGTCAGATTACTGAGCTTGAAAGTCTGGAAATGAGTTTTTCCTCATGTTTTTAGATATAAAATATTTCAGATTACAGGTTAATATTTCAGAAATAACCACAAAGTCATGAAATTTGTGTGACAGGGCCCCTTTAAAGAAGATTCTGATAAAGTTATGTTACTTCTCAGGTGTTACGAAAAATCTTGCAATATATTCTGCATCCGTCAGCAGATATTTGTTTTGGGTCGAGGAGAGTTTTAACCTGAAACACATCGTATGTAGACGACACACTGATCGGTACTGGTGTGCAGTGAGTGTCTGTAGGACGCGGCCTGACAAGCTCATGAAATGTTCTATCTCGGTTCTCTCTTTGATTTGCACATGTTTGTTGGAGCATCTTCTCATCCTCACATTTCTGATTCCAGTGTTTCATCATGTCTTTGCAACTACTTGCTCTTTCTTGCGTGCCTTGATATGCATGTGGGATATTTGCAGAGTATATGTTGCACTGTACACTTGTATCGGGCAAACTGACCTTTAATTCTGTTGCCAAGGTAACAGGCCTGAACCACAGCCATCTGGTAAATGCACATTAAACCATAGACGCTGATTTTATTAGGAGATATTCAGCGGTGGGAAAAGTACTCGCAATCAATTTTTATTATGTTACTTTGTTCTGGCGCAGATCCTCCGGTTAATCACTGTCGAGTGCTCTGAAAGCTCCCTGAAAGTCAATACGCTGTCGTTTTTTTCTTTCAAACGATCTTCATCAGAACTGACGTGCTGTTGGAAGATTCGTCACATCAAAGGAGCCTCTGCATTACAATCAGGAGCATTTAAAGAGAACAAACTACAAGCAATAACTGCTTCTTTTTCCTGTGTTAGCTTGTTGATCTGAATGATCAGGTGTTTCAGATGTTATTATAGCTTTTTACATGCATTAATATGGTGTCCGCAGCTTTCTGCTGTTGAAACCTTGGCTGTGGAGTGGTGACAGGCTAAACCTCTATTGGGTGAAGACATCAAATCAACTGAGCAGCGTATGCCGGGCCTTTGTATAAATGAGGCGCATACATTTTTGTGCTCGGTCTCAGAATAGAAACGGATAAGAAGAGATTACAGACCCGAAGGTGTTTCCAGCTGGGTCAGTTACGTGTGAGGTATCCTGTTCTGAGTGGAAGTGATGGATGTCTGCTGTCTGTCGGAAATGAGAAAGTCTTTAAATGTGTAATGAGACAGAGGGAAAATCTTAGAATCCTGGGGATAAATATATGAATAGCTGTGACTCGAGACATCGGATGGAGATGAGGAATAAGATCATACATGTTTTTGTTTTACTTGCAGTTATGGAGTAAAAATCAGTAAGAAGGTTTTGCATATATGAACATAAGGAAAATAATCTGATCTCCAAAAAAAGTCTAATCTGACCTGAAGTGCACAAAAATGCACAACAGATGAAGCCAGGTCGTTATTTATTCAACAGAAATGAAGCTAAAATAGAAAAACCAAGTCGGTTTGTAGGTTAACCTTCAGCAGCAGTAACAGTGGTTTTCTGTCTGGTTTGATCAGACTCGTTGTTGTGGAAGAATTTTGTCTCACTCTGCTTTACAATGTCGTGTTAATTCATTGAGGTCTGCAGACATTTGTTTCTGGTCAGGTCTCTGAAGTTCCCACCACAGTATGTCAGGTGGGTTGAGGTCTGATCATTGCAGCACCTTGTAGATTTGCTGCTGTCTCTGAGACGATTGTCCTGTTAGTTATGCTGTCAGACAGACGTCCTCACATCTGACTCTACGACACTTTGGTTTACAGAAGAGTTCGGGGTCGACTTGATGAATGTGAGGTGTCCAGGTCTTATTTTTAATCGGTTGCTAAGTTCAAGTTGATTAAAAACAACAAGAAGTAAAAAAACCAAACACTCATGTCCAAGTCATTAAAACAATCTAGTCAGTATCAAGAGCCAGAAACTAAGGCGGAACAGGTGGGCGGGGCCGATAGCAGATTTCACCGCCAGGGCCGTTTGTGTAGAATGCCAAGCCGGATTAAACAGGTTGTGGCATCTGGAAAAAGGTTCTTCTACTAGCAGTTTAAATAAAGTTGTATCATACTGACAGGGTAATAACTCGGGGGTCATGGGGGTTCAGACCTGTGAAACTGAGAGGTGGCTATATAACTATGTTATTTCAGACAGATTGTAAAACAAGCCCAAATCATCAGCCCACCACCACCATGCTGACAGCTGGAATGGGGTGGTAATGCTAATGTACTGTGCGTTAATGTTAAAGACCCACTCTGATCATCTTTTGAGCTAGTTTAAAGCGTCTCAGTGGTTTTTAAATTATGATTATGGCATTTTTACCCCCAAATCACAAAACCTTTGCCGTTTTCTAGGATGTTGTTTCTGCATTGTGGCAGTAGCTCATTAATAATTCCCCTCTGTGGGTGGAACCATTGGTGCGGAGGATCCCCAGCCCCTCCCTGTTGCTAAGAGCTGCCTGTTTATGCTAGCTCTAAGCTAGCGGAGCAAGAGCTTGTGGCACGCCCAGTGCCTTTTCTACGTCACAAACCCAGTCTGTTTTAGACACATTTTAGAATCTGCTACTGAGTCACAGCGTTTTCAATGTAGAAATACTCAAATGCCAATTTGAGCTTAATGTTCTTAAGTTATGTCCTCTAGCATCAGAAAAATGCCACAAGAACATGTTAGCAACACGAAAAACATGCTTTGGAGTGGGTCCTTAAACATCTCTACTTTGGTTTTGTTTGTTTAAAAGACTCTCTGGTCTTCTGTTTCATTCTTTGCAAACCTGCTGCCGTATTGCTTCTAGAGAGAAGAGCAATTCTCCTGCAACTCTTCCAAACAAGCTGAAGTTCTTCCATCTTTTTCTGATTTACTTATCATGAACTCGAACCTTGAACCTGCTGATCCCGGCTTTTAGAATCTGAGATGGAGCGCTTTTATTTTATAGCATAACATCAAATTGTTTTGTAAAGGCCTTTTAACTCGTCACGTTAACGAGTTTGTTCATGAATCCCGTGCAGGCAGTGTGTTGGAATGGGGTGAAGTAACAATAAGAATATTGGTACATCTCTGTTTATTCATTATAGTTTTAATCCATCGTATTTGAAACTTTAAATAAAATATCACCTTCTCATCTTAGATTAAAGCTCTGTGTTTCCCCAAGTGCATGGCACACTTATAAAGGTCAGACAGCACTTGACCCGACGAAAAATGAAAAAAAAAAAACTAATTCACACTCATTTAACACAGTCTTCCAAGAGGAGGAGAATCTGTCAGAGCACAGGAAGGAGGAGTCCGAGGAGACCGAGGAAGGTTCAGTAATTGCTTTCACAGTCTGTATATTTTATTTAGGGCCTTTTTTTTCAAGAAACAGTTTAAGGGATATTGAATTCCCCACTTTCTACACGTCTTAATTTTTTTAAATCCTCCGTTTGAGTCACTTACACAGTTGATCTTGACCTGTGTTCCCATTACCTAGAGACTCTACTTCCTCTGAAACATCACTAATGCAATTCCTTCATCCTGTAGGGGGATGGAGGAAGCTTTGTGTGTGTGTGTGTGTGTGTGTGTGTGTGTGTGTGTGTGTGTGTGTGTGTGTGTGTGTGTGTGTGTGTGTGTGTGGTTTATATAGATATGTGGGGGGTGTCACTTGGGTTAAATTCAGGATTTAATGGGAAAAGGCTCCAGGGACGTATACTGGTGTTGTGGGGGAGGTACAAGATTGTCCCTTTTTCATTCATGAAAGGAACAGAAGAAGCAAGCAGAGCTACTATTATTTGTCTTTGTGTGAAATCTTCATTATGAACATGCAGGTCAGGTGAAGGAGTAAATGACAGAATGTCAGCAAGTCACTGTCATCACCGATTCTTCCTCAGCTGGCTCAGTTTAGCTGATCGCACAGTTTAATTGGCTTTGTTGTGTTTGAATGGGACGGAAAAGTTTTCACGAACGAACACCACGAAAACATCATGAATAATTTAAAGCTTCACTCGTTCAAAAGAATGTGATTTTCTTTTTAGCTTGTCTGGTACAAAGAAACATCCTTCGGTCGGGTTTTTGTAACCACTCGATCCTGTTCAAGGTCGTAGGTCCGTCACAGTAGACCTCTTCAGTTTAATTCAGCATATTTACTGTCTTTAAAGGGACTTAAGGCAGCTTTACAAAATCTGACTCAGTGCTGCCGCGACAGGCGCTGTGGCTAACTGCAGCCACCAGCCAAGCCGGCACGGGAGCGCGCAGACACTTTACAGACTGTTCGTCTTCACAGCACTGCACCGGGGAGGCTAACATACTTCACGTCAGGTCTCTCCACTCTGTTATTTGATTTGATCTCATCATTTTCATACTGTATCAGGCTCTAAACACGACCTATAATGTTTTCTCACCTGGTCACAAGGAAATGAGCCATGTCAGCATCCGTTTTCACTCCCAAATGCAGCTGAAGTTCCCTCCATGAACCGAACGCAATATCCAATATTTTGGCGGGTGCCTGCCCGGCTTCGGTCATATTTTTTTTTAGACTCACGAGATGCCGCTGATAAAGTCTTTTTTTTTCTTCGCGGTGCCACTTTTTTGGGGGGTGAGAGTGGATGCAGGTCGTTTGCTGGCTGCAGAAACATCCATAAGCGGACATGTTCTTCCTGTTCAAGAGCTGTCGGCAACGCGCATGCAGCGTCAATTTACGTCACATCCCTACAACTGCGCAGGAAATTCGGACGTCGAACTGCAGCGCATTATGTAGCACACAGCGTGTCCAAGGCAACAGACATATATGCGGATGGCCTCGTTATTTTGGGTTTTTAATGCTTCATGACCCATTAGCATTGAATAAACTAGAAATGCATGTGTAGTTTTTCACAAATCTTGCCTTAAGTCCCTTTAACTTTTCTATAATAGTTTAATAAATGTATATATGTATACATATAAACATTTTATTTTGGGATGAAACTAAAATTCTGTGTCAAAATTATGATGAAACAATCTGTTAATATCACCTGAAAATGGGCAAAAAATGTACTTTTACGAACTGTACAAACAGTCCAACTTGTAGCATTTCTGAATTTTCCGGCTTTATAAAGATTTTAAAAACATTTTCAATTGAACAACTTTAAAAAGGTTTTTTATAGCTGCAATCTGGAGTTTTGAGGCCAAAAACATGTGTTGCACCTTTTAGTCCCGCCCCTCTGTTTCCGTGATACTTTAGCAAACAAACATGCACGCGCGCCACTTTTGTTACGATGGACACTTCATGATTCATGTGTATTCTCAGCATTGCAAACAACTCGGAAATGCCGGTCATAGTTCTTCTAGATACGTGCGTGCACACATGGTTGGTTGATTGAGAGGTGTACTATGTGGATGTAGAACGCTATGGGCTAATAGCCTACTGGGCGATGCTCAGTGAAAATTAAATGTTCCTCTACGGGACAGCGGGGGGCTCTGTGAAAGGAAAAAATATGATATTTTTCCTAAATTGTATTACAGAGCTGGGTCAGACTGTCACTTTTATGGAATTCCAAAAAAATCATACATAAGTCCTGAAAAGGGGTAAAACTCTGGATTGCAGCTTTAGTAAACATGCACATATTCAGACAACTCGCTGTGCAGGTTTATCTGTGATGCATGTGTTTAAATGAGACAGTCATGAGTGTGTGGTAATGTAAGTAATGCACTAACAGATAAACTTCTTCACGTTTAGCTGCAGCCGCTAAGTGGTTAAATGTGTGCTAACGGACGCTATTGTCACAGCTAATAGGATTAAGGAGTAAGTCACCAGTTCATGGTAAAGTCCTGTGAGTCTGTCTTGTGTCCTTCTGACAGCAGATAGAATGTGATGATTCAACAATCTTGTTTGCTTTGGTCAACATTTTCGAGTCCTTTGCTATCCCGCATCGTCCCACGGCCCACCAGAATTTCGCAAAAATGTGATAGTAATAAGAAAAAAAGTGCAAAAGAGGCTGAAACCAACTCTGAGGAAAAACACTGAGTGGAAACAGTGACTGGAAGAACACGTGTGTGTGTGTGTGTGTGTGTGTGTGTGTGTGTGTGTGTGCTTGTTTTTCTGACCTCCTGAGGACCCGTTTCCTGACTTTTACTATCTTTCTGGGGTCCGAGGGTTCTTGTGGGGACCGAAGCCTGGTCCCCATGAGGGGGACTCCCCTTTTTAGGGTTAGGGGTTAGGTTTATAGGTATGGTGTGAACAGAGTTTTAGTTAGTCTTAGGGTTAGTTATAGATCAGTAATGGTTAAGGTTAGTAAAAGGGTTTGGGTTAGGTATAAATCTAGTTACTAAAATCAATGGAAGTCAATGGACGGTCCCCATAAGGATAACAAAACAAACGTGTGTGTGTGTGCACGCATAGTCAGTGTTCTTTCAGTCATGTGCTGCTGTGTGTGGTGTGTGTGTGAGTGGGGGGGCTTTTTATTTAACAGTCTGACACAATAAAAAAACCATGTAATCTTTTACTCGGTGTATTTTCAGAGTGAAAAGTTGCTGACTGCTGCGTTCTGTTGACAATATTCTATTAAGATAAGTAAGATGGTGAGTGTCATCAGTGATTTGGGGGAGAGGGTGGCGTTTTCACCAGTCAGCAGAGCCCTCATTAACCCCCCGACACACACACACCCCATTTCCTGGTTACACGGCAGACAAAAGCTTCTACATGACATAGACGTGACCTTGGATTGTGATGCGTCTCTCTCTCTCTGGTAGCGAAGGAGCCTAACAGATGAGGTTTGAGGTCGGCGTGCGCTGGATTCTAAAGCAGCAACAGAACGTGACAAACAGCTTTCAGAATGTCTCGTGCACGTCCCACTGCTTTCAGTAGGCGCAGCATATGGACATAAGGAGCATTTAAAAATCCAGTTTGAGTTTTTAATGCACACGGATCTTTATTTTACACATTTGTTTTAATGTCGTTAATTGAAGTGGCATAATTGTCTCTCTGTGTTTCTGAGTGTACATGTACACGTTACGCTCAATGATACACACACGGGCCATAAAAGGTTCCAGCTTGTTGCTATGGAGCTCTGACTCGTGTCAAGGAATACATAAGCAGAAACTGGATCTTATTATGGATGTTATGGATACAGAGCTCGCAGTCAGATGGCTTGTCTTAAAGGACTGGTTGTTAGTTTTTGGAAATGAAAAGTGGGATTTGAATCGTTCTGTTTGTTCTTACACAGAAAAAGTGTTTTCATTCTGTCTGAACTCAATCTGTTCTCAGTTCCTTATTACATGCAGGGAAATAGTTTGTTCATGTCACTGAAAAACAGAAATAAGTGCATTAACACTGAAGATTATATCAGAATGTTTTATATCTAAGTTATTTATGGCCAAGTAGAAAATATTTGTCATGTTTATTTATGGCTAAAGAAATATTTCTTTCTGTTACCAGTTTTATAAACTCACTAGATTTTTTTTTTCTACCTGAGTCACGTTATTGGTCCGAACCCCTTGATCTTGTAGGTCAAACCCCAACCTGCAATATTGATGAATATCTCAATAATAAATATCACAATGTCACAGTGAAAATCAATTTATGTTTACGTGAAAAATAATTGTTGCTGTTTTAAAAACGTGTGCTCCATTGACCAATTCAGACAGAAGGCGAGGTCAAGTCAGGCAAACATTAAAATCCAACAGGATCACATCTGTATGTTTATCATTTGTGTAAAACTACGACCGTCCACCCTGCTGTGTCCTCACCTGACACGCCCTTTCAGGAGTTTGCTGTTTTAAAGGCTCCAGCTGCTGCTGGAATCATGACTTTTTATCTGCAATGTTTCTTTTTACCCAACGAAAGACTGCAGCTGAAAACCTTGTGGATAAATGATCCACCACTACGTTTCTGTTTTATGTTAATACCAACCCTTTTACTCATCCAGCCATTCAGCTACTGAATCCCAAAAACACAGAAGAAAAGCTGAGTGAGAAGCAGTTAGTGGTTCCCTCATCCTGCTACACCCTTTAAAAAAAAAAGAAAAAGACCCCCCCCCCCATCCTGCTCCTGTCCTCGGCTCAGTGCAGATGACACACTGTCTTTCATTTGAGCATCGTGAAGCTGCTTCCCTCAGATAATACGCTGAGGTCCTCTGGGACTCTCCAAAGACTCCAGGCAGACAAGATGTGCTTGTCTGATAAAGGAAGTGATGTGTACAAGTGTAAACATTCAATAATATGCTCTCCGTGTTTGCTTGCTGATTTTTAGTCTTATCAGGCTCTGACTGGTTGGAGTCATCTGGAGGAGTGTCATTCACTTGTTGTGGAAAGGAATTTTCTATTTGAAGCTTATAGTTGCAGATTATATTTATTTTTTCACACAGTTTTGTGAAGGTGTAACGATTCTGCATGATGATGGTGAGTTACAACCGTCTGCAGTTCGTGTGGTTTTGGCACCATAACAGAAAAGGTGGGTGTCGGGGAAACTTTCTCCAGAAAGCAAAGGCCCCTTCACAGGATGATGACCCTCCCAACCCACACTCTACAACCTTCTTTCATGATCTAATTGAATGTGGCTGGATTATATCAAATTAAGAAATCTTCTTTCAGTGTGCATCATAATGTTGCTATGTTCGCATTACTCTAAATAATACTCTCCTGTGTCCTCACCATGCTGACCCTTCACTGGCCCTGTGTCAGGGTAGGAAAGGGTTTTATACGATACCGGTGTCAAATTGATACTTTCAAAATGGTACTAGTTCCAAAACGGTTCTTTAAAGAGGCCATTTCATACAAATTTCATGACTTTGTGGTTATTGCTGAAGTATAAACCAGTAATATGAAACATTTTATATCTAAAAAACGTCAGGAAACACTGATTAACAGACCTTTTAATCTGTCTGCATTAAAATTCGGCTGGTTCCATCAGGCTTTGGGCAGCAACTCATTAATATTCATTATTCCAATTTGCTGGACTCAGATTGGCTAACAAACTAGCCTATGAGAGCAAGGTATGCTGTTTCCTGCCCTGCTGCGCATGGCAACGTCAGATGTTGTGTCTTTCGGTTTGTTATGTCTTATGCTACAGCTTTTAGCCAGCAGCATGCTAGGTGTAGTTTCAACTGCGGGAGCTGATGAAAACTAACGACCAAAGGAGTTGTGACGAAACAAGTACCGGCTGTTTGAACTCGGGAGAACTCGGGTTTTATCGCCACCTGCGTAGTTTGAGAGATAAAAACTAAAAGAGATGTTGTTGACCTGTTTTCACACCCACTATGAAGGTAAGAACACCTGTGGAGCTAAAATATTCAACAGAAACCTCAGAAAAACTGTTTTTAATGGAAGGGCCTCATTAAAAAGTAAAAACCCCTCTCACACACACAGAGAATATGAACATGACTTTTATTTAAGTCCAAGGTGTTAATAGGTCAACTCTCAAATAATAAATAAAAATAAAAATAAAACAATTCAACATTGTGCCGTTCGGCTATTGAAATTGTACTGTACAATAACTCTGTCTTTTTTTTTTTAGTTTACAAAGTTTAAGTTTGCTAAGAAGTTGCAACTTTCACATAATGCTATAACTCTATTGGTCCTCTTGTGTATACTTGAACTCTGTTCAATAAAGTTCATAAAAAACATGTTTGTGAGCAGGTGAGAAACTGAGAAAGGTTTATGATTGGTCAGTCGATGTCACGTGATCATGCTGCGTGCACATGTGCCTATCATTCCCTTTCTGAGCATCTGAGAGGAAGTACGGTCTGAACAGCCAAATATCAGGATAAAGCTTTACATAAGGTAGCTAAGGCAGGTCAGAAATGCCCATAGATCTGTTGCTAGGCACTTTTTGGAAAAAAGTCACTAAGGGGTTCTGCGGCTGTGTGTACCTGTGTGAGGGTGCAATTAAACAACAGCTGTATATGTTGTGGTACCAAAATAGGGCACCTAAATTCACGGTAGATTTTGGTCTGGTTACTACCATTGACGTTCGCCCCGGTACCATACCTATACCAAGTTTTGGTACCCAACTCTAGTGTTGGCCTTGCATTGGCCCTGCCCTCTTGGATTGTTTCAGGATTCTGTGCAGCACATCTCCATATTTTTGCTTAAAAAAAAAACCCTGTGTATCGAATGTTGGGATGAAGTCCTGTGGTCGTGGTGATGCACAAGTTTGTCTTTGCCGATACTTCTACTTAAGGACATTTGCCCTATTTAATTTTCACCTGGTGCACAAGCTGGTGGAGTCACGTTGAGTTTTCCTTTTTTGGCAGGTGTTGTGCTGAAAAAGTTACCCTTGAATGGAAAAGCACCGTAGTGGTTAGGAAACTACTTGATGCTTTGCCCTTTTGTAGTTGTGTTAGCAGCATGTTACTACCAGGTGCTGCTGGAAGAGATGCAGCTGTTTATTTAAATGATAGTCACATTAAATATGGTTTTATGATTCTTGATTATTCAAACGTCACTCTCCATTCGTTACAGGCATAAAGCCAGTGTGGCTAGACCTAAACTGCGTCAAATTCCTCATGACTAAGCAAAACTGATGCACACATCATAAATACACCACTATCACGCTCCCCACCCTCTTCCAAAACCCCCGACACCACTGAAACCATGATGATAAACATCCAAAACCACTGTGGACCATTCCTGCCCCATCACACTGTAACGAAGATCCCACTGCCTCCCAACGCGTGTCTGAAGAGCTCGTCAAGACCCTGCAACAGTCATCCATGTGATGATTCACTGCAGCTGTTTTTTATCCAGTTCAAAGGAGAGACTAACTCACACATTGGAGGAGCAACTTGGAGACATTGCATTCAGAAAGCTGCTTTTTAAATCTGATATTTAAACATGTCTGCAGAGATTTAATCCCTGAACTGTTACAGAGGAGTTCCAGGGTTGTGTAATACTCAACATTTTAATGTCCAAGAGTGTGTAGATAGATCTCAGTCATGGGCGAAGCCAGGTTACACCCGAGGATGAAGTCATCCATTAAAGTCAATCTCACAGAAAGTAAAACAAGTTTTAATGTTTGATTTCTTTCCTTCCATTCTACAGGAAGTCGGATGCTTGTGTTGGTTAGCATCTGTGTGTCGACACCTTCCAGCTAACTCTCTGCATTTAGTTCTCAGCTCCTTCTGAAGAATGTGCATTAACTGGGAGACTCCATCTGAAGTCTGTGGAATTGTTTTAGTTTTACTGTTGTGACGGTGCAACTTAAAGAAGGACTGAATGATCTGGATAAACAGCTCTGAGCTGAAGCACCAATAACAACATGCATCTAAAGGGAATTTTTTATTTTATTTTATTTTATTTTATTTTATTTTATTTTATTTTATTTTATTTTATTTTATTTTATTTTATTTTATTTTATTTTATTTTATTTTATTTTATTATTATAATAAATCGAACTAATCAACAGTTCTTTGTGAACTACTTAAAAACTCAACAACTTAGATTTTTTTCATCACAGTGAATCAACAAATTCTCTTGTTTCCCATTAACACAGGTTTTTTGTGCCCTGAACTGCCCGATTAATCAGACAGATTAAAAAACTAGCAGACAGAATGGAAAAACATGAGTATTATCTGTGAACAGTCTTTGGAGAAGTGGGTGATGGATAATAATTGGGCCGTATGACTTGTGGATGAGATCTTACCCTTGTGTTTATTGTAACTCATACATGAACCTTATCTGTCTTCCTACCCAGTTTCTGTGCCTGAAGAACATCAGGACGTTCCTGGAGGCGTGCAACGAGACGTTTGGAATGAAGAAAAGCGAACTCTTTGGAGCCTTTGACCTTTTTGATGTCAGGGATTTTGGGAGGGTAAGACCCGCTTGCACAAAGTGAAATAGTGAAATTGCAGATTGTTTTTTTTGCCACATCCATTCATGCGGTCTGTGCCATCTGGTCTCTTTTCTCCTAAGGCACATTATGAAAAATATATTTTCATGAAACTGGATTTAAAATGATCAGCGATGAGATGATACTTCTACATTTACTTTATATGACTTCAAAATGTTTTTTTGCAATTGAAACAGGAAAACAACTTGAAAATCAGTAAATTGCAAACAAGTCCTAAAAATGTATGAATATCTGTGAAATTCATTCAAACAACAAATATCAAGAAACTGCATTTCACAACTTCTACAATTCTAAAACAGTTAACATTAAATTATTTCCATCTGTCTCTGCAGGTGATATAGATTATAATATTGTTTTATGTTTTAGTCTTTTTTTATCTCTAAAACAGTGAACAGAGAAAGAGCCGATCGCTCTCTCCTCCTGAATCATTTAGGTCTTTCAACCCATGACAAATTACTGCTAGCATGTGGTGATGATAGAAATAAGGTGTGATTTATAATCAGGGGTGCACATGATATTTTTGGCCTGGTTCTCAGAAGAGAACCTAGGGTTGTTGCTTGGTCCTCACATTTTTAAATGTGTCTCGCTGTGTCTCTTCCGAGCTCCTCTGCTTTGTTTTTGGTTTCATCAAGCTTCAAATTCAGTCTGTTTACTTTACCTGGCTCTATATTTGTTTCAATAAAAATCCTTTAACCTCTTAAGCCCCAAGCCCTTTTTTAGGTCTGCATCTACAAGGTCTATTTGAATAGTTTTGGTGTCAAAATAAAGGGAACACTTGTGAAATTTGTTTAGATGTGTAAGTATCAGTATTTAGGTCACTGACTCAGAGAAAATTAAGATGGAACACAAGAATAAATGAGTTATTTCATTTCCCTAAGTCCCCCGATTGGGGGACGTTAGAGCTTAAGAGGTTAATTGTTGAAAAAATCAAGAGAAACCAGTAAAATAAAAAAATACTGGTAAAAAAAAACCTTCAGAGTTCAGGTTGGATTGTTTACAGGTTTGATTGTTCACTTTAATCTACATTTAACAGTTTGGTGTTGAAATTTATTAGTCAGCTGTTGGAGCTTCTGTCATTTACTGTAACTGTTTTTTGTTTTGAAATGATGAGGATGTTTGTAATGTGATGCAGTCAGATAAAAAGATACAGTGGACAGTTATGGGGCATTGACTGCATATCCCATAGTACTTTGCGCGCATTCAAAATGGCGCGGATCACAGACAAATACGCTGATACTGTTGATTAAAACAGGTGGTTTTCTGTATTTTATAGCACAAAAGGGTAGTTATACACGTCTGTGCCACGATGGTCTATTTGTCTTATTCAGTGAATTTTTTCAGTTTTGACGCGATGCAGAATCCTGCAGTCAGCTGCACTGATCTGACTGACTGAAAATCCGTCACACTGGCAAACTGATACACAGAGACGCAGCATCAGCTGATTAGCTGGAACTTCGGCGCTCTGGCTGAGAAACATATCAGTCAAACAAAAGAAGTCAACGGGATTCTTCATTTATTTGACAATGAACCCGCCTCTGATTAACCTAAAAATTCACGCAGCTCAGCCAAACCAATGTTAAGTACGCAAACTTACGCAAACTTGCAACTTTTCATCTGGTGCGCATTTTATATTTTGACAGTGTGTGCGGACCTGCGGACCACTTATGTGCACCCCTGTTTATAGTGTAAAGGCTTGTTGCAGTTCTGTAACTTTGGGTGTTGAACTGAAAGAGATAAATGTGGTTTTGTCTTTGTGAAAGTTAAAAAGCAGATCCAACATTGGTCCAACATCAACTCTGGACTCAGTCCAACCGGCTAGAATTCACTCAGTTTTTTCAGACATTGAACTAAAATGAGACGCGGTAGAAGCAGAATCTTTTACAGCCCATGATAGAGAATGGAACTCTGAACGCCAACACCTCGAACGAGATCTTGCAATACTGTGGGAGATTGCAAACAACATTATTTTCAGTATTCGACAAAATCCTCACCATCATTTCTCAACATTAAACCTTCAGCATGAAAGGTTGAGACATGTTCCTTCAAGGTAGACTAGGCCTTTAATTTATAGTGAAAAAGCTGTCTTTCACTGAATTCCTATTTTTTTGTGAATTAATATCTTGATGTGATGTAAATGAATGTGTCCATAACATGAAGGTCTTTGCAGGCCTCAGTGTTTTCTTGTTGCTTTCACTGTCTTATACTTTATGAGATTTATGGGAAATATTCTGTCAATCCTTGTATTCAAGCTGCAAAATATTAGGAAAACATGCAGTTGTGATATTATTGAATATCATTTGCATTCTTCACCATCTGAGGTGGTAAAATTTATTACAGGCTAATGTCTTTGGGACAATGACGTTGGGCATATTTGTAGCTTAAAGCTGTAGTTGGTTCAGAGAAACATCATCTGTATTAGTTGTATTGGCTGGGTGGCTGTAGCTTAGTTGGCATTCAATCAGAAGGTTGGTGGTTCAATCCTGGCCAATCCATGAACCATGTGTAGCCCCCTGGTTTGTGTGTGAGAATGGGTTAATATAAGTTATAGTGTAAAAGTGCTTTAAGTGGTCAGAAAGTTAAATTCAGGACGTTCATTCTTTACATTGTTGAACTTTTAAGCCAAAGCTGGAGAGGCACCAGCATGACCCAACATTTTAATGGCTTCCTTTCATTAAAGTGAAAATGCTTCAGTCTGCAGAGTTTATGAGGATTTAAAAGTAGGGCTCCAGGTTCATTACTTGTAAAGTGCTCTTGTTCTTTGGCTTGCGGGGCTGCTGAAGCGTCTGCGGCTCGTTGACAACCCTGACGCTACCCACAAGAGGTTCTCTGGAGTTTTAATTAGAAATTGTGGCCTTTAGTAGAGATGAAGAGATGCAGCTTGTTGAAACGCATGACCAGAGACAGCAGGGTCTTATCGGTTGCTTAAAAAGTGTTTGTACATTGTTCAGACAGAAACTTCAGGGAAATTAGGCAACAGTGACTACGTTTACATGCAGCCAGTATTCGGGTTTCTAAAATGTTCAGAATAACCCGTTTACATGCATAAGTAGAGAGAGTTACCCCTGTATACATGAAACTTGTAATAACCCGATTTAAATGCGGATGTTGGGGTAGCGTCATGACGTACGGACTACTTCAAGACGCAATATGCGTCATTTCTAATTCTTCTTCCTGTATCCAAAAACAACAACAGCAACATGCTAACTAGTTCGGAACAGATAGCGATCGCCTTTGTTTGCGCTTTGGTGCTGGTACTGACCCACCAGCATCTCTTAACACGACTGTGTGTAATGACCTTCATTAATAGAAGGAGAGAACGTGAGCAAGAAATGGGAAATATAGCGGGAGCAGCACAGTGTGGAGCTGTGCTGCGTCTCGCCATGTTGACCTCGACTTGTTTACTTCCGGCGTACTGGCGCATAGTTTCTCTATTCAAAAAACCAACCTGCGCAGAACACACGTTTTGATGGGGTTATGCCGATATGCGTTTACATGACTAAATATTCGGGTTAGAAAAGGGTGACCCCAGGGGTAGAAACCCGGTTATGAGCACATTCATATATTTTTGCCAGTGTTTACATGGCCGTGCGGAACCGGGTTATTGTGAATATTCGGGTTTTAAAAGGGTTATTGGCTGCATGTAAACGCAGTCACTGATGTTGCTTTTCTTTTGTCCGGTTGTAGCAGCAATTCTTGTGGCCATATTGCAGAAATCCTCTCTATTGGATCAACTTGTATTTACATCAAGACAATCAAAGCTGACCCTGTTGATCACAAGTCCTTGTTTTCAAGAAATGACAAGAGAAAACCCCACTGACTCATGGGAAAGTCCACACTTGTCAAGCCCAGATCCAAACCAGCCTCGCCACTTATTTAACATATTTTCGGAAAGCAACATGTCAAACCAACTGTGTTATAAAAATGTGGACTTGGCAACTTCAGTATTTTTCTGGGACAAAATCAATGAAAAGATAGAAACAGATCGTGTGAGTAGGTCGAAAAGCAGCTGCGTGACTTGTACAGACGTTTTGTCCGTCCCTCTAAACTTCCCTTTTCAGGGTGACATCACAGGTCAGGTGGCAACACTCTTCTAGAGAATAGGTGATGAAAGATTACAGCTTGTGTAACATTTGGCCTGTTGCACTGCGGTATTCAGTCCATTGCAGTTTCAGTACTCATTAGGAAAGATTTCCTGAGTTCAGACCAGTTCTGTGTTTAACCCCAACTTATCTGAGCCAAACATGTCCACTGAAGTGTGAGATAATAATCCAGCTCACCGCTCACAAAACCTTCTATATGAACTTTATTTTATAAAGCAGTAAAATGCATCTTTTGAAATATAGATTTAGTTTAAAAAAGATTTGGGAAGGAATAGAAATAGTAGAATAAAAGAGCTTTAGATCCAGTCATCAGAATGATGTGGTTGAATAAGCAGCTGAGAGAATGAAAACATCCCTTCATTAAGTTGTTTCTAATTAAAAACACTTTTGCACTGCTGGTAAGATTCTTTCATTATGTGAGGAAATCTTTTCACTGAGTGGTGAGGACGGATATGCAAATCAGAATCTTTATCCTCGCTCCTGGGAAACGTTCAAATCCAAATGGGAAACATCGGGAGCTTTTACAGATTGACTCACTCATTCTTGTGGTTTTTTATTAATAAGGTTTTCAATTGAAACTGCAACCCCCGTGTGTCTCTTTACTGCTGAGATCAGTGCCAATCTCATGGTTTTAGTGCAAAATATGAACATACTGGGAAAAACCTTCTAGCTCTGCAGATGTTAGCTAAAAAACAAGAGTTTGAGGTTTTGAAAAACAGTTTTTAAGTTGTTTAATCACCTAATTGGTTTTATTTAGATACATTAAATAACATTAAATTGTTGAAATATTGGCAGGTTTAACTTCGTTGCCATCCTTAGTTCAGATCTGTCTGGTGCTAGCTAACAAGCTGTTAGCTGTAAGTCTTAAAAAAAATTTCAGTTTGACTTTCTAATGTTTCTCTCATTATTTTTTTTTTTTTCATGTTTTAGAATGTGAACGGATCTTTTACTTCTAGGCAGAGTTTCTGATTCCACACACCTCAACTGACACATAAATTCACCGACCCCTTAAAAACAATCTTATTCAAACACGTCACGACGTAAAATACTGAAAACGACAGAACAAAAACACAGGAAGGTCCTTGTTGAGAAGCATCGCTCTCCTCCAATAGAATCATCTCATGTTCTGCAGGTGGGCAGGTCAGAACCATGTCAGTGATGTGCTGTACAGTTCAGCAGAAGGAATACAAGTAGATGAACACACACATCCATCAGCTGGTTCTCTGAGATTTGAGGAACATTTATGTTTTTGATCTGAAAGGTTGCCCTGGGTTCGACTCCAGGTTCAGCTGCATGTTGTTCTTGTGTGTGTCTGACTTTCTTTAAGAACTCTGGTTTCCTCCTACAGTCTGAACACATGCAGGTTTCAGATCAGTGCTTCCCAGTCTTGGTCCTCAGGACACACAGCCCTGCATGTTTTAGCTGATTTGTGAGCCAAAGCAGTGAAAAGTCTGAAACGTGCAGGTCAGTGTGGACTGAGGACGTTGGTTGTATAGTTGCATAGTTGTTTCTACTGGTCGGACCCTGACCCCCCTACCCACCTACTGAGAACCGACCCTGAACAGGATGAAATACAGAAATGGATTTGCGGACGAATGATTGATATTTTTTCCCTGGAACTTCTGCAGAACAGTTTTCATATGCTGCCCGGCGGTCGCGTTACTCAAATGGAGTACTGTAGTGATTATTAACTGGCTTTTATCGTTCACTCTGAAAACAAACAAACAAATGTATTAATTCCATCGACATGCACTATCCTGATTTCCTGACTTTACGCCTTCTGAAACTCCTGCACTGCTTTTGAGTGTGTTTCTCTGTGGAAACAAAGTTTCTGTTTCTCTTATCAGTTTTACATGAGAGGAGGAATTCTGAGTTTTGTGTTGGAATGATGTTGCCCTCATTCGCCTCCAGTGATTTCATTTGGCAGCAGTGAAGCACTTTGATGATTTAAAGTTGACAGATCGCCCAGAGTGAATGTAACATACTGAAATCAGAGTGCAGTGATCCTCGCTCGGATGCTTCGGCAGAAGCTAATGGAGGTACTGGGCAAAGCTGCCATTCACTGTTGCTGCCTCTCTTGTTTTTTCCCCTCTTTGTTTTAAAAATAGCTACTGGACTACTCTTGAATAAAACATAAACCTCATGCTGTGATAGTCTTGATGGAATCTGTTAAAGAAAACGTGCAGGAAGTTTCTCTTCAGGACTCATTCTGTGGAACCTGAAAGTTATTTATTCCTCCTCTTTAGAAACTGGGAAGTAGCACCAAAGGAAGAAACACAATTATTTATTATTAGGGTCCAAATCAGAGCCTGAATTAGTAGACATGATGTCACAAATACAACCGATTAACCACGAAAGGTTGTTGGTGATTCAGACTGTGACAGCAAAACACGAGAGCAGAGAAAGACGCATCAGATTTGTCTGTATACAACCGCCTCAGTGCAAGAACATCTGGTTTGCACATCTGTCTTGTGGACACATGAGAGCTTGTGGGCTCTTCAGGGTAAAGAGAAACTTGGCTCTAGAGGCCATGAACACACACATTATCACACACCTGGCAGAAAGAAAGCTTTTCATTGAAACCCACTTTAAAAAAACTCTCTTAACGATCTCTTTAACATAATATCTTTATCTCATGTTAGCTTTGGTTGAGCTAGCTGAATTAGCATCCACTGATTCACCAGGAAGACTCAGTGAAATGGTGTTTTTATCATTTGACACAAACACTTCTACAGCTAAACTTAATGTGAGTCATTGCTCTTTTATACCATTAAATCATGATGAATCACTGGAATTACTTGTTTTCACATAAAACGTTTGTATTTTTACTTAATAGTTACACCATAATATTTAATATAGTGTTACTCATTTTAGGTTTTACTTTCCAAATTTTCAGTCCACCATATTTGTAGCTCCCATGAAGCCTTTCATGAATTATGGGTGTGAACTGTTTGTTTGTATGCAAACAGTGATAAAATTAGTTCAAGCTCAAACGGGACAATAAAATCATACCTGTTTACATCGAGGTACGGGAGGAAGACCTGAAGAACTGGCCACAGATTACATAGACTAGTATATTTAGCTACTTTACCGCATATCATATCACTGAAGCCCCGTTGAAAATTTGGGAAAATATGCAACAATTTGAAATTGATTGTATGAGTAAAAAAAACTACCTCAGAGTCAGAAATTATTCTTAAACACGGCTGTCGTGAAACAATGCTTTTAGTTTTATGCGGCTCTGCAGTCCGTGTCATAAATACATGTTGCATTTTTAATTGCAGAGAAAATCATAATACCAAATATGGACAGATGCTATAATACTGTGCCCTCCATACATGTGAGATCATACTTGATGTTCTTGTGACATGGTTTTCAGTCCTTTTGTGGATGTGGCATCTTTTCTTCAGTGGTTTATCACAGCACAGCCACTACAGTGGGGCAAAAAAGTATTTAGTCAGCCACCAATTGTGTAAGTTCTCCCACTTAAAAAGATCAGAGAGGCCTGTAATTTTCATCATAGGTATACCTCAACTATGAGAGACAAAATGAGGAAAAAAAATCCAGAAAATCACATTGTCTGATTTTTTAAAGAATTTATTTGCAAATTATGGTGGAAAATAAGTATTTGGTCAATAACAAAAGTTAATCTCAATACTTTGTTATATAGCCTTTGTTGGCAATGACAGAGGTCAAACGTTTTCTGTAAGTCTTCACAAGGTTTTCACACACTGTTGCTGGTATTTTGGCCCATTCCTCCATGCAGATCTCCTCTAGAGCAGTGATGTTTTGGGGCTGACGCTGGGCAACAC
>SSNP01000074.1:848685-865708 GCA_006937955.1 Pachypanchax playfairii | reverse complement strand
ATGATCCAGAAGAGGATTGGGAGAACATCATATGGTCAGATGAAACCAAAATAGAACTTTTTGGTAGAAACTCAACTTGTCGTGTTTGGAGGGGAAAGAATGCTGAGTTGGATCCAAAGAACACCATACCTACTGTAAAGCATGGGGGTGGAAACATCATGCTTTGGGGCTGTTTTTCTGCAAGGGGACCAGGACGACTGATCCGTGTAAAGGAAAGAATGAATGGGGCCATGTATCGTAAGATTTTGAGTGAAAACCTCCTTCCATCAGCAAGGGCATTGAAAATGAGACGTGGCTGGGTCTTTCAGCATGACAATGATCCCAAACACACCGCCCGGGCAACGAAGGAGTGGCTTCGTAAGAAGCATTTCAAGGTCCTGGAGTGGCCTAGCCAGTCTCCAGATCTCAACCCCATAGAAAATCTCTGGAGGGAGTTGAAAGTCCGTGTTGCCCAGCGTCAGCCCCAAAACATCACTGCTCTAGAGGAGATCTGCATGGAGGAATGGGCCAAAATACCAGCAACAGTGTGTGAAAACCTTGTGAAGACTTACAGAAAACGTTTGACCTCTGTCATTGCCAACAAAGGCTATATAACAAAGTATTGAGATTAACTTTTGTTATTGACCAAATACTTATTTTCCACCATAATTTGCAAGTAAATTCTTTAAAAATCAGACAATGTGATTTTCTGGATTTTTTTTCCTCATTTTGTCTCTCATAGTTGAGGTATACCTATGATGAAAATTACAGGCCTCTCTGATCTTTTTAAGTGGGAGAACTTACACAATTGGTGGCTGACTAAATACTTTTTTGCCCCACTGTATGTACATTGTCAGTTATTGAAGTGAAACGTACAGCGTTTTCTCTTCAGATTTTTCAGCCACAAACTTCGTTTGTCTGCATGTGATGGAAACTGGACTGCTTCTCACAGGAAGCATGGTCCGTGTTTGTAGCCTCTGATTTAACTTGGTCTGGTTGTTCGTGCAGCTGCCAGTAACATAACAGGTTGCTGAACTCCACAACGCTATTTCAGTAAACGATGGGTTGTTAAAGAGGTCATTTCATACAAATTTCAGGACCTTGTGGTTATTTCTTAAATATTATCCTGTAATATGAAACATTTTATATCTGAGAAATGTTAGAAAACACTGATTAACAGACCTTTCAATCTGTCTGCATTAAAATTCGTGTGGTTCCGGCTCCTTCCATCAGGCTTCGGCAGCAGCTCGTTCATATTCATTATTCGACTTTGCTGGACTCAGATTGGCTAAAAAACTAGCCTATGAAAGCAAGATATACTGTTTCCTGCCCCGCTGCGCATGGCAACATCAGTCGTTCTCTCTTCCTGTTTGTTGCGTCTTATGCTACAGCTTTTAGCCAGCAGCATGCTAGGCGTGGTTTCAACTGCGGAGCTGATGAATACTAACGAACAAAGGAGTTGTGACGAAAGAGATACAGGCTTTTCAGACTCAGGAGAACTCAGGTTTTATCGCCACCTGTGTAGTTTGAGAGATTAAAACTGAAAGAGAAGTTGTTGACCTGTTTTCACACCCACTATGAAGGTAAGAACACCTGTGGAGCTAAAATATTCAACAGAAACCTCAGAAAAACTGTTTTTAATGGAAGGGCCTCTTTAAATAATTATAAACAAACAAAAACAGAGTTTTATTTGCTGCTGTAATGTTTTCATACAGTGTGTCATCTCGCTTCTATTTTACTGCTGAAGCCATTTAGTTTTAAAATTAGAAACAAAGTGTCGACATGACACTCACACTCACATGACGGACAGTTTCTCAGCGATCGGAGAAAATTATTCATGATTGTTTCCGTCATGTCAGGTTTAAAGATGAAGCAAACAAGATGTGACTCGTAAACCCTCAATCTTAAAAATGCTTGTGGGTGGATTTTGTCAGCATTTGGACAAAACCATGATGGATTTTCAGCATTTTTGTGTCACGATTGTGAAATACTATTGATAGCATGTGCAGTGCTCTCATTGTTTTGCTAATTATAGCATTTTTGGGGCAAAATATATTGGTTTTAAATGTAAAATCACATGAAAATAAGAGGTTTGTAGATAAAGGAAGCATGAATGATTAATGACCACTAGCTATTGAACGGCTGTTAGTCTGCTGACGATGCAAATTTTTGTGAAGCGACAGCTTCCTTTAAATGCTCCAGGAGATGCCACCTGTGTATCTTCTACTGTATGGAAATAATGCAGTAGTTATACTTTAATGTGGCGTGTTGTTGCCGATAACTCATTAATCAATTTACCAGCTCTGGATCTCCAAACATTTCATATAAATTGGATGCACATTTTTACACGATTCACTTAAAGCCCATTCAATTCAAACATAAAAATGACATAACTTTGTCACTTTTACAGGTATTGAGCTAAATGTTGGTATATTTGTAGTTAAGCTGTATTTCTTACATATACATAAACACCCACTCTGATCATCTTTTGATACTCAGAAATGCAATTTTGAGCTTCATTTTCTTAAGATATAACATCAGAAAAATGCCAGAAGAACATTTTAACAACATGGTTTTCATCGGAGTGGGTCTTTAACACACATACCTGAACAGTAACTACACCAGATCTCTGTTTAAAACTTTAACCATTAGAGTCAACCCTGTTTGCGTGTTAGCAAAATCTCTTGTGAACTACATGGATTTTAATGAAACTCCAATAACTGAATGTTAATGTGCTCCTGATTAACTTGTGAAGTCAATCTAATGTTAAGAAGGCTGCCACAGATAATCTCAGCCAGTCTTAGTTAACACAAAAATGGCTTAGATTAATTTAATGCTACAGAGTCAAATAGTATCTGATAGTCATTCACACTACAGACTGAGACAAACACATCACTCAGGATCTTCAGATATTGTGTGATAAAAAAAATTGCTAAAACTTGGCTTAAAACAAAGGGGGGAGGGGCGGGGTGTGGTGGTGGGGGGCTGTCATTTATTCATTTGTTCTGACGTTAGATGTAAAATACTGTGTAATATGAAGCAGAACACCCAACAAACACATAGACAGTAAAGGGTTATTGATTTTTCTCAGTTCATTTTTGATAAATTTACCTGGAAACTAACTGAAGGTCGAAGCATCTCCTGACCCCCCACCCCCCACCCACATTGTTTCTCCTCCTCTGTCTATTTCCATTGTCCTTCAGCCGTTCTCTCTGCAGCAGATCTGCCCGGTCAGATATCATGTGTCTGCTAACGGATACTTGGGGTTTATCTTTACGCTGAAGGGGGCCAGAGCAGGATCTGTGGTTCCACTGTGACTTTGGAGAAACAGTTTAACAGCTGACATTAGAGCTTTATATCAGCTGATATTAACCTTAAATTCATTTAAAAAAGAACTTGTGTTATGTTACAGGTTCCTTCCAGACTATTGCTGCCTTGAAGTGAATAGACCAATAAAACCTTCCAGAACGGTGTAGGAGGTTTCACTTTTAACTTTGTGGGCGTCTGTCTGCTAAACCTGCAATTAAATCATCCATCCTATGGAGCTGTGAACCCGCCTACGATAGGCTTAATTAGTTTGCTTTTAAAACAGAACCTTACTGTCTCAATCCAAAAGGTAAAAAAAAAGAAAACACAAATATGTGGACAAAACAAAAATGAATCCAAACAGACCTAATTCAAGCTTGTTTGTTCAAGCTCTGAAATGTGGTCTTCTGCAAAAAGGATTAGTTTTTTCTTTTACTGGCAGGCAGCTGTAGAACAGACCGTTCGGTGGCTCTAACCCTAAAGAAGACTGGAGTCCAATAATGTTGTGTATAAAAGCTCAGTGACACAGCAAGATTTTGTGAGTCTGTCTTGCAGATTCAGTATTTGAGGCAAAAATCAGGTGTTTTCTATCAATAACATATAAAATGCCAGTATGTAGATGAGGAAAAGACTCAGAACTGGATCTTTTCTGTTGTGATAAACCTCCATTCTTCTGTAGAAGTGCCCCCCCCTCCACCTCCCCCTACCTCTTCTTACTCTTAGCGTTGACACTGAAGTAACACCACGATGGTGATGTATCTCGATTTCTTTGTTCTCCATCTGAATGTGCTTTGATGCTTCACTGAACATCCACTTCCAGCTCAGTTTGACTTAAAATCCTCTCTGAACTCTTTGACAGAACCTGCTGCACGGCAGCTGCTTCCGTTGGAGTAACACTTAGATTCCTCCGAGCGTAAATGTACACATGGTTGGACGTGCGCTGACCGAGCACGGTCACAAATTGCTGACAGTTTCTGAACCGCAGAGCCTCTCGTTTCTCAGTTCCCCGCCACAGAAACGGATCCACTCACAGGTTTGGGATGGGAAAGAAACATCTGCTCAATCTGTGTGCGGCCTCCTCGTCTGTTTTAGCTGAAACAAACATCACGTCGCTCTGTTTGCACAAACGCGCTCCAACAAAAGCAGAAGTATTGGCTTGTCACTGGAGTGTGTGGGTTCAGTTATGAATATAAGTTGTTCAGAAATACAATAGTTTCAGCAACATTGTTCACATCTCGGAACTTTCCTGTTTCACACGTCATCTGTAGCAATAAAGAATTTATTTGTTTGGTATGAGCAATGATGTGACTGACAGATAATTAGAGGCTGATGTATGTTGAACGTACCTTTAATTGGGAGTTCAGCTTGACTATTTCTCCTTCAAGCATTTGGTTGGTATCTGATTATGGGGTACGCTCCTTCAGGAGTTCCTACAGCCATGATTGGCTGACACCTGTGACACTGGTGTCCAGAAAAGGGCCGTCCTTAGCACACATATAACCCAGGTACTATGTCACTACATCTCACACTATCAGATGACTGGAGTAATAGACACAACCGTATGTTCTGGTTGGATTCCTTCCACCATCCTCTCTCTATCTGATCATCCGCTACAATCCCATCAACCTTATGGTAAATGGCATGTACTTGTATAGCGCTTTACTCAGGTCCTATACGACCCCAAAGTGCTTCACACTACATGATGAACTACACACATGTTGTAGCCACAGCTGTCCTGGGACACACATTGACTGAAGCCAGGCTGCCAGACACCAGCGCCGCAGGACCCTCCGGCCACCACCAAAGAGGCAAAGTGGGTTAAGTGTCTTGCCTAAGGACACAACGGCCAGGCGATCTTTTTTTCTCTGGGCAGAGCAGGGATTCGAACCAGCAACCTTCCTGTTACCAGACGCTTGAGCCACGGCCACCCACCTTATATGTTTTAATGCTGTGGTCACAGGAACATGAAGCTGCTTGGAGATGGTTTTTACCTCTAAAGTGGAAGTCTAAAATCTAAATTCACTCTGGAAAATAAAGTGGTTTTCTCCTGTAAATAATTCAGTCAGGTTGCTTTGTCAGAACTCCACATACAACACAAGGAAAAGGTTTGGACAGCTGGAAGACATTATTTCACGCTACTATCACCAGTCCAAACTGTTGTTGAGTTGCTTTGTCCCTCTCTGGTATTATTTTATGTTAGAAGTTCTATATTACTGAAGAATGTCCATTAACCTTGTCAAACCAAAATACTGTTTGTGTCCTTCATTATAGGTGTTGTGTCTTTTACACAAGCGTGTTTCTCTTACTTCACAGACAGATTAGTCTGAGCCATTTCCTGCTGAAGTCTTGGCCGTGCTTCATTAATAATTCAATGAACCATAAAAGCACCTGCCTTTAAGATGTTAGGGAGGAACTAGTCAACAATGTTGAGCTTAAAAAAGAAACAAATCGGCTATAAGAGCTTGTGGATATTATAACAACATGTAGCGGTGATATTACAGCTGATTTTTTTAGCCACTCATGATGTTGATCACCCCCTTCACGTGCTTCAGCATCTCAAACAACCTAACGCAACAAGAGTCCATCTGATTGGCTAAATAATGTTGGTATTACAATGACAATAAATTTGCGATATATTTACCAACTTCGTCTACTGTATAATCACGACATAGGACTTTCATTACTCTTAAAAATTTAACACACTTTTTAACTGTGAACGTGGATCAGATGGTTTCCATGCATATATATGTGTGTGTGTGTGTGTCTGCCATTGTTTGACTTGTGTGTGTGTCTGCATATGTGTGAATGACTCTCCTGAGGACTGACTCATCTCCAGGTTCAGCAGCAGGAAACAGGAAGGGGAAATGGTCACATCACTGCCTCTGTGCAATTCCGAGTGTGAAAAAACTCAAATTTTTTTTTAATGTAATGACAAGTTGACATCAGCATAATTGGTGTGTGTGTGTGTGTGTGTGTCTGTGTGTGTGTGTGTGTGTCTGGATAAACTGTCCTCCTCTTGTGTCTTGTACTTATTCCCAAATTTGGATATGGTCAGCTAGCGTGTCGTGAATCACAGCTTTTGTGTGTTTGAGATCAAAACAATTTAAAGTTGCAGGGACTGGGCCTCAACCCAGTTGAAGTGTGGAGTGGGTGTGTGTGTGGGTGTTAATGTGTTTGTTTAAAAAGACAAAAACCAAAATGGGTAGGAAAATTGGACAGCGGGAAGTTTATAGTTGCTTCTTTGTCACTTTTTGTCTGGTATTAGTGTGTGTGTGTGAGGGAGGGGATGAGAGTTGTACATCTTCACCCCAGATGAGGGGGTGCCACCCAGCTGACAGTCAAGAATCAGAAAGATTTTTGCTTATTTTAAAAATCTCAAATCAGTTTGTGTATTTTCACACACGATTCTCAGAGTCATATAATGGAACTGTAATAAAATGCCTGTTTTCAAAATAAATGTATCTTTTCGAATCATAAAGGAGATTCTTCAGACACTTAAAGAAACTTTAACATACAGGATTTTTTTTCTTTGGGGTGGGGGGTTGCTAGGTAATAAGGCTACTTGGCTGTGCAAACATGGCAGGTATTTATAGGCCACTGCAGAGAGCGTATGAACGCTAAAGCAACTGTGGTCAGGATCAAAGCGGAGACAGGCTGAAGTGCAGGTCTACAAACCAGCCCTCCTTTCCTTTCTGCCCTACTTTCAGATCTGACAGCTTTATACCCTCTAGATGCAACACTGAAGATAAACTGTATAAACATCAAACTGTGAAGGGAAGATCAAATTCTCACCGCCAAAACCTTTTTCTTAACAAGATGTTTAAGTGTCTCAAGGTTTCCAAAAAAACAACGACAGCTTTTGATTTTCTGTGCCAAAAATATACAACAATCTAATAAATTCTTTAGCTTTGTGCTGCCTTATAGTTTTACATGAGAAAACAATGAGACTCAAAAAGCTTTAGAAAAGATTCATTTATGTGTTGGAGCTGCAGTGAGCTTTTAAAAAGGTTCTTACAATAAGATTATTTTTTGTTTCATATACAAACTAATTGAATGGTAGTCTCTATACAAGTCCCCATGCAGGTCCCCACACAGGTCCCTACCCAAGTCTCTATACAAGTCCCTACACAAGTCTTTATACAGGTCCCTACACAAGTCCTTATACAGGTCCCTGTACAGGTCCCTACACAAGTCCTTATACAGGTCCCTACACAAGTCCCTACACAGGTCCCTACACAAGTCCCTACACAGGTCCATACACAAATCTCTATGCAGGTCCCCACACAGGTCCCTATACTTGTCCCTACACAAGTCTCTATACAAGTCCCTATACAGGTCCCTCCACAAGTTCCTATGCAGTTTCTTAGACATGTTTCTATACAGGTCCATACACAGGTCCCTTAGCAGATCCCTATAAAGGTTCCTATATAGTCCCCTACATAAGCCTCTACACAGATCCCTACACAAATCTCTAAACAGGTCCCTATACAAGTCTCTAAACATCTTGCTATATTGGCCCATACACAGATCACCATACAAGTCTCAATACAGGTCCCTACAAAGGTTCTTACACAGGTCCAAAGAGTTCCTAAATTTTGTGACAAGGTTTTTATTTTGCAGGGTGAGGTGGACTGAAGATGTTGTTTGATGCTGTATGAGATGTGATTGCACACCTGGTTTAATCTGAGATCACATACACTCACCTAAAGGATTATTAGGAACACCTGTTCAATGTCTCCTTAATGCAACTATCTAATCAACCAATCACATGGCAGTTGCTTGAATGCACTTAGGGGTGTGGTCCTGGTCAAGACAATCCCCTGAACTCCAAACTGAATGTCAGAATGGGAAAGAAAGGTGATTTAAGCAATTTTGAGCGTGGCATGGTTGTTGGTGGAGTATTTCACAATCTGCTCAGTTACGGGGATTTTCACGCACAACCATTTCTAGGGTTTACAAAGAATGGTGTGAAAAGGGAAAATCATCCAGTATGTGGCAGTCCTGTGGGTGAAAATACCTTGTTTATGCTAGAGGTCAGAGGAGAATAGACCGACTGATTCGAGCTGATAGAAGAGCAACTTTGACTGAAATAAACACTCATTACAACCGAGGAATGCAGCAAAGCATTTGTGAAGCCACAGAACACACAACCTTGAGGCGGATGGGCTACAACAGCAGAAGACCCCACCGGGTACCACTCATCTCCACTACAAATAGGAAAAAGAGGCTACAATTTGCATGAGCTCACCAAAATTGGACAGTTGAAGACTGGAAAAATGTTGCCTGGTCTGATGAGTCTCGATTTCTGTTAAGACATTCAAATGATAGTCAGAATTTGGCGTAAACAGAATGAGAACATGGATCCATCATGCCTTGTTACCACTGTGCAGGCTGGTGGTGGTGGTGTAATGGTGTGGGGGATGTTTTCTTGGCACACTTTAGGCCCCTTAGTGCCAATTGGGCATCGTTTAAATGCCACGGGTTACCTGAGCATTGTTTCTGACCATGTCCATCCCTTCATGACCACCATGTACCCTTCCTCTGATGGCTACTTCCAGCAGGATAATGCACCATGTCATAAAACTCGAATCATTTCAAATTGGTTTCTTGAACATGACAATGAGTTCACTGTACTACAATGGCCCCCACAGTCACCAGATCTCAACCCGATAGAGCATCTTTGGGATGCGGGAGCTTCGTGCCCTGGATGTGCATCCTACAAATCTCCATCAACTGCAAGATGCTATCCTATCAATATGGGCCAACATTTCTAAAGAATGCTTTCAGCACCTTGTTGAATCAATTCCACGTAGAATTAAGACAGTTCTGAAGGCGAAAGGGGGTCAAACACCGACTGCAGCCTGAAATCCCTACAGAACTGACTGGAACTAGTTGTGTAAACCTGAACACCACCATCAGTTTTATATGACGCACATTGAATTAGGGGAAGACAAACCTGAAGTTAGCTTCTGTTTTGAGATGAACTCCTTACCATCTGGACCTTCTTTGATCAACTCTAGTTCAAAAATCTACAATACATTGATAAGGCACCTGTAGGCAGTGCTAGACCACAGTCTTTTTGTCATACTGACTATTAACTTGATATGTTTCTTTAGATATTTGGCTTTAACTCCTTAAATGTTTTAACCAAAGTAAGTTTCCCTCCACATCACTACTGTGTGCTGCATATGCCAGTCATGTTTGACACAGTAGTTACTTGTTGACACCGCCCCCAAGCTTCAGTTTTAAAACTATGATGGTGGACAAAGTGGATCACAGATCAGTGAGCTAAGTTCTAAAAGTCTTTTGAAGGCCAAAGGGGCTTTAAAGTATGAGTTTCATCACCAGCTTGATGCATGAGCTTCTTGAAGGAGGCTCATGAGGAGCCTTCAAGAGCGATAAAACCACCCTGTGATTTTACAGTGGCAGGAGTTGAATGTGATGGAAGTCCTTGTAGTTGAGCTGAGTATGCTGTTGCTTTTATCAACATCCCCTGAAGAGCAAGTTTAGACCTTTTAAAATAATTTAAACAGCAGAAATTGAGGTCAAAGTAAAAGCTGTTTCTTCAGGCAGTAATTTACATCTGCAGATTTTTCCTTTGATTTTGGTGTTTTACCTCGTTGCAGAAAAGACCACGTTGCACAGATCTGTTCTGGTTAATAACCGGACGTGTATACAGTAATCTGCAGTGTATAGGTCTAAAGTTTGGATTTCTACCCGTAAGCAACAACTTCTGTGATGTCTTCAAAGTTTAATCAGCTTTCTAGTCTGCCAGGACTGATAACATCAAGTATCTCCATTCCACCAGCGAGTCTCATCTAAACTCCATTATGTATCCAAGGTCTGGGGCTTGTATCTGGATGCAGACGAACATACCAGGTGAAATTATTAAGAACAAGATCAGCTTTCTCTTCTGGATGGGAAACCCTGCAATCAGATAAATGTTTATTTCCTTCCCTTCCGTCTACTTTCTCCTCAAGTTTCCCTCTGGCCCTTCTATTTTCATCTAATTGATGAGTAAAATTTTATTTTCAACAAGTGCAGTTTCTGTCCAACACCTTAACAAAACACCTTTCACCTTAAATGTGGAATGAGGTGCTGGAGATGTTGGTGGTTGTCATCGTCTGGCCATCAGTAGCACTTTGAGTTTCTTCAGATTTAAGTAAGACAGATTTCTGAAACATAAAGATCCAGTGGAAAATGTGGAATTCTGTGTGTGTTTCCAAAATGTTTCTTCCAGATGCTTGAGGCATAAGAGGGTGGGGGGGTGGGGTCTGTATTGCTCCCAAGAGGTGGAGGTGGAGTGGGTGGATGCACTGCTGTTCGGAATGGGGGCGATCTTAAGAGTTAATCTCTGTTCGGTAAATCCACGTTCACCACAAGATAAAGCGACTGTTACATAACACTGAGAAAAGAAGTCAGTGCTGTAGAAAGGATGAAAGAAAAGTTGAAATAATACATGGAGGCAGGCCTGTGATCCATTTTACATGAAGAGCTGAACGTTCTGATGAGGATCACAGCAATGCAGTATTTATTACTTTGCAGTTAGTGAATGAGAATTATCCACAAGTGACCGCTTAATACTGGAAAGGAGGGCAGTTTGCTTCATGCCTTGTTGTTCTTCATGTTGTAGTGCATCAAGGTTTGTATAAGAAATGTGTTTCTCATTTACACTGCTCAGATGTGTCTTCAGTTTGCGTCCAACCATCGCTGGTATCAGAAAGATGCAACGCTGTTTAATTACTTCAAAAGTCAAAAGACTTCCTGAAGTTTTTGTTTAGGTTTGATGTTGTGTTAGGGCCGGGCGGTATACCGGTCTGTACCAAAAACTGGTGTTTATTTTGGTTGTGATACGAATTTTTCAATATACTGCTATACTGGTGAACAGCCAAGACAACGTCCGGAATGTTGGCAGCAAAGTTTTGAAAGGGGGGGGTGGGGGGGGGGGGCTGTAACAGCGATGCACAGATTACTGACCCAGAACAACTTATTTCCACATCTGTAGTATGGAATTTATTTGGCTTCAAAAGGTCGGACTTCATTTGCATTAGCTGGTGGTGGTAAGACTAGCAACTAAACTTAATTACTGCCCCCTAATGGCAATCAGATTTTGAAGAAACTGTGCAACAAAAACATTGTACTTTGCATATGACAGTAAAAGGGGCAATTTAAAGCAAATCTGATGCAGTAGGCTAGTTCTTTACTTACTAGAAGATAATGTAGGTAACATTGGTCGTATGTAAAAAAATATCATTTAGAAAAAGAAGTGATAGGAAACTTTTGCCATACCGCCCAGCTCTATGTTGTGTATGTTTTTCCTGTTGGAAAACCAACATGTCAGAATGCCTCATCAGGATGATCTGTGGGGGGGTGGGAGTCTGATCACATGCCACAGTTTCATCGTATTCATTCAACATATAAAACAGACATTTAGACATTTATCACCTCATTTATTTGTATCTATTTAAAAACAAAGTCCATCCAAAGTCCATTTTCTAAACCTGTTTCTTCCTGTTCAGGGTTACAGGGAACTGGTGTCTATCTCCAGCAGTCTTTGGGCGAGAGGCGGGGTACACCCTGGACAGGTCGCCAGTCCATCACAGGGCTACACATAGACAAACCACAATTCACACACACAGTCACACCTAGGGACAATTTAGAGTCATTGATTAACCTCTTGCATGTTTTTGGACTGTGGTAGGAAGCCTGAGTCCCTGGAGAAAACCCACGCATGCACAGGGAGAACATGCAAACTCCATGCAGAAAGGCCCCAGCCCGGATTCGAATCCAGGACCTTAAGTTAACGCGACATGAATTGAACATGTTTTTCACGTGATGACTTGTAGGGAAACACGAACATGTTGAAAACATCCCAAAATCACATGGAAAACCTGTGTGGAACATGTGTTAAACACATTCATCTGCCTCTTTGTTAATCTCAGGTTGGACCCTGTTTTCACTTCAGAAAGGCCCTAAGTCTTCATGGTGTTGGTGATTTTGGTGCATGTTGACTTGCTTTGTGACACGGAGCCTCATCCTGCTGGAAGTAGCATCAGAAGCTGCTACACTGATTGTGAAGGGATGGACATGATCAGTAACAATGATCAGGTAGTACTACAGGGCCTAAAGTGAGACAAGAAACTTTCCCACACCCCATGACGCCATCACCACCTGAAGCGTTGATACAAGACGGGATGAATCCAGACCGTTCTGCCACCCGAAGGGCATCAAACCAGACTGTGTTTCTCAAGTCTGTTACTGTCCAGGTTTGAGGAGTCAATGTGAACTGTAGCCTCAGTTTCCTCTAACCCCCTTATGACCTTCTGCGGCTGAAGCTCATCTGCTTCAAGGTCTGAGATGGTCTTCTACATACTTTGGTTGTAACCGGTGGTTATTTGAGCTCTTCTTCTCTTTCTATCATCTCTAACCAGTCCACCTGTTCTCCTCTGATCTCTGACAACAACAAGACATTTTCATCCAAACAGCTGCTGCTCACTGATATTTGCTCCTTTTTGGATCCTTCTCTTTAAACCTGAGAGATGGTTGTAGATGAAAATCCCTCCAGATCAGCAGTTTCTGAAACATTCTGACCAGCTGGTCTGACGCCAACAACCACGTTACGATCAAAGTCACTTGCCTAAGCACATTTAGTTCCTGTTGTGTGATTGGTTGTTTATGTTAGGAAGTAATTGAATGGGTGAACCTTGTGATTGTATTTTATAGAAGTACCAACTTTAGATGCAATTACAGTTGTAGAAACATACCAGTGTTGAATTTGTTGTTGATTTCGTAAACATTGGACACTATTAGCATCATGAAAACAACGTCCATGATCTTTTTTCCCCATTAAAGGTCGTATATGGAACTTGGAACACAATAACACAGCACAAAGACTTCAGCCATCTGGGTGCCAGGCTCATGAGTTCAGCTCACTAATCATGCTCTCCAGCCCCGCTGATCACACACTGACTCTGATAAAAGCAGCTCCTACCTGTTTGAACCTTAATCATCGATTCAGTCCGTGGCAAAGGGTTCACAGTTGCCCCGCGGCTCCAAAACTTCCTGCAGTCCCTCTTAAGATCCTCTCTCCTCCTCACACACCATCCTGCACGCCTCACTTATCCAATAAAATAAAAAAAAGCAATAAAATCCTCCGTGGTGTGTCTTTCAGTCGCAAAAGTGGCCCGAAGCTTTCATCCACTTCAGCAACATGCTGCAGCTACGTGTTAGCTAGCTGCTAATAAAAAAAAAAACGTTTCCACACAGAACATGCTCGTCACGTGGGAAACCCCCTATGTCAAGCAAATAAGGTATATAATCACCACATGTCCCCGGTGCTTCCAGCTACTTGACCTGCAGACTCCACAGTACCAGCCTCACTGTGCTGGATTATTTACGGTATTAGGCAACCCAAAATTGTGCCTGCTGCTCTGCCAGCTATTGGCTGGTAGATGTAAACAAAATGCCAACGATGTGCCCGTCAAAGTTAATATTTTATAATATCTTACTTCAAATATAATTTTTAAAGGAAATGCTGTATTTTCATTCTACAACCCTCTAAACACCCTGTGGAGGCATTATTTTGTTAAAAATATTGCTTTTTATGAAAATATTCCATATACCACTTTTAAATCATTATATCAAATATTCCTGTGTTATACTGCAGATACACATCCCTTACAGTTCATTGCAAAAATGCTTTTTTCTCCCCCAAAAGTAACTGAATTAAAAACAACTGTCTAATTTATACAAGCATTCTTTTAGTATGTGAATTGATAGATATCTCTATTTTATATTTATTTTGAAAGAGTACAAATGTGGGTGCATCTCTATATTTGTCTTCCAATCAGATGCTAAATGTAAGAATGACAATGTACTTAATTGCTTTCAAATCTGTGCCAGAATCATCTACATCTTTACATATGTTGGTTTTATTTTAAGTTGCTCAAAGCCTTTGTAACAGACAAACAAGTGCTATAATTTACTTTGAGGATTTCAATTATTTAAGGCAAATTCCCCAAGAAATCACTCGCTCACAGCTGCATGACTAATGTGCAGAAACTACACAGTAACAGCTAGTGATTACAACGGGGAGTCCTCAGGGTATGCTAATTGTTGCTAACCCACTTATGGCACATGGATGTGACAGGCTGGCTATTTGTGGTCGGAGCTTTGGCAGCTTAAATCGAGAGATGAATACATATTTCTTACATTAAAGAGGACTCTTTTTGCTTTTTCTGCTGCTGTTTCAGAACCTGTTTAGGTTTGATGTGTTGCGTTATGTCTATCATTACAGGAGAACATAATTTGTTCCTTCATTTTGTGAATCCATGTGGATTAGATAAGAGGTATTTTATATGCTAATCTATCTGTTGCATTGTAAGTAGCCTACATCATATAATAAATTACCATTAAACAGGAATGATGATAACCCGTTGCTGTCTGATTTAAAAGCAGCTTAACTAGATTGATAGACTTTATTTACTAAACTGGAAAATGTGAATTCTTCACTTACTTTCCAGCCATTGAATGTCTTGAGTCAATATTAGAAGTACAATTCTGTTTGCCTTGTTCAGCTGAGATTTGGATTTATGGCACCACCTCGATGAGGATCTGTCTGTTATGGCTCAGCTCAACACTGTAATCCAGCATCGATGGAAAGAGCCAATAAAACGCCTGACATGTAAAGTGCCATGATAAATAACTCTGCTAGGTGTAAAAAGATAAATGGCCCTTCACTGGAGTTTCTGTTTACTTACAGACAGAAAAGTTGTAAATCATAAAAAAGTATGTGATGAAACATCCTCAGTTGAAAAACGTGTATCAGCAAATCTGGATTTTTATATCCCAAATCTTCATCACTCAACTGGTGTTGTTAAAGAGGCCATTTCATACAAATTTCTGGACTTTGTGGTAATTTCTTAAGTATTAACCTGTAATATGAAACATTTTATATCTAAAAAACATCAGGAAACACTGATTAACAGACCTTTCAATCTGTCTACATTAAAATTTGGGTGGTTCTGGCTCGTTCTGTCAGGCCTCGAGCAGCAGCTCGTTCATATTCATTATTCAGATTTGCTGGACTCTGATTGGCTAACAAACTAGCCTATGAGAGCAAGGTATACTGTTGCCTGCCCCACCGCGCATGGCAACATCAGACCTACTCTCTTCCTGTTTGCTACGTCTTATGCTACAGCTTTTAGCGAGCAGCATGCTAGGCGTGGTTTCAACTGCGGAGCTGCCAAATACTAACAAACAAAGGAGTTGTGATGAAACAAGTACAGGCCGTTCGAACTCGGGAGAACTCGGGTTTTATCGCCACCTGCGTAGTTTGAGAGATAAAAACTGAAAGAGAAGTTGTTTTTAATGGAAGGGCCTCTTTAATAGAACTAATTCTCTTTAGTCTTTAACATGCAACAAATAAAACTATGACATCTTGCACAGATTTACAGCCTCTTCAGACTTTCCTAGCTCCATTTAGACTCAGCAGATGTTATAAATTTACTTGAACTCTATTTCACTGCAAACATTTTGATTCTAACCTGTAGGACAGATGATGAAGGCTCTGCTTTTATCACATTCTACACATTGACCTTTATAATGACAAATGACAGATTAATGTAAACTAGTAAATTGAACTGAAACAATTTTAACACCCCCTGGTGGCTGGTTTGAGTATTAGTTTTAAGTCCTGCCCTCTATGTAAACAAATGGGGTATTTAACTGACTAAATAAACCTTATAGGTAAAGCTCTTAGAAATGGGCATATTATATGTGATACATTTGGTATTATAGGGTTATACACAGACTTTATATGTAGTAAACTGGACCATTTACCAGAAGTTAAAGCTGAAACAAAACAAACGCCCCCTAGTGGATGACACCTAACTTAAAGTTGTACATATTTGACATAGTTTTTACCTTCCTTCTGTATGTTGAAATATTCATATTTATAATACGTTTAAACGTAACAAGTGATTTGAGGCTTAAAAACACCATGATTGTGTGAGTAGGCGGGACTTTAATACCTACATCTGTAGCTCGCAGGTTCCAGCTTCATTTATGTCGATGGTTCTGTAAAATAAACAGTTTTCACAGATTGTTAAACCTAATTATTCAAATCAAAATATCTCTAACAAGTGTAAAAGATGGTAAAAAATTATCTGAATTGTTGAAAAAACTTTAAAAAAATTTTAAATAATTTGTTCAGTTTAAACTTTTGGAGGGAAAATTCAAAATGAGTTTATCCAGTTACAAATTTAATAGAAGTTTTTCTTTTCTGTCGGTGTGACACCCTTTAAAGGTAACTGAAAATAAATATTTACAGTGATGACAGAAAAAGGAAAAGAGAGGTTTGGCAACCTTCCACTTTAATCATGACAAGACACAAAACGTGTTTAATTACCACTTTATCCACGTATGCTTTGTCTCCCCATTGACAAATCTGTTCTGCACTGAGGTAATCCACTTAAAGCAGAACTAAGTAAGTTTTTTCACCTCAATAAATGTTTTCTAGAGTCCCTGTGGGGGTAAACAAGGACTTGGCGGGGTGATTCGTGGGTTCCTCCCCTCCCTCCGGGGTCTGTGTCCTGAAAGCAGCACTTGCAACTTTCAGTGGATCGGACCCGACTAATCTCGCGAGAACAAACCTGCTTTACGGCACTCACACTCACGTACATAAATACAAGCATGAAGCCCTTGCCGTTGTTAGCAACGCCACCCTTAGGAGCGCAAA
>SSNP01000074.1:792179-839041 GCA_006937955.1 Pachypanchax playfairii | reverse complement strand
CCCCCCCCCCCCCCCCCCCACACACACACACACGCACACACACTGTGTGCTTGTCTCTTTCTGCCAGGCTGCTTCATCCCTCATCCTGCTTTAATTGGACTGTAGTGATTCACTCCATCCAGTGTTGCAGCTGTGGTCAAGCAGGGCGGGTTTATTAGCCTCCATCAAAGAACTTGTCAGCCTTTATCATTGGTACATGGCTCCTGCTGAACCCTCTCCTTCTAATTCATATTCACATAGTGGACTTCATGACCTACATGAACTCAAAGGGGTTTTTTATTACTTCAAATCTTCCTTAAGCTTTTAAGTTGGGACATATTTCATTTCTTGCTGATTGCAGGACTAAGAACAACAGTAATAATCTGCACTTTACTAAGGAGGGGGTATAGTCTCATGATATTAAAAAGAAATCAGCAATAATCACGTATGTGATGATGCATGTAAAAACCTGCTTGTGGTCTGACCTCATTGTCTTGTACTCCATGGTGAGACGTATGTTACCTGGTAACCTTCAGCACTTATACTTGCTTTTGCCAGCATGTTTTATTATTTCAAGGTTTGTAGTCAAACCACTTTAATATTATTGCAGTGGCTTCTGGAGACCAACATTAATATCACAGGGTTCCTATAAGTGCGCTGGCACGTCACAGGGTTACCACAACATTTTGATCTTTGTGCTATAATGACCTAAAACAGTGGGTGTAAGCAGCAATCACAGCTGGATCTGAGTGAGATATCATGTAATATGGGTTTCTAAATGATGTGGACCCACTTTCAATGTGTTGTTGAGAGCATTAAAGAGCAATTCACCCTCAAAACAGCTTTTTTCTGCTAATAAACTGTATTAGTGGGTCTTTACCAATGCAACCTTTCAGTTTCTGGGCATTTTTTGACATTTATATGTAAACTTGTTAAATTCTACACTTTTTGGTCTAAAAACGTCTTAGTGCTGCCCTCATAGGGTTGAAAGGTGGCTACTGCATTTGAATTTTGTGATTGGTTGAAAGCGGTTCATGCCTATGTCAGCATCGTCTCTAAGACACGCCTCCTGGAGTATAAAACCATCTCTCAGACAGACACGCTTGCACCCGCCCGCCCATTGTCTCACCAAAGCTGCACAGAGGGATTTAGAGCAACTGGCTGAAAACTACGACAAACAGAATAACTGTTAAAATCTGGACAAAGACTTTATTTTACTGCAGTGATTGTGTGGATGTGATTTGTGCACGTTATATTGCTATTCAGACATTTACTCAGACCCCTCTTAGCAACACGGCAGTAGCTTTAGCATTGTGGCTAACAACAATCAATCGGTAAACTACACTGAAAACTACGACATAGAGAATAACTATTATCAGTAGAATAATAATTAAATCAGGGCAAAGACTTCACTGCAGTGGTTGCGATTGTGTGGATGTGCTTTATAGACGTTATATTCTCATCATGGTCGGGTTACAAGTCTACAACACGGCAGAGTCACACTGAAGCAAATCTAAACATGGAGAAGTGCTACACGTCAATCACAGCTTAGGCCCGCCTTTTAAAATGGCATTTTTCAAAAGAGCAGTTAGAAGGCAGGAAGATAATTTAGAGGGGGTGAGTTTCTCTTTAAAGAATGTAATTTATTTTTTAAATCAAAAATATTAACAGATGTGCCAGAATTAGTTGAGTCTCCCATTGAACCAGCATCAAGACTGATCAGGATTTACTTGGACTGGATATAATGGCACTACACAATAGAATGATGTGTGATTTTGTTTGCTCAGAATCCAAAACTTTTGGTCCTAATACCCAAGAAGTATAAGGTTAAAGCCTGCACAGGTTTAATGAAAATAATTTGTTGATTGTCTGAGTCAAATATATTTTTAATGTGTCATTAAGATGAGTCATAAATGTTTACTACTACTACTGCTAGCATTTGTTCTATTGAACAGAACACATCTTTTGTGACATACTGTATAGTCGAGTTCACGTTTAATCCCTTGATTTAGTATACAAAACTAGAAAAGCACTCGGAGAGCTCCGCCAAGCACCTCACTCCCAAACTCCACTACGTGCGCTCCGCTCCGGCATGAACACTGGATCGAAAACGGTCCCATTGTAGTCAATCAGAGCTATTCCACTACCTCTGCAGTGCGCCGCCGTGCGCCACTCTGCCATCCGGTGAGAATAGGATAGATTCTATTTTTGCCGGAGCAAGTCTGCAGTCAATGTACAGAAATCACACCACCCCAACAGGATAGGGAACAAGCACAACTTCCGTTTTATCAAAATAATTTGATAAACAAACACATTTTTTTGTTTCATACACATAGGTATTTTAATCTAACAACTATTATATGTATACATGTATGTTTCCAAACATTTGTGCGTGTTTATACATGAATTGAACACTGTATAATTCAAAAATATATTATTTTGAAAGCCATTTTATCGATCCCTACCCTATACGTGGCGTTGTGTAATAAACACTAGCAAGTGACAGCTGAAGATGAACAAGGAGCAGCTGATCCTTGAAGTGGAAAAGCACAAGATTCTTTATGACACCACGCATCCTTTTTACAAGGATGTCAATAAATCCAATCCTGCGCATGCTTATTTGCGCACCTCAGGTCTTCGCACCGGAGCGGAGTCGTTGTAGAGCGGGTTCAGTGTAATATGAGGTCGGAAGCGAGCGGAGGCGGACCGGAGCGGAGCGCACGTAGTAGAATTTGGGGGTCAGTTCCACCCCCAGACCATTTATTGTGGCCTTACAGCCACTCGTTAAATAATCCTTTAAAACATTCCTGGATCTGTACGGTGATCCTTATCACACCCAAAATCGAATCACTTGTTCCTCGACTTCTTCCAGACATTTCCTGAAAAATGTAATGAAAATCCATTCTCAACTTATGTGGCTATCAAACAAACTAACAAATGAACCAAAGCCTCCTTATTGGAGGGGAATATAATTGTATATTCACATGTACAGAAATATAAAACATCCTGAAGCTAAATGAGTGTCCCTGCATGTTAAGAAGCTGATGTGACTCCTTAAAAAATCTTTTAAATGTGACATATGATGAAAATTCCAGTTTTTAGCCCTTAAATGTTTTGTGTAGTGAATTTAGAGTGTCTAGGAGTGCAAAAAAGTTAAATTTGTCACTCCAAGTGTTGAGATATTTTTGTAAAATCTTGTAGGCCTGTTTTTCAATCCATTCAGTTTTCTCTTTTATCTATTACGTTTTCTGAACTATTACATCATGCGACATGCCCTGGAAATGCCAAATATGGTCATGGACTTCATATGCCCAAATCTTCCGCAAAAGTGGTTTTTGTTTGCCCGGAACACTTCAAAGTCGAGTGCTTCAGTAACCTCCGCCAGTCTCAATAAGGCTCGGTTCATCAGGTTGATCTTCTTCATTGTCCTTTCACTCAGGGTCAGACTCCGGCTCGAACATGTACCGCTGGATGGAAAACTCCTCCGACATAAAAAAAAAATGCGAATAAAAAGTTTCTGCAGCGTTAAATTGCCAGATCTTTATCAAATTACAAAAATGGCAGAATGGGGTGGAGTGGAAGGTTCAGAGACTTGGAGGGGGGCGTGGTCTGCAGCACGTCTAACACATTTAAAGGGACCACACCAAAACCAGTTGTTCTGCAAACCTTTTACAGACACCTCTGAACAGGGTTTGCAGAGGAACTAATATAATAAAAAATTCAGACCTAATAACTGCAGTTCCACTAGATGTAGACCACAACTAAATGATTTAGCTATAAAAGGAAGTCTTGTTGGAAAAGATGAGTAGATGAATTTCAAATCACAAACGAACAACAGAAATCATTTTCCTTCTTTTTTATACAGACTTCAAAGGTTTCATATTTATACAGTATTTATTAAAAATCCTTATAATACGGTTTATTTTACAGACTAAACATGTGACCATCTTCTTGGGGTTTGAAGCTCTTGTGTTCCGAGCACAGATTGTTGATTCATGTAACACTTGTGAGTCTGTAAAAGTCTCCTGGGCTTCATACAGATGGTCAGTTTGATTTGCGAAATGTGTGTGACTCATAAAGTCAGCGAAGCCAAAACAGCACAGCTCTTCAAGGCTTGTCCTCAAGAATCGCCTGAAAGCAAAAAACTGGGTAGAGTCCAAAGCTCTGTTAAAAACACAGAGGATCCTCCACTTCTGTACACGCTGTACCTGCCAGCCGGCCTCCGGATGTCAGTAAGGGGATCAGCTCCTCTAATGACTGCAGCGACGACTGATAACTGGAAATCAGGCAGTTTTCCCACCCAGGAAACGTGTTTCTCATCATGTCTGATAATGATATGTCCATTACTACATAATATGCATTTAATATTACTAGGTATGATCAGTTCAAGCTCAAGTTAAATTATCTGATTCTTCTTTAAATATTCCCACAAAGTTCACACAAGATAGAAAGAGGCCGAGTGTCAGTCATTTATTTTTACATGGTTATTTCTTCTTTTACTATAAAGCTGATTTATATTTAGTGCTAATTCATATATCATGTCTCATCGTAACAGACGTTGATGTCATTAAAGACTTGACCAGGTGGTTCTTCCTTCTTCTTTTATTGAAATGTGAAGCTGTAGCATTTAGTTCAAAGGTGCTGCCATGTTGTATGAGTGTGTGCTTGAGACGTGATGCTGAAAGTCTCACTGTCTCACAGTCCCGGTGTGTTTTAGCACAAAATAATTAATTTCATCTTCGTAAAGTTGACGTATGGCTTTCTCTGTGAAAAACTGACGTGACGATTGGATGTGCTTCCACTCTTTGTAACCATCATTTTTCTGCAAACTATTACGGTAGTTTACTTCTCATCGGATTTTTCTGCAACCAAACCAGTTCCAAACTGTGGCGTTAGCTCCTCGCTTTACTTCCTCAGCCTCACGTCTGTCTTCCACCCCTCAGCGCGTGAATCGGTCTCGCACAAAACTACATCAACAAATTTTTATCGTGAGGAGAATTTTCAACGGTATATCGCAAACGTTAAAATATCGCCTATCAGTATTTTCCACAACACTGTAGGGGCAAAGATCTTTTGAAATGAAGCAAGCGATGGATTAACTTATCCGTTTTGCTTGTTCAGAGTTGGGTGGAAGTTTAGTGAAGTGGTGCAGTGTGCGCTGATCAGGACATGGAGGCGGTCGCAGCTGCTCTGCTTCTTTTAACTCCGGCTGATGGCGTAAGATGTGGGCTCGAGCATTTGACGTGTTCCCGAAGTACTTAACTTTGATTTTGCATAATTGACACACTGAATATGTCCTGTTAAGCTTCTTCTTACCCGGGAAATTGTAAAAACCAAAGTGCTCTCAAACATTTGCCTTCAGCGAGGACGTAGCAGGCTGTATTTTCCTTTCCTCCTTCATGCTGAAACTAGCTAGTTAACTAAAACATTGGGAGCGCGTCGGACCCGCCCCTTGCTGAAATGAGACGCTACGCAGGCCGTTGCATGACAAACACTATGTAAAACAAATAATTATAAATGTTTAGAAAAAATATTTTTAAGAATCATAACTTTAACATCTGGGATCGATTCCGTTAAATAGGAATCGAGATTCAGATGTGAATCAATTTTTTTCCGACATTCGTAGTTCACATATTTTGGCAGTAAATGTGTTGCTCACCAACTATAGTAGTTTTTATTTTATAGTCCTTTCAAAAATCAATTTATCAAAAGGACAGTAACATTAATTAATCAAAAATCACTGTCCAGCTCTAAGATATAATAAGGCATCAAGCAAAATTTTCATTCAACTTTTTTCTTAAATATTTTGATTTATCTTTTGGAGTAAAAAAATACAAGTTGAACTTTGTTTACACTTATTTCTTTTTTTAACACAAACTTTTCTAAACATTTTTTTTTATCCCACTCAGGTTGTTTTATCATTATGACATTATTTTGATAATATGATAAGAATTCACACACACTACCATTGAGTGTCAGTGTGTGTGACACACTGGTGTCCAATGTGGTGACTCGTGTAAATAAAAATGCTGGAAACATCACAAGAAAATACCTTTTTCAAGTTACTGATTCAGAGAAAATTTGAAGAAAAGTCTAGATTTTCATCTCGGACCATTGATGAGGATTTCAGGTTAAATGCTGCGACACTTTAACACTTCACTTACCGTAGTTGTGTCCTCTGAATGAAACTATCATAAACAGACCTTTAAACGGATCATTGTTACTTTTACTTGGTGCCGCCAGTTGACAGTAATGCAGATCTTTGATTTTAACACAACATTCTTTGCAGTCAAGTCAAGTCAAATGTATTTATAGAGCACTTTTAACATACAGCATGACAGCTGACCAAAGTGCTGTACAGGAAATCAGAAGATAAAGCAAAATAGAAAATACAACAATAAACAAATATTAAAACAAAGAATAAAACCTCGAAGAAATTAAAGTGGACTGCGGTTATAAGCACAAAACTGCTGGACACGTTCCTGTGTCATAGAGAATCTATATGTTTATATGCACAGCGCCAACGGATATATGCACAAAATATTTGGAGGTATCATATATGCATCTCCCTGAATCCTGCCATTTCTTACTAGTTACTTGACCGTGCACCTCCGCTGGTGTTCTCACACACACTGTTGCTGTCATGTGCCTGGAACCAGGCTGCTCTGGCGTTCACGCAGAAGTGTCAGGCGCGTCTGCCTGAAGCTGTCAGAGGGTCGCCAAAAAATTAATCACCGACTTCTTCAGTGTTAAATAGTGTCAAATGTAACATTTGTTCTACAAGGTTTTAGTTCCCGATCATGAGTTCTTAATATCGAATATGGAAAATCGTTCTGTTCTGTTACTAACTGTAACTTAATCTGTACCGTTACTGACGTGTCCATGCGCCCGCGCGTATCTGGCACATCTGTTACTAAGTGTCATAGTGGATCCTCTCTACAAGTATATGACTCGGTCGGTTTTATTCTCCTAATACATTGTAATTGTGTTATTACATCATTTCTGATTATCTGTTATCAATGCTGAACACTGATACCCGTGTTTACAGTCCAAATGACCACCGACGGATAAATACACACAACGCTTATATGCACAAAACTGCTGCACCGAGGTCGTGCATATAACCGTCGTCTACTGTACAGTATATACATCAGGAATAGGGGTGTTCATACAACCTATAACAACATCAATAACCAAAGGCTTACATTAGTGTAAGACAGGAAACACAAAACTGAAGTGATGACGGTCAGTTTTCTGAAGTTAATTCAAAAGAAGCTCCAAAAGTCCCAGCAAGCAGATTCTATATATATACACGACTTCCAAGTAAAAAAATTGAACATTGTGTTTGGTTGAAGCTTCATAGCGTGTCTGTATGAAACCATATTATCACACCTTCTGGTGTCGCCCACTGTCTGCAGGACTGCATTCACTCACTAACACTGAATCCTCCCACCGTTCAGCTGCTCACCACTAATTTCCCACCTTTGATCAGCGGCTTCAGCTAATGAACTCGACTCTGATGTGTGACTCTGTGCACGGCTGCCTTCACTGTGGTTGATGGAGTTCACTCACTCTTATTGGCTGAAATAATGCAGCTGGATCACGTTTTGTTCAGCAGTTTCCTTTTCTGACAGCGTTCCATCTGATTAAATACATGATACAGATAAAAACAACGGATCTACCATTATGTGGTTTTACATTGGACCAGTTTTTGTGATCTGTGTTAATTATAGTAGATCTCGTCTGTAGTGAGTTGGTGTGACATGAGGATAATAATAAAGCCACATTAATGGGGTGAGTTTCATGGTCATTATAAACAGCCATCACCCCTCCATGAAATTATGACTCAGTAAAATCATGATCCACATGACGGAACATTGTGTTATCTTTTATCTGGTGCAGCAGCATGTTTTTCTTGTGTGTGATGAATTTGAGCTGCACAAACATTCTAGTTTGTTTTAATAATAAATACAGCTGTTGTCTGGCATTTGCTAGATTGTGCAAATTGAGGAGTTTCAATGAAATAGTGATTATAAACATTGGGACTCAGTAAAAGCAGCAGGTGTATCAGCTGGATTAGGAAAGGCTGCCCTCTTGTGTTCCTTTGTGTTAATGCAGCACTTCTTCTAACAGTGATAAAATAACACATTCCTGTTTTTATCGCAGGTTATGGACACACTATCCAAACTCTCCCACTCAGCCATCGCACAACAAACAGGAATCAGGTAATCTGAAGTGAAAAGAAGAATAAAATCATTTATGTTTCTTTTTAAATATAAACTCATCTCTTTGTCTTCTTCTCTCAGGCCCTTTCCTACTGAGGAAAGTCTTGAAGATGAGGACATTTATAACCACCTGGAGGATCTAATAGAGTATGTTTCATACTCCACTTCACACGTATTTAACATACAAGACACATAGTTGTGATGCTGATCGTAAATTCATAGAAAAGTTTCCCAGAAATGTTTTTTTCTTTAATTAGCCATCAGCCTTTTCAGGTTTTAAACATGAAAAGTTGTGATTAGGGCCATTTGTTCCCTGGGTGTTGACTGGAAGGCAGCGACCTCCCCTGTAGTCTCCCGGTGTGAGAACACACCCCCACACATACACTCTGTGCTTGAATCGGTTGCTTCAGCACAAAGTTAAGCAGATTTTAATAATGAAATCAGCTGATTTTATAATAATTTTATTTTATTTACAGTCTAGAAACATTTTATATACAGTGGGGCAAAAAAGTATTTAGTCAGCCACCAATTGTGTAAGTTCTCCCACTTAAAAAGATCAGAGAGGCCTGTAATTTTCATCATAGGTATACCTCAACTATGAGAGACAAAATGAGGAAAAAAAATCCAGAAAATCACATTGTCTGATTTTTAAAGAATTTATTTGCAAATTATGGTGGAAAATAAGTATTTGGTCACCTACAAACAAGTAAGATTTCTGGCTTTCACAGACCTGTAACTTCTTTAAGAGGCTCCTCGGTCCTCCACTTGTTACCTGTATTAATGGCACCTGTGTGAACTCGTGATCAGTATAAAAGACACCTGTCCACAACCTCAAACAGTCACGCTCCAAACTCCACTATGGACAAGACCAAAGAGCTGTCAAAGGACACCAGAAACAAAATTGTAGACCTTCACCAGGCTGGGAAGACTGAATCTGCAATAGGTAAGCAGCTTGGTGTGAAGAAATCAACTGTGGGAGCAATTATTAGAAAATGGAAGACATACAAGACCACTGATAATCTCCCTCGATCTGGGGCTCCACGCAAGATCTCACCCCGTGGGGTCAAAATGATCACAAGAACGGTGAGCAAAAATCCCAGAACCACACGGAGGGACCTAGTGAATGACCTGCAGAGAGCTGGGACCAAAGTAACAAAGGCTACCATCAGTAACACACTACGCCGCCAGGGACTCAAATCCTGCAGTGCCAGACGTGTCCCCCTGCTGAAGCCAGGACACGTCCAGGCCCGTCTGCGGTTTGCTAGAGAGCATTTGGATGATCCAGAAGAGGATTGGGAGAACATCATATGGTCAGATGAAACCAAAATAGAACTTTTTGGTAGAAACTCAACTTGTCGTGTTTGGAGGGGAAAGAATGCTGAGTTGGATCCAAAGAACACCATACCTACTGTAAAGCATGGGGGTGGAAACATCATGCTTTGGGGCTGTTTTTCTGCAAGGGGACCAGGACGACTGATCCGTGTAAAGGAAAGAATGAATGGGGCCATGTATCGTAAGATTTTGAGTGAAAACCTCCTTCCATCAGCAAGGGCATTGAAAATGAGACGTGGCTGGGTCTTTCAGCATGACAATGATCCCAAACACACCGCCCGGGCAACGAAGGAGTGGCTTCGTAAGAAGCATTTCAAGGTCCTGGAGTGGCCTAGCCAGTCTCCAGATCTCAACCCCATAGAAAATCTCAGGAGGGAGTTGAAAGTCCGTGTTGCCCAGCGTCAGCCCCAAAACATCACTGCTCTAGAGGAGATCTGCATGGAGGAATGGGCCAAAATACCAGCAACAGTGTGTGAAAACCTTGTGAAGACTTACAGAAAACGTTTGACCTCTGTCATTGCCAACAAAGGCTATATAACAAAGTATTGAGATTAACTTTTGTTATTGACCAAATACTTATTTTCCACCATAATTTGCAAATAAATTCTTTAAAAATCAGACAATGTGATTTTCTGGATTTTTTTTCCTCATTTTGTCTCTCATAGTTGAGGTATACCTATGATGAAAATTACAGGCCTCTCTGATCTTTTTAAGTGGAAGAACTTACACAATTGGTGGCTGACTAAATACTTTTTTGCCCCACTGTATATATAAAAACAAACAAATAATCCATTGTGTTATTTCTAATTGTTTTTGTATTTATAGGGTGATGAATAGGACATTATATAATCCTCCCAGTTATCTAAACCCCGAGCAGCCATTACAACACTGTGGCTTTTTATTATAGATTTTTGCCTCTCATATTATCTGGGATATTTTTGGACTGAATGTGCCTGCATCCACATTGTACATGTTTTAGCCAATACATGCTGCTTTACCTGCATCGGCCTCGGCTGATGCTTCGACAACCTCTAGTATCAGAAAAATTATATTCTTACTGTAATATAAATATTTGACTGTTTCCCAGTGATCTGCACTATGTTTAGCTCTGACAGCTCATGTTGAACAGGAAGCAGTCCACCACTAACCACTGACAGAGATAAACAGCAGGCTGAGAGAAGCAGGTTGGGATCTTTGATGTGAGTCTGGCTCTTGTTAAACGGAGCTGTTTTAAGCTTTCAAAGCCAATCTGTTGTGTTCAGCAGGCCGAGACATGATGTTCTACCATCTTCTCATCCAGCTGTAAACACTTAGAAACAAACCTGCAACATTTGGAGATCTTTATTTGTTTGAAGGAGCTTCATTGACCTAAACAGTAAGATGTTTCAAACTGGCTCTCAAGGTCAAATTCATGTTTAAAGTGTCATCATTTTTTAAAGAAAACAATATTTTTAGACAACAAATTTTCATCTTCTTTAAAAAGTTGAGTGATAAGGGATGTTGCAAATTCAACTTATATGACCTTGTAAATGTGGTTCTAATACTGTATTGACATAAAAACACAAAGAAATTAGTAGATGGCAAAAGGCCATTGGAAATTTCAAAATGTAGTATGTACATAAAATAATAAAACTCATTCACACAACGCTGAACAAAACTAAATTTTCTCAGATAAAAACTTCATTTTGCAATCATTTTATCTTCTTGAAAACAAAATTCAAGAAGTCTTTTATCTTTAAAAAGAGTGAGTAGGAAAATGCTCTACTTCTCACTAACTATTTGTGATGCGTGACTGCCATCTAGTGGTGGCGAGTGGAAATAACAAGTGTGATTTATAGCGTAAAGGCCTGTTGCAATTCTATGACTTTGGTGTCTAAGGCTACGTTCAGACTGCAGGCTGAATTGACCCAGATCTGATTTTTTTGCCCTTATCTGACCTGTATCTGATTTTTTATGACAGTCTGAATGACACAGATCCGTTTTTTTTCAAATGCGACCCAGGCCACTTCAGCATGTGGTCCTAAATCTGATATGTATCCGATCTTTTGGCATGTGAGTTCAGTCTGAACTGCCAGGTCGCTTCCATCCGAGCTGTACGTCATCAATACGTGGCATACGTCACTATTCGAGAAAAAAATAAACAACAGTCACGGCAGACGACGCAGAGAACAGTAAATGGCGAGAAACCAAAGTGTCTGAGTTTATTAATATTTGGGACACAGCTCTGTTCAGGCCAAACTCGAGGGGTGTTATTGGAACTGCGCAGATTTTTTGAAAACATTTCCAAAAAAAATGGCAGAGCGCGGGTTTAAATGAACCTGGCTCCAGTGCCAAAGAAAAATGAAAAGTCTCTGAGCTAAATATGTGTGTGGAGTCACTGTTCCCTCTACTGCGATGCGTGACCCATTCAAGACGCATTCCGTTCAAACAGCAAGTCGCATTCAGGTTGCATTTCACTGGCAATATGAACGACCTTGCAAAAAGATCGAATCTCAAAAAAAAAAAAAAAATCGGAATTAAGCATCAAGACCTGCAGTGTGAACGTAGCCTAAGGGTTAAAAACACGTCTTCTACCTTCTGTTGGAGTATACAATGTAATACAATGTTTTATATACTTTGTTATTATATACATTTATTATATATATAAAAAGAGATAGTTATTTTATATTTTTGCCAAGAAAAATTGAATTTTCTAACAATTATTTTTCACTAACTAACATCTGTGAATCATTCATAAAATAATCAAACCAAAGGACTAAATTATTGCAAAAAGTCCAAAAGGTGGCACATTGTAACCAACAGGTGATGCAAACACATAATTAATATACTTTCCTAAATTTACATAAATGGGGTCAGCTGATAAAACGTGAGGTTTAGATGCTGTTCACTTGCTTTTTCCACTACTTTTTCCAGATTTCTTAGTGTTTTAGGTGCATATTGCAGGCTGGACAGGAAATGATTGAAAAACCAGCCAGCCAATAAAGAGAAATAAACACAACTCAACAGCATTTTACACTGCAAAAAGTTAAACCTCTATTTGAGATGTGGACACTTGGTTTTATGGAAAGAGAAATAAATCCAACCATAGACTGAATTACATCATGTCTGTACCTTCATTCCACTCTACTCGCTCTGATGTGAACACTGAGAACAGACTTTAAGTTCAAGTGTCTCCTTGTGTGTTTTCGTGAGCCACTTTCATGCTCATGGATTAGGTATCATACCTCGCTAACAAGATTTATAGCAGAGTAATGAAATCCACATCTGTAAAACCTGAGTTGTGTCATGCAATGTTCTGAAGAGTAGAAACCATTACCCACTCAGGATCAAACAGCAGGATGATGTCATGTAATGCCACCACTACATACCATGTCATGTGTGCTGCAGTGAGAACGGGGTGGAGGATGAGGAGGATCTGTATGACTGCGTGTACGATGATGAAGAGGGTGGAGAGATCTATGAGGACCTGATGAAGACAGAAGCCATCCCTCCTCCGGTTTGTGTGCCTCTTTGTTTCTGCTCTCAGATACAGATGGTGGCTCTGTTGTAACAGACTTCACACTCTGTCACCATCTGTGCTAAAGAAAATCACATTTCAGTGAGATGGTCTTTTTCTCTTTATCTTCATGGTTCTTTTTGTACACCAACTCAGAAACACACAAAAAAACATGGATTATTCATTTTACACGTTTTTTTTTTTTAGATGCCAAGTCAAGGCTGCCAGTAAACTTGTTCTTCTACGTTTATTTCATGTTATATCAACATATCAAATGTTTGAAGTGGCCTTCAGATGAAAGGATACAACCAGTTAGCATCATATCTTTAGTAGACAGCTCTTAAAGCATGCTAAGTTTGGAGAAATAGATATTATTTCAGCCTGATGAGCTAACGGCTAGTCTGGGTGTGGCCAAGATCAAAGTTATTTTAAAACAACTTTAGTAAAATATGCTAATTCTATTTTTCAAACTTGTACACAACTGTAAATTTAAAATTACGCTGTTTGATATATTTTCAAGCGTGACAGCTAGCTTCCATGCTTCCATTTGGAATTTTATAGATCTGAGAGGATAAAACTGGCTGTGTTGTAAATGTTTACAAATTAACATCTGCATTAACTGCTCTAAAGACTGAAATTTTTTTTAAGATAGAAGAAATTCACTTTATTCCTGACCCTGCACAAACAAGCTGTTAGCTTGTAAATTTGGTTAGAACTAATCTCTAATTCACCAAACTGATGTTATTCTATAACAGAACTTCACTTTAAAGGGACTGAGTGATCACTTTAAACAAAACCCCTGGACCTTTGAATGTTTGTCATGTAGACCAAACTTCATGCAGCTATGTTAGCATTTAAGCTAACTGTGTTGGCTAACATTAGCTTAACTGAACTATTAGCATTGTGTTTCTAAATGAAGATATTTGTTTTTAAAAGCTAATGTGTGAAGATAAATACAACTCCAACACATCTGGCTGAGTGTTAACACCGTCACTGTTTCAGTGTAATGCAAACACAGATAATGATGCTGGTATTTCTACATTTTGGTTTACTTTTAATGTTTTTTTTTCATTTCCTTTTTTTTTTTTAACTTTGTTGTTTAATTAGAACCAGTTTGAAAGCTTAGTTTATCTTACTTTGACTAGTTCACTTGATTTTGTCCATTTGTTATGTGAAAAAAAAAATCCTGTCAGTATTGGTAAGAATCAGTGACCTCTGGCTTTGCTCCAAGGTTACATCTGGCTACATTTGGTTGGATACTTGGTTTACAGTGCTGACACTTGGTAACTAACGTACATGTGTGTGTGTGTGTGTGTGTGTGTGTGTGTGTGTAGGCATTCCAGAAGCAGGCTGAGACTGACATCAGGAGCTGCTGTTTAATGGAGATCAAGCAGACAGAAGAGAAATACTCGGAGACCCTTGAGTCTATAGAGAAGGTCCGAATGTGAAGAAACAGCTTCATGACTTTAAACCACTGAAATCTGATACAGGAAGTCCAGATTCTTTATGATGGTCCTACATGTAAACCTTTAACTTCTCATAAATACATAAACCCAAGTGTGTAGTTATAAAAGGCGTGTTCTTCTTCTTAGTCTCTGAATAATGGAAGTTTAAATACGTCTGGGCAAATTTCAAATGATGAAAACAGCTGGAAAGTATTTTCCTCTGAGGCAAGAGCTCTCGCTTCAAACTGGCCTATATTACACTTTCCTTAGAAATGACCACGTCATTTTCCTACATGTACACCTACATACATGTACACATGTACACTGTCCTTCAAGCAGGGATGTAAAATGACTCGTTTTAGAAGCAGGTCACGGAACGAGTTGCTGGTCTTGTAACAGAGTTCTTCATCAGATTCAGTATTTACAGTGTCTGATTGAAAAGCAGGAAACTCAGGCCTCCATTCACGAGATGAGATGTCAGGACTTGTTTGGTGGGGATGGTGGGGGTTCAGGTTTGGATTTGGAGATGTTTTTTTACTGTAGTTTATGTGAGTGCGTGAAGCGTGTCACATCAAACACGGTCCCAGTGGAAACAGCTGGTAAACATGATATAGTACGATTATTTTACCCACCTGTAAGTTTAGAGCACATGTCAGGAAGTCCAAACACCGGGGAAAAGCATCTCGAGATTAATGAATTAAATGTAACATAAACAGGACGACTAATGCAGTGAGCTTTTATTTTGAAGGGAACTCCAATGAAATAAATGGAGACTGAACAAACACTGGATGGACAGCTGAGGTCCAGGTAGGACTATGGTGTCCAGTCCTGGACCTAATCATGTAACAGAGTTAATGAGCGTTCTGTGCTCATGAGCTGAAACCTGTTGGAATAAAAACATCTTTTATCTGAGTTTCTGTCACTGAACACGTATTAACCCTAAATCTTGCAACACCAACAGAGTTGATTTTAAACACTATCAGGAGTTTTATATGTTACATAATTGAGCATCGAATAAAGAATCAGAAAAGTTTGAATCGTAACTTGATGTTATTTTTTTCTGGTAAATAGTTGTTAGAAAGTCATCCCAGTACTAACAAAGTATTTAGAAAGTCATTTTTGTAGTTTTTTTTTCGCCTGACCCTGCAGTTTTCCAGCACTGCAGGAGGCCCACCATTTTCCAGCCCCCCAGCTGCAGCTACTTGTCTTCTTCCTCTTGTGTACGTTGGCGTCTGCAAAAGGCCTCCGCCTGATTTCCCAGCGGAGCTTCGGTAGATGACTTCTGATATGAAGCGGATGGAGGAATTTAATTTGCGCTCGGCCTCCAGTTCGAGATGTAGAATTGACTATGTGGTGGGAGTTTTCCGTGAGGAAATCATTAAATTGCAAACTGTGAAAATGAGATTATTGTGTGACCCAGACAGTCCTGGTTGTTTCTGCTTACTGCAGCTCTTTGCAACTCGGCCCAATATTATAAAAGCATCTCACACAAAATGACTTTCCTGCGTTTGCTCCAGAGAAACGAGCGTCATTCCCTTTTTGCTTTCTTTCTGTCTTTCTCCTGCAGCACTTCATGATCCCCCTCACCACGTTTTTCTCTGCGGTGGAGATGGAGAAGGTGTTTATAAATATTCCGGTGAGTCGTATTTAAATTCCTATTTCCCACTGATGTGGCGATCAGAACAACAGAGGTGTGAATAATCAAAATAAGGACAATGGATTGTTTATCAAATACTGAATTTAGTTTTAATAATTGAATAAACTGATCAATTCTTCTTTATTTCTGTCCACTGAACGTGTTAAAAGAACAAAGAGTTTTATTGTTTTTTGTAGAGTTGAAAAACTGCTTCAACTTACATGCTAACTTGTATATAGCAACAATGCTAACTTGTTGAGTGTAAGATTGTGGATGTGTTTAGTTGTTTTTCATTGTAACAACTTTGTATTTTCATATCAGGTTTACAGAAAAATGCTAATGAATAAATCAATTGTTTCTTAAATTGGTTTCATGTTTTGTTGCAGGTCAACAGCTGTTAGCATTGCTAAGCAAATTAGCCACAGTAAAGATGAGAAAAAGTGTCCTGGACTGGCATATTGACACAAAGTTCATGATTTTAATAAATTTAAAATATATTTTAAGTTAAAATCTGATTAAAAGATAAAAAAAAGTTTCTACTGGTTCTGGTATTAGCCCTGCACAATCGTTATTTATATTACATAAACTATAATGACCTTTTTTTATGAGTTTCTTGAACAAAAAATAGTTTAATTTAATAGAAAAATTACAGACTGCAGACCCAAATTCTAGTAGCAAGACATCTGTGATCAACACTGATGCCTGTTTGTTTGTTTGTTTTTTTCAGGACCTGGTTAAAGTACACAAGTGTTTACTGTTGGAAATCAAAGATTCAGTCCATCAAAGAAGTGCCCAGAACCTTTACCAGATCTTTGTCACTTTTAAAGAGAGGTACATGATGCTCAGAATCACCCTAGTTTCAGTTTGATCCGCCTCCAGGGTGCAGCTGTAACTTCTCTGGTTTTTATAGAGTGTCTCATAAATTCTGCACAGGCAGCATAAAACATTACAACATCCTGAACACAGGTTCCACCTCAGGAGGAAATGCTGTTTATTCTGTATCAAGTCTAATATCTTAGACATGAAGGTTCCTGATCTTTTAGATTTTTCAGCTTTATGTTGTGTTTGACATGACGCAGGCTGCTGATCTATGGAGAATACTGCAGCCACGTGGAGACGGCCATCGCCACCCTGGATGACATCTGTAAGAACAGAGAGGATGTACGCATGAAGCTGGAGGTAAAACCTGTTCAAATCCTTGTGAATGAAACCGTTTGGTGTGTTAATGAGAAGCGCTGAGCTCTCTGTCTCTCAGAGTGGATAAAGATCGCCCTCAAGTGATCACATGAGGCATTACAGTTGATGATGATGATGCAGGATTACTGTAAAACTCTAAATGTTCTAATTACAGCCGTTTCTACAACAATCCCTTTTCCTGGCAGTCAGTGAAAGGCCTTTCTCAGGAGGTTTATGTTTGATGTACATGCTATCGATTTTCTCCTCCTACAGGAATGTTCCAAGAGAGCCAATTATGGCAAGTTCACTTTGAGAGACCTGTTGGTGGTCCCGATGCAGCGGGTGTTGAAGTATCATCTCTTCCTGCAGGTACAGTCTTCCCACTCGTCCCGTCCGGTTTCCGCTCTGCTGCCGCCGTCAGACTGGCGTGCCGTGTTGCAGTAATAATGACGAGGTTGATGCTGTGAAATGCTGGTAAACCAGCCGCGGCTGTGTTTTTACCAGCACAGCTGAGTGAAGAATGAGCAGGTTTTATATATAATGTAACATCCCAAAGTGCTGAGACTGAGACTTTTCACACACACGTCTCTCCTTAATACAAGCACATCATCAGAATGAAGTTCTTAGTTTTTCCCTGTGAGAAACTGAGAAGTGAAATTAGACACTTTCTCACCTCGGAGTGTAACCACCTGTGTAATTGAGCTGTCTATATTTATCCATCACTTCTTGTTTCACATACAACTCTCACAGCTCAGCTGCATATATCCACAGCTATTATCATGAGATGACACTGTAAGTGAGTGACAGCAGCTTAACTGGCTTTAAAGATGACACTCTCAGCAAATCACTGAGTTTTTATTCAGGAAGGTATCATTAAAAACTCACTGTCATGAGCTGATTCGTCCACTAGAGGCAGCGTTGACCACGTTTCACTTCCTTCTTCACCTGCTTTTGTCCTTCAGAAGCTGAAGCTCTTGTTTCTGTTTCATCTATATGACTGATTTTGGAACAATGTCTCCCCCCCCACCCCACCCCACACACACACACACACACACACACACACAAATACACACATGATTATCACCACAGAGAGACTCAGATGATAATCGTGTGTGTGTGAGAGAGCTAAAGAGTAACAGAGCAGAAGCTTGTAACATAGTCACTTAAAGATGAACCGTGTGTCTCAGACTGTGACGTCACACACGGTTCATCTTCAGTATAGTAGAACTATTGTAGTATATTGTAGAACTTTTTATTAATGTTTGTATCTTATGCAGACTGTAAGTATCTCATGATAGTTTGAAATGCTGCTTTTTCTGTTCTACTCTGAAACAATTTACCAAAATAAAAGTTGTTTTTGTTCCAGTTAGGAACATAATCTCCTTCCAGTTACAGACAGTTTTGTTCACTTTACACATTTACATGTAAATGAGTTACATGAAATTCTACATTATAACTAAATAAAAAAACAATTTAATAATAAACACAAATTGAGATGATGAAATAATTACTCTGTAACTCTGTAATAAAAACATCACATTTATTTGTTTGAATAAAATATGATTAAAGTTATTACAAAAACTTCCTGTTCCATTTTTTTTCTCTTTACTTTCTTCAAATGTTCAGATATAAAAAAGATTTTAATGAACTCTGATTTCACTTTCATTCTTGCATCTGATGCAAATGTTGTAAAACAACAGAAAGCTTGTGCTGCATCAACATCCCCGTGGAACATCTGGATAATGTCTGGCTGCACCCAGTGAAACATCTGCCGGGCGGCTTTCTCACATGATGACGGTGTGAATCTCCTCGTCTTGCCGCTCCGTCACGGTTCTTCCTCCCTTCTTTGGGTCATCAATCTTTTACTACATCTTCTCTGCTGCTTGTTCTCATCATTTCTCGTCCTTCTGAAGCATCAGCAACACGACTTCCTCAATGAGGCTGTTGCACCCCCCCCCCTTTTCATCAGGACCACACCCTTTCCTTCTCTGTCTCAGCCGACGTGGCGAGCCGGGAGCACGGATTGATAAATAGGCCTCTGTGGTCGTGCTAGTGATAATAATGCTCAGGTTGAGCCTGACTGACACGCCGAGCAGACAGTATGTCTGCCTTAGTGAGGTCCTACTGCGTCTCTGTGTGCGTGGCATCCGTCCTTATCCTTCACTGTCGAGGTTTAGATGTCTTGTTTACGCTGCGCTGCAGCACTGGCAAGTCATTTCAGATAGAAGCCTGCACACAAACACAGTATCTGATTTATTTCAGGACAGATCTGTTGTTCTTTTTATTTGCAGAAACCTTTTTCATATCTGAAGCCAAAGCTGTTAAATCCTCACGTTGGGAGTTTTCACAGCAGAATAACGCGTTTATCAATGTTTACACGTGCACTATCTGGTTTTCATGCTGTTCCATGTGTGGTCTTTGTCTGTCCAACAGGAGCTGGTGAAACACACGCATGATGCCACTGACAAGAGTAATCTGCGGACGGCGTTAGACGCCATGAAGGTGTGTCATCAGTCTGTCGTTGTTCACGTCACGCGCTGAACGGAAGAGACAACATGAACTATTCACGCTCGCAGCTGTCCCACGTTAAAAACATTTCAATAACGCCGTCCTTTAGTCCAGTTATTTTTATACAACTAAATCTCTTTTAAAAGAAAGTCTATCTTCGTTTGATTTCAAGGTTTTAACCCTGTAAGACGCAACTTATTAAAAAATAACTAGAAAATTCTGATTATTTGAAACTGGGATTTTTACGAAGCCTTAGAACAAAATTCACAAACGTTTTTTGTTGTATCATGTTATTTATAATAGATTTTTTATATCACATTTATTGCATTGTCCGTCTTTTCGGTTTAATTGTAATATAAAAAATGAGTTAATAATAATGCATTCATCCATATAATAATGATGATTTAACCTGAAAAAAGGCAAGTGGATCATTTACTGGGAGCAACCATGTTAGAAATGATCAAAACTATGTAGCAAATATGATACAAGGGGCATTATACGGTTAAATATCAGGACAAAATGATCTGGTTTATTTTATCAGGATCTAAAATCCTTTATTTCCTAGAAATGCATGTCAGACTCTGCAGACCTCAGGAAGCAGGTTTAAGGTTCAAGTTCATGACAAAAACCACACAACAGGAGAAATCTCCTCAGGACCAGAGTGGAGACGTTAGTAGATGAGATGACTGAATGATCGTGTTATTATTGTTTTAGTCTGCAGGAGTGGTCAGTGATGTGAGAGACCATAAATCTTCTGCACAGCTGGAATAAAACATGTTTTCTGATGTTCTTGCAGGATTTGGCTCAGTATGTGAATGAAGTCAAGAGGGACAACGAGACGTTACGGGAAATAGATCAGTATCAGAGATCTATTGAAAACTTGGTGAGTCTCATCTTTGTTCTGAATCATGTGATTGTTCTTTGGAAGGGGCTGTTTATTTTTCTTTTTTTTTTTTTTTCTAGAATCAGCCTCTGAGTAACTACGGGAGACCCAAAGGTGACGGGGAGGTGCGGGTGTCCTCGGTAGACAAACGAGCTAAACAGGACAGGTGAGACGCCGCTGACTGACAGGGTGAAGGATCAGGTTACTGAGGTTGGCAACTTGCCAAAGAATTCATCAGCTCATGTGAGAATGTTGATCAAACTAAACTAGTTTAGGTTTTTTTTCCCCTGATCGCCTGTAAATGCATCAAACAAATGGACGTCATTAAGATCATTTTCTTGTTCTGTCGAATGTTCAGGAATCGAACAGCGACACTAATAAAGCTGCTTTTTCTGCTGTTTGGTTATGAATACAAACATTATGCGTCCTGCAGCTCCTCCATCAGATAACTTCATTAGCTTTGACCTTTTCTCTGGAAAACAGTAACCTGCTTTTACAATGTCGGCCGTGTCCTAAAACAGGAACCAACGTGAGAATTTACATGCAGTTTAAAAGAAACCGTTAACTTTATAATAAAGCAGATTTTATTATATTCTAGTTCTAAATTCCAGGAAACTCCTTGAATCAAACTCACTGTAGATACTTTGGGTTTTGCTCTTCGGTGAGTTTTTCGATTCATTTTACCATTTTGTTTGAAAATTTACTGGTAATAAAAACCCACCCTTACAAAAACAAGTTGTGACATCACACCTGGCTGAGGAGTTTTCCTCAGTTTCAGCTGTGTGCAATATTTTCTCTGCGTTTTTAAAGGGATCAGTGATATTTACTGGTTTTCTGAACGGCGGCAGCAGAGCGTCTTGAGCTGCACATGAGAACGACTCGTGACTTTCTGGAGAATTTGGTGACAGTAACAGTGTAGAAGCAGCTTGTGAACAGGACAGTGCAGCTTGTATAACGCTGCCGTCATCCCAGACAACACCAGAAACAAGGAATAGAAATAGATTCCGTCCTGTTTCATCATCCTACTCACTGTTATTTTAAGATTGTTTTACTAAAATTGGGCTGCAAAAGTTTTCCAGATGTATTTTCTTTATTGTTCGTAATTTCATTTCACCGTGTAGGTGAGCACTGAGCTTCATTAGCTGATTTTTTTTCCCTTTGATCTTTGATACTTGATAGAAATCCAGGTGTGTTTTTATTAATCATTCCACAGCTGGAAAAAATAAACCCACCTCTAGCAGGTCAGTTTAATGATGCTCCAGACTGTTCGTAGCACTAATATTAAGTACCGGGAGCCTGGGATCGTTCAGCGTTGATCCGACTCCAGAATACTTGAGAAAAAAAAAACAGCNCTGAGATCATTTAAAAAAAACTGTCTTTTATCTACAGGCACATCTTCCTGTTTGACTCTGCGGTGATCGTTTGCAAACGTCGAGGAGACAACTACGAGATGAAAGAAGTGATCGACCTGCATCTCTTCAAGATCACCAACAACCCGACATCCGACAAGGAGAACCGAAAGGTGCATCATTACCTCACATCATTAAAGCCTGTTGGGTTGCTATGTGTTCAGGTGTAATCACACGGCGGCGATGGCTCAGCTGAGCGATCATATTTATGGATATAGATGAACAAACAGACTTTGAGAATTATATATATTTAAGAGGCAAATGTCCAGAGTTTTAAAACATCAAACTATACAGAAAAGTGTTTCAGTCTCTCATGAAGACTTGCTGAATTTCTTTCTGAGTGTAAGATGGTGAGGTTGGTCCACTCTACCGTTACATGAGTAGTTCTCTCCAGTGGATTCATCCCCAACATGTTCTTACCAAGTTACATGTTTTTCAGTTTTGGCTTTTGCCTCGGAACATATTGGCATTTCTGTCTGTCACTTCAATTTTTATTCATTTTTATTGTCCAGAAGTAACTCATGATTTTCTTTTGCCTGCTGATGGTAAAGATACTTGGTCCCAGATTTAGAAACAAGGTGCAGTTCCTACTTTTTTTGCACCATTTTTGTGGATTATTTGCAGAAACTATTTGCTCCTTCAGGTAGAAATTATTTTCAGAAGGTTGTTTCTTAATCAGCACTTTCTGCTTTCCTTTTTTATGGACACTTGCTAAATTAAAAACACGTCATTTGTTTCTTATTTGTGCTGCTTTCTCCTCAGCAGGACACATAACTGGAGCTCTGTCTGATCCTTATCACTGGACATACCGATGGATAATACTTCATCAGCCTGCTCTCTGCAGCAGTGCAGCAGATTGATCCTTTTCCCCAGTTTCCTCTAATGAGATGCAACCCCCCCCCTTCCTCCCCGGCTTTTAGAGACGTTGAATGTTTCACCTCACTCAAATATGTGCAAACAGCACAAGTCTGGGTGTGTTTTACATACATAAACATGTTTCCCTTTAAATTCATAATAATACATGTTTTAAGAGTGCACCAGCACAGAGAGATGCTGTCTGGGTGGTAAAATGTCCCTGCACAGGGAGTTTTGTGAAGTAAATGGAGACATAAAACCCTAATTTGCACCTACAATAGAAGCACAATCCTGTAGGGAATTCTGGCCTCCATGTTTTCTCTGAGATTCGGTGAGACATTAGCTTCAGATGATGCTGATGTCTAAAGAAAACAAAACTGCTGCTCGTTCCCACCAGTCCTGCAAGTTGATATTTCTCACCATCGCACAGAACTGTCAAAACATATTTTCTGCTCCAAGATATTTAAAGATAAAAACAAGAGTCTTAATTTTAATCCTTTTTTAAATTGTGGGTTTTTTTTAACTGTGAACACTATTGGTCCAAACATGTCACAGAAATCTCAAAACGTGGGATTTACACATCAGCTTTTGTTTTTAACAATAATGTTGCTCATGATTCAGCTCATTATATGTGAAAGAAAATATGGTCACTTCGCTTCTTCATTTTATTTTGCGCTACTTTAAAAAAACAAAAAAACCAACTACATTCCACTTAAAGCTGCAATTTTAAATCAACTAAAAGACCTTCGAGCGGCGGCTCATTTCACCCGCAGCTGGAAGAAGCCCGTCCCAGCAGGGCAGCAAAAAATTACAAGTTTAATCGTTTTTCGGCAACATACAGCTTGTAAAACTGATTAAATAACAACAAAACCTTCCTATTAACATGCTGTAGGAAAAGAGAAGAAAACAAGCACCTTCTTACAACTCGTTTGCTGTAATGAAGGGGAGTTCTGCCACGTCAAGTCCATTATTGCCTCTTTATGACTGAGTCAGCAAAGCTCGGAAACAACGTTGGACTCCTGACAAACCAATTAACAGAGCTATTTCCATGTAATGAACAGCCATAACAATTTGTCAGAAACACTCAGGTTCATAAAAGCGAATGAAAGTGAAATGAACATGCTTCTTTGTAGTGTTTTACGAGCACCTGTAACAGTCTTTTAGCCCCAACTGCTGCCTTCTGTCCTCCGAATCCCCCAGCGTTCTCCTAAACATGAGCTCCATGCAGAAGAAATAAATAAATAAACAATACTTTCAGACTCACAACATGAGGAACAAAATAATTAACAGGGAAAAAAAGTCTTAAATTATTTGGTAAGTGCTTGTTCCTGCACATGTTTTACATTCTCGTATTCATTGGGCCCGACTGATACAGTGTCAGCCTGCAACAGTCTGCCTCCTCCCAGATGGTACTATCATTAAACCTCGCTTTGGGCCCGACTCTTCTACACACAGTGAATACAAAGTGCCAACCGGGGAAATATTGCCAATCATAATGAGGGATGATATCCAAGGCGTGCCAAGAAACATTGATTTGGGTAATAATGCTGTAATAGCAAACACGAGTCAGCTTACAAGCTTGTATGGTTAGATTTTATACAGGTTATAGCCAATTTCACCTCTGATATAAAGGATGTAAAACATTTTAAGTTAGCAATAATAGCATTGATAGTGGGCGCTTGATGAAACAAGAATAACTTATTACCAAAAGGAACATTGTGGTGAAAGTCTAATGTAGAGTTTGACTGGAAGCCACTGTATGATACTAACCCAAGCTTATAAATAACCATTAGAAAAACTTGAAATTCCACTTTCTTGGGAAGTGAAACAGTCTCTCTTAGTCCAGTGGTTTGGTTTCACAGCTAGTATTATTGGTATTTTGGTTTCTTTCAGGTTTATTTAATTATATTCCTCCTGGAAAAGCTCTGAAACACGGCTATACAGTACGTGTTCAGCTCTAACTAAAATAACTTAAAGCAGTATTAAATAACTTTTCTGCAGCCGTGTCTCAGACGGCCTTTGCTGGAACTGGTGTTCTGTTGAAATATTCTACCTGTTCAGATGTGCCACCAGTTCCTTCTGCACATGTGCCGTTCTACAGTCTTGACTTCAATAAACAGATTTAGAATTTATTTTTTGTTTCTCTATTTTTCCATTAAATACATTTTACCTATCTAATAAATTCTCTCAGGACAGGAACACTAATGCCCCTTTCAGACAGGCCATGAAAAAAGGTAATGTTAACGGCTTCGTCCAGTGGGCTTTTCTGTCTGAAAGCGCTGTTGCGGTGTCGGCCCGCAGAATCTGGTCCAGGACTTATCCTGCTGGGGACCTAGTTATAAGAGTGGACGTCCTAGTGGACGGTGTTTGCGTTCAAAACAGTGGTGTGTCTGAAAAGACAACTACGATCAACGAACAGATCGGATTGGCCGCAACCATTCCCGAACGTCTGTCTGAAAACAGCGTAAATATGATGTTATTTTTACTTTATTTGCATTGTCAGAGCGACAGATATACAAAATATCAGGGAAGGACCATAAAACTATGCTTAAATAATTAACAGGACACACACAGGGGCGGCTGTGGCTCAGTGGTTAGAGCGGTCGTCCTCCAATTTGAAGGTTGGTGGATCGATCCCGGCTTCCACCGCCACATGTCGAAGTGTCCTTGGGCAAGACACTGAACCCCATGTTGCCCCCCGATCTGCGTATCGGGTTGTGTGAGTGTTAGCCCCTACCCTCTCCCCCCGGCTTACATATCGGGTTGTGTGAATGGGTGAATGCAAAACCTTGTAGTGTGAAAGCGCTTTGAGTGGTCTGAATGACTAGAAAAGCGCTATACAAATACAGGACATTTACATTTACTCACTATAAACAAGAATACTGTATAAACTTTAAATGACATCTCATTATGAAATAAGTTGTCAGTTCGCACTATGGCAGCATTTTTCAATAGGGCAGCATAAATCATCAGAACACTGTCATGACTGCGACCCGAATTACTGAAGTTATTAAGCGTAATGTAAGGGGACCAGAGGTGTCCAAAGTAATGTCCAATATGAAGCTGAACATGTTTAAGTGGATACTCACCGAAAAACAAGTTTCAAAACAGTAGCTTAAAGTTGTAAAAGTTATTTTTGACTGCTTTAATAATAGATAACAAACAGCTAGCAAAACCAATTTCCTGAAAACGTTTCTTCAGTAGTTCATTAAAACACAAATTAGACAAGATAAAAGACTCCCAGTAGTCAGCATGCATAGAAATGTAGAAAGTGTCTCAATCTGCTTCCATTGTTTAAAATGTAAAACCAAAACAAATCAATCGTGGGAGCTGCCATCTAGAGCCAAAGTCTCCAGACTGGAGACGTTTCAAACCATGAAATAACTTCAGTTTCAACTAAACATATTGGAAAAAAAATATTTGAACAGGAGCTGCAAGGTGAGAAGAAAATGAATCAACAGAAGTCAGCATCTGAAAAAAAAATTAAACTTATTCATTTGTTTTTTTTATCTGGAAAATGTCCCATTTATCTTAATGTCAGGGGCGGGACTTAAATGTTGCCCTGCAGCCATCCACTAGGGGGAGCTTGTCTTGCTTAAGCTTTAAGCTAAATGTTACATCAGTTATATTCTATTGAAAAGTTATATTCTGTCTATAAGCAGAGCGATCTATCACAGAAGCAACTATTTGAGCAAGTCACCAACAAGTAAAACAAACTCAGAGTTTAAACCGCAAATGTTTGCAACAAATTTAAAGTTCAAAAATTTTTGGCAAAACAGAAAGCATCACTTTCTTAAAAAGAGAGAAGCATTTTAAAGTATTTGAGCCTTTTTTCTGATTTTACGCTTAGCAATATTATTGTTTTGCTTAATTCAAGGTTAATTTTAGAGTTTTTATATTTAAAAAGTCAAAATAGCTACAAAATAAATTAAGGTTAAATGCTTTATTAATAATACAACAACCTTTTATTAAAACAGTCAATGGCAAACTAGTGATTATCTCTTTGAAAACGTGTAAAAGCTGCAATAAAAGATGTTGAAGCAGGTTTAATATTAATAAACATGTAGGTATATGGTGGTGGTGAGGACACAGATACACAGATGGCTCAGGAGAACTACATCTTTAATAGTAAAATAAAAAGCCCTCCCCCCCCCCCAAACAAAACTTTACATCAAAATCCCCAAAATTTTAATGTAAAAACATAAAGTTAACAGTGAGTCAAAAACCATAAAGGAAAGACACTGTGCAAGAAGCCAGCATGTGAACAATAGGATCTGACAATGTGTTGAAGAAACTGAGGAACATACTGTATATGCTGGGAGGGGTGATTAGTGGAGGAGAAGCAGGTTGGGTCATTAGCAGATGGAGTCCAGGTGTGTTAAAGCAGTACAAAATAACTTTTGCAACTTTAAGCTACAGTTTTAAAACTTGTCTAAGTGGAAACTCACCAAAACACATGTTCAGCTTCATATTAGACGTCAGTCTGGACCCTCTGATGGCTTTACAATAGACTAAATAACTTCAGTAATTCAGGTTGCAGAGGAAGTGGTGTTCTGATGATTTATGCTGCCCTGAAGAAGAATGCCACCATACTACGAATTGACAACTTATTTTATCAGGAGATGTCATTTGAAGTTTATACAGTATTATTGTTTATGACAAGTGTGTCCTGTTAATTATTTAAACATATTTTTATGATCCTTCCCTGGTATTTTCTATATAAAAGCCCTCTGGATCCTTGTCAGCCATTGTTGGGTCCTTTTCCGCTGGGTGTGTCCAAACATTTGCCTGTCACACTGACAATGCAAATAAAGTAAAACTAACATCCTATTTAGTGCTTCTGTCCTGAATAATTTATTTGATAGAACACAATGAACTTAGAATAAAAACAACAACATCGAGTAAAAAATACTATAAAAAACAACTCTGACTAATAAAAGCCCTTAATCCACAACACCAAGTTCAGATACACAAAGGAACATGATCGCTTTTTCTCCAGGAAATACTTTATCAGCCCGTGTAAACCTCCTAAGAAAAGGAAATAAAACAACTCTTAGAAACCAGACAAACACCTTCTTCTCTGTACAAATTGGCAGACAGATAAAATCATTGCTCAGCGCAGGTCCTGGCGTCCGCTGGGAATGCCTGTGTGGAGCAGTGCTCTCCTTTTCTTTATTCATTCAGTAAGAGAGATGAGCCGCTGCATTTTTCCAGCCGCACTGTGAGCTCGGCCCGTTTTAACCTTCAGATCTGAGTGCAAGAAGTTCAACATCACAACTAGGAGCCATAAAAAAGTGCTTCCCATCAGCATCTGTTTTGTTATGCTCTCTAAAAAAACCCAAACGTCTGTGTCAACGGAGAAGCTAATGGAGTGATATTTAGCCTTTAAAGTGGATAATTGTAGCTGATTACAGGCCCACTCACTGCTCGTGTCTGATGCCCAGCAGCTATCTCACACTCCCTCTCTCATCTCTTTAACACTCTGAGTTTTGTCTCTGTCACTTCACTGACTCTGCTCTCTCTTTGTGTTTTCTCTCCTCTGGCATCTTTCTTTCATTCTGCATCCCTTTGTCCCCATCTGTCTCTCTCCCCATCCTGTCTCCATCAGTTCCCGCTCCCTCCTGCTCCGTTTGGGTTTCAGGCAAATGGTCAATGTATTCACATGGCATCTTTTTACTTTTTATCTCACACACGTGTTTCCCTCTTTCTGTTGCAGTGGTCCTACGGATTCTACCTCACTCATAACCAGGGCCAGAACGGCTTTGAATTCTTCTTCAAGACCAAAGAGTTAAAAAAGAAGTGGCTGGAGCAGTTTGGCATGGCCATGTGAGTGATTTTTCTTTTTGAAATTGTGTCTCAGTGTAGGTCCAAGTGCAGCAGCGTGATAATCTCAGCAGCATTTGGCAACAGTGATAAAAAAACATGATGCCCGTCCTGTTTTTCTGCTAAGATCCTGTGGTGAAAACGAGACAATGACTCAGAAAGCAGCAGATTGGAAGATGCATTTAAATATGTTCTGAATTTATTTAAGCATGACTGTAAGTTGTCAAACAACTTCACCTGATACATAGTTTGAACTGGATCCAAGTTCTTTTAAAGGGACAAACTGGTTCCACGAGTTACAAATGAAATCATGGTTCGTCACACAGTAACCATAGCAACTCAAAGCAAAGCAGTTGTATAACTTCTGCATGTTTGCAGATGTTATTTGTACTCATTAGTGTTTGTTTCTAAATAAAGTTTAAGGAAATTACTGAATGTATTATATATTTAAGCTAGAATCTAAACATGTTGCAGCTGTGAATGAGACATCTAGACCAGTATACAGTCTCATGTGTGCACTAATCTGTGAGATCAGGGTTTACATATGTCTTGAAAATGAGCTGAGATATACACTCACCGGCCACTTTATTAGGTACACCATGCTAGTAACGGGTTGGACCCCCTTTTGCCTTCAGAACTGCCTCAATTCTTCGTGGCATAGATTCAACAAGGTGCTGGAAGCATTCCTCAGAGAGTTTGGTCCATATGGACATGATGGCATCACACAGTTGGCGCAGATTTGTCGGCTGCACATCCATGATGCGAATCTCCCGTTCCACCACATCCCAAAGATGCTCTATTGGATTGAGATCTGGTGACTGTGGAGGCCATTTGAGTACAGTGAACTCATTGTCATGTTCAAGAAACCAGTCCGAGATGATTCCAGCTTTATGACATGGCGCATTATCCTGCTGAAAGTAGCCATCAGAAGTTGGGTACATTGTGGTCATAAAGGGATGGACATGGTCAGCAACAATACTCATGTAGGCTGTGGCGTTGTAACGATGCTCAATTGGTACCAAGGGGCCCAAAGAGTGCCAAGAAAATATTCCCCACACCATTACACCACCACCACCAGCCTGAAACGTTGATACAAGGCAGGATGGATCCATGCTTTCATGTTGTTGATGCCAAATTCTGACCCTACCATCCGAATGTCGCAGCAGAAATCGAGACTCATCAGACCAGGCAACGTTTTTCCAATCTTCTATTGTCCAATTTCGATGAGCTTGTGCAAATTGTAGCCTCAGTTTCCTGTTCTTAGCTGAAAGGAGTGGCACCCGGCGTGGTCTTCTGCTGCTGTAGCCCATCTGCCTCAAAGTTCGACGTACTGTGCGTTCAGAGATGCTCTTCTGCCTACCTTGGTTGTAACGAGTGGTTATTTGAGTCACTGTTGCCTTTCTATCAGCTTGAACCAGTCTGGCCATTCTCCTCTGACCTCTGGCATCAACAAGGCATTTCCGCCCACAGAACTGCCGCTCACTGGATATTTTTTCTTTTTCGGACCATTCTCTGTAAACCCTAGAGATGGTTGTGCGTGAAAATCCCAGTAGATCAGCAGTTTCTGAAATACTCAGACCAGCCATTCTGGCACCAACAACCATGCCACGTTCAAAGTCACTCAAATCACCTTTCTTCCCCATACTGATGCTCGGTTTGAACTGCAGGAGGTTGTCTTGACCATGTGTACATGCCTAAATGCACTGAGTTGCCGCCATGTGATTGGCTGATTAGAAATTAAGTGTTAACGAGCAGTTGGACAGGTGTACCTAATAAAGTGGCTGGTGAGTATATATATATATATATATATATATATATATATACATACATACTGTTTGTTGTGACTTAATCTAAGAAGAAAAGGGAAATATTTGAAATAAATCTGCTTCAGGCTATAAAAGGAAGTGAATATTAGACGAGGTGTTGATGTGAGGCTGAGAAATGGAGCTGTATGATTAACTCATGAAGCCAAATTAACAAACGACGAGAACACAGAGGTGTAGCCTAACAATCACATGTTCGCTCAGTGCCTTTGGTTTCCAAACCACCCACTGTTTACCACCTGAACCGGCGTGAGGCAGGTACTCGTTCTGCTCCGTGTCAAAAGTCCATGAAAAAGACACTTAAACAGCACACTCAGGTCTTCGTGGTGTCGTTTTAATCATTGAGGAGCTTGAAGTTTTACAACCCTCATTTCCAACTTTCCCCACTGTGACCATGTTTGTCCTATTTTCCACAAAACCGGTTCCAGCCCTCAGTTTGACTGATTGTTTCCAGTGTAGCACCTGTGCACATGAGCAAAAAGCACATGCAAGCGATTTCATCATTTCTTCCAGCTTTAAAGGTGGTATATGTAATATGAACATAATAACACAGCACAAAGCCTTCAGCCATCTGGGTGCCAGGCTTGTTAACCCCCCCCCCACACGCACGTGCTCCGATGCTCAGGTCGACCAATATTCCTCACCAAACCCACTCTGATCCCCGATCTGAGCAGGACAATAAAATATCAAGAGTTCAGGTCACTAATCATGCTCTCCAGCCCCGCTGATCACACACTGACTCTGATAAAAGCAGCTCCTTTGTAGCTCAGTCATCGATTCAGTCAGTGGCTAAGAGCTCACAGTTTTCCTGCAGCTCTTCTCGAGCAAACCAAAACTTCCTGCAGTCCCTCTAAAAAATCCTCTGTCGTCCTCACACACCATCCTGCACGCCTCACTTATACAATAATATCAAAAACAGTAATAAAATCCTCCGTGGTGTGTCTTCCAGTCAAAGCTCCTCAACTTCAGCAACATATAGTTAATTATTAGCTAGCTGCTAATAAAAGCGTTTTCACACAGAACCTACTTTTCACATGTCGGGGAATCCCTATGACAAGCAAATAAGGTATATAATCACCACATGTCCCCAGTTCTTCCAGCTGCTTGACCTGCAGACTCCACAGTACCAGCCTCACTGTGCTGGATTATTTACGGTATTAGGCAACCCAAAATGGTGCCTGCTGCTCTGCCAGCTATTGGCTGGTAGATGTAAACAAAATGCCAACGTTATACCCGTCAAAATTAAAGCAGAACTAAGTAAGTTTTGCTCTCGCTCTCCCCCTACTGGTCCCCTGTGAAAGCTCACTGTCGTAACGTTCCCCCGCCGCAGACCCCCCCCCTCACCCCCTCCACCCCGCCGCCGCCCCCCCAACAACAACGCGCAGAGAACGCTTTTGCAAGAAGAAAGAAAAACAAAACCAAGAAAATGTCTCGACAGGTGAGTATTATTGTCATCTTTGCGCTCCTAAGGGTGGCGTTGCTAACAACGGCAAGGGCTTCATGCTTGTATTTATGTACGTGAGTGTGAGTGCCGTAAAGCAGGTTTGTTCTCGCGAGATTAGTCGGGTCCGATCCACTGAAAGTTGCAAGTGCTGCTTTCAGGACACAGACCCCGGAGGGAGGGGAGGGACCCACGAATCACCCCGCCAAGTCCTTGTTTACCCCCACAGGGACTCTAGAAAACATTTATTGAGGTGAAAAAACTTACTTAGTTCTGCTTTAATATAATATTTTACTTTGAATATAATTTTTAAAGGAAATAGTGTATTTTCATTCTACAACCCTCTAAACACCATGTGGAGGCATTATTTTGTTATAAATATTGCTTTTTATTAAAATATTCCATAAACCACCTTTAACTCTGAAAACAGGTCGTAAATATGGAAAACTGGAAAGTTTCATGATTTTATTCCCTTCCTTCCTTCCCTTCTTCTGCCTTTGTTCGTTTCTTGTCTTCCTCCACATTACACACACACACACACACCGGCATGTCCCCAGGGGTGAGGAAAGTCTCTTGTGTTCACTTTTGGAGTGAACTCACCTGTCTTCTCGTAGTTCTCCTCACTTCTAAGAGCGGTGTGGGTAAAAGGTTTCTGCAGCCATGGAAGAGTTTGTCTGCTGCAATTATAAGTAAAAAAAAATCTTTCCTTTCCACTTTCATATTTGACATTTTTATGAAGAAACTCCGCAGTTTGAGAGCTGAAAACAAACTAACAAGCACACAGTTGTTTTTATTTATTTTTATTTATTTATTCACTCCTGTATAACAACCAGCAAACTGATGACATGTTTGAACAAATATAAATTATTCTCATCTTAAATGTTCTAATTTTTACTTTGGTGGTTTAAATTTTATTGTTTTGTTGTTGTTTTTTAGATCAAACATTCGGCCTGAAAATGCAACCAGCAACTCCCACGAGTTCCGAATGCACACGTTCGATAGAATCACCTCCTGCAACTCTTGTCACATGCTGCTGAGGTAAGAGACCCGGCGTTATCTGCACCCTCTCAAACACCACAAAAATCTCAAGCCAAGAGAAGTGGGGGTCGAGACGTGGACCTGCGGGGGTCGAGACGTGGTGGTCAGGGCTCCTTTGAAAGGTCTTGACTCACCTCCAGTGTTTCCCAACGATCCACCAGCCTCTTTTCCTTTTGCTCCTCTCTTTATCTGCACACTGGCTTCAGTTATTCAAAGGTGCTTTTCAGTCTGCTGAATGGCACCGACGCCCAAAGGACTAACAGCAGGACTGAGTGAGTGGTTTCACCTACACAAGAAGGAAAATGTCTGTCACAGTTCAGCTCTTTTTTTAAGGTGATGGATGGTGAAGTGGGGCCAGATTATTGTGCTGTGAATACTCAAAGTCAGACGGCTGACAGGGACACAGTGTACGTCTTTCCTTTGTGATATACAGTAACACCAGGTTTTTTGTGTGTTATGACCACTCTCTCATTCCTTTTTTATCTAGAAGCATCATATTTATTTTCCAGTGTACTTTAAAGTTCAGCTGCTCATACTGACTTTGGTGTCAACTGAGACATGTTTGTTTTGTTTTGGAGATCTTTATGTAAATATCTAGTTACAGTGATACAGAAATCTGGGTCAGGAAACCTCCATCATATCACATGATGCACTTTCACTAAATCCCAGGACACATATTTAATTATGATTTAGCTGTTTAACCCCAGACTCAACAAGTGAGTCATGATAATTACATATTGCTGTCACTAAGACAGACAGAAAGACAGCCTCGTTGCAGGTATTTATTAGTTTCTCACATTGGGTTTACTGAAGATCTTTGATAAGTTCATTGAAACCAAAAGCCAAAAGAGAATTTAGGAGTTGTGTTATGCTGTTGTAGGGTATTTCCGTTTTTTTTAACAAATCGAGCAGTGGGTCTTTTTTGGTTTGTTCTTCACACTAAGAAGGACAAATAAATTATAGAAGCATATTGTAAATAATAAGAACAAAGTTATCTTTTCAAAAATATCATGCATATAAAATGGTCTTTGTCAAGGGGGAACTTGGAGTTGCAAATTTATAGTGCTGGTAATGCTCCCCCTCAACCCATTGGCGGCACCCCTGAAAGGTCTGATACCAGAAAGCTTTTTTTTTTACAGTAACATACTTTGTAACTTTTTACAAATGTGTAAAATAAAACTTGCTAAATAGACTCAGATTTCACAAGAAAAGTGAAGAATCTATTTAAATGTCTGAAACATTCCAATTTATTGTTTTTCATCTTTATAAAGCAACACACACCTTAGAAACTGTTGCTGTACCTTTATCAGTTATTACAGACCAAATGGAATGATTGTCTTTATATTCTAACTTTTATCACTTTATGTAATACTTGACAGCAAAAAATTGACTTCAATTTGACGATTCAATTTAAGACCCTTCATCGGTCTTAAGAACATTTTGAAGGTTTTTTGGGTTTGTAAGTGATAAAAATGATAGTATTATCATAAAGCCATATCATTCTAAAAACATTTAGAAATGTGCCTTTGTTTTTACATGCCATTCCATTAATATACTATAGATTCTTTTTTACTTTGAAGCTCAGTATGTCTTTTTAATTATTGTGTTCTGCGGAGTTACCGCTGTTCCTTTGTTGATGAGTTGATCTGAGTCAGCTGGTGTTTTGTGAGCTTTTAAAATGAAAGAAAATCTAATATTTTAGATAGAATAAAACATAAATCAGTTACAAACTTTAAAGCAATACTGTGTATAACATCACACAAATGTTTTCATGGGGCACAGACATTATTTAATGAGGGCTGAATAGAGCAAAAATTGTCATTAAAAACTTAAAGCAGTGTGCAAGAGTTGCGTCTGTTCGACAGCAGCACAAAAACAGAATATTGTTCTTTATGTCAACTTTCTGCTAGTTTCTTTAACAGAGGTTAAACAGATAATTAGCTGGGAAAAGTCTTTACTTTTATGTCACTTTAATAAGAACTCCTGAAGTTATTGTGCAAACAAAAGCAGCTGCACACACTGGTGTAAAATTCTCCCGCTCTCACGCACACTCCAGTCATGGGAAATTGAAAATACACTCTAAATTACAGAGTTTGAATTTTCAGGACGTAATAAAATGCTTTGCATTTCTTATCATGTTTGAAATGTATTCAAATCCAACCCCTAATGGACAATAACACACAACAGATGCCTCCATGTTGTTATTTATTAAACAAAAACAAAGCCAAAATGGAGAAGCCGTGTGTGAAACACTGGGTCCAACTAAGTCTATTAGATTTAAGATGAAGAATAGCAGCCGGCAATGGCTGATCAGCTGTATTGATTAACTGATTATTACAAATGCGTACACATCCATAAGGGTTTTGATTTGATTTGTGCTGGTGTGGAGCATACGGGTGTGTGTTAACACAATGCAAAGGAGTTAAGACATGAAGTGACCTTAGGGATGTGATTGTTTCTGTCTGGCAATCTCAGCAGAGTTAAAGGTCATTTCCAAACAATGTGCAGTCCATCATTCTATTGACAGAAGTAATGTTCATAAGTGGAAAATATTTCACAAGCTACTACATTTCCAAAATGTGAATGTTCCAGGAAATCAGTTCCATGAAATGATCAAGAAAAACCCCAGTTCTCTATCTCTGAATCCACTGTCCTCACTTAAAGGTTAAAGTTAATCAAATCAAATCAAAATCAAAAATACTTTATTAATCCCCGAAGGGAAATTCAAGTGTTGTTGTAGCTCAGTTATTCTTCAGGGAGCCAAAGAGAGTTAAAGGTGTGGACAGGAAGGATCTCCTGTAGCGGTCTGTGCTGCAGCGGATTATGAAGAATCTTCTGACTGAAGACACTCTGTTGTTGAGTTACTGTGTTCTAAGAGGATGATGAGGGTTTTCCATCATGTTCTTCATCCTCCTTTGGACAATCAACTCAAGAGACTCCAGTTCAGTCTCCATGACAGAACCAGCCCTCCTTATCAATCTGTTCAGCCTCTTCATGTCACTTGCTCTGATGCTGCTTCCCCAACAGGTGACTGCAGATGTGATCAGCTGACAAACTCCTCTTCTTTTTTCGCTCCTCTTCAAATCTCTGTCTGTCCGTATTGTTTGAAAGCCAGACAGAGACACACTGGAGTCCAGGATATGTCCCTTTAGCCATGTCTCAGTGAAACACATGATGCTGCATTTCAACAGAGTTTCTAGTTCATCCATTTTGTTAGCAAGAGATCTCACATTTGTCAATATGACTGATGGAAGTGAAGGTTTAAACTTCCTCCTTCTCTCTCTTCACTCTGCTCCTGCTCTGCATCCATGTCTTCTTCTTTGAGCTCATCAGGGATCCAGACTTTCAATTTGAGGATTATTTCAGCCTTAGAAATGTCAGTTAGCTGCTCTTACTTGTAAACAAGTCTCTTGTTGCCATGGTTACACATCATAACAAGTGGCAAAAAAGTGACAAATCCAGCAAAAACTCGATCAGCACAGCACCCAAATCAGAAGAAAAGTATTTAGAAAATATTTCCAGAAGAAAAAACCATCAAGAAATACTCAAAAAGAATAAAAAAGAATAAAAAAATGCTAGCGATGCTAGCTAAGTCACAGAGCTACTCCAACAAGCTGCCACCAGTTATAGCGCTATCCTGGAACAATGACAGGACTATTAATTTTTTGAGCCTTGACCACCACTTTACATGGGGAAGATGGTCATCAGTACACCTGTGTGTAAACACTGTGTTTGTGCGCACCAGGCGATGTTGATAATGAACGGGAGTCTGAACGATCAGCTGATCATAGCAGGTGTGTCCCTACAGACTCCGGGGATGTTGGCAATGATGATCGAGAAGAACAAACCTTGTAAACCAATTATTAGTGAATATTCTGTCAGGAGCTCATAGTAGAAGGTTCATCATAGACTCAAGGAATAAGGCCTCAAAGGGTTAATTCTATGAAAATCATTTTCATTTATTAAGCACCAGTTAATAAAAAAGGCCATTCCAAGAAACGTCAAGTTTAATTCATACTCTAGATCCTAATTGAGCTTTATGAACACATTTTATTGTAAATGATAATAAGATACAGTACGTTTTAAATACCAATTAGTGAAACAATGCCTTTCTAAGAACCAGCTGAACCATCAGGAAACCAGTGAAAAATGACCAAACATTTGCAGCAGAAATCTTCTTCTCTCTTTAAAGACTGAGGCAACATTAAACAGCTGTAGTTGCATCTGAATAATGTTCTTTAGTCAGATGAGATCAAAGAAAAACTATTTACCTATAATATACTGCAGAATGTTTGGTAAAACCCAAACAGCATTTCATGAACAACTCATACCAGCTGTCAGCATGGCAGTGGAGGGATGATAATTTGGGCTTGTTATGTAGCTGCAGAGCCTGAACATCTTACAATCTGAGTTGACCTCGAACTCTTGTGTCAAAGTGTTGTAGAGTCAGATGTGAGGTAACGGTATAAGATTTGAACCAAAGTGCTTCATGCAACAGGACCCTGATGTTCCCACCAGACTGATGGTAGGGGGCAGCAAAAGCTCAGGAGCAGGTCGTCCTTTAACCTGAGGGTCACCTGCTCCATCCAGAAAAAGATTGTTTTGCCGTTGTATCCTTGGGCAAGACACTTTACCCTCCCTGCCTGTTTGGTGGTGGTTCGAGTGTCCAGTGCCTTGCCTCTGTCAGGGTGTGTCCCAGGACAGCCGTGACTACAATATGTCCCTTTTTCCACTAGGGTTGGTACGGAATGGGTAGATTCAGGCCCATTCTGGTACGTTTCCATTACCTTTTTCAGGGCCTAACCCTTTTTTCAGACCACCTCTGCGTCGGTCCGAAGCACTTTGAAGCGATCCAACACACCCACCTATGGACTGTTTGGTCCAGTCAAGTGATGTCAGTCACTCGCCTACCTACGTAGTGGTAGTCACTGATTGGCCTGGTGGTGTGCATGTGAAGTGATGCCACAGAATCGCACCTGATCGACTTTAAAATGCGACGTCTTCTTGCATGGTATGCATGCAGTACGAAATACAAAAATACCTCAACATCCTCCATTGTTGTTTCCCGCTCTCAATGTGCATGTCCATGTTTGTTTACTACTCATGGATCCATTACAAATAACATCACGGACCTTCCATGCCACTTGCTAAGCTGAGCCCGCCCATATCCTCGCCTATGTCCACATTCCTGAGAGGGTAATAGAAATACAACCGACCCGTTCCATACCGTACCGATCCTAGTGGAAAAGGGACATGTGCATAGTGGAAATGTGAGTGTTAAGGTGAATAACAAATTGTAGTGTGAAGCTGTTTGTGTTATTTGATTAGAAAGGTGTTATACAGTACAAGTACAGCTATTTGACTGGAAAAGAAAAGACTGGTGATGCTGCACTGGTTCATAGTCCAGATCTGAAATGTGGAGGGACCGTAAAAAACACATGACCACAAACCATAATAAACTGAAATTCCAAGTTATTTGGCAGACACAGGACATTGGGATGTAGGTTCTCTCCGACCTGGTGGCAGACTGCATCCCAATTTTAACCCACAGCTTAGACACTCTCTCTATATACACATTCACATTACACACACGTTGGACTCTTGAGGGTGGGATGGACCATAGCCCTCTGTTTTAAATGCACGCTATAACATCTAACACTACCAACTCATCTGAGTGGGAGGAGTGAGGCTCAGGGTCTTTTCACATCCCTGTTCTCTGCTTGCCGTCAGGGTCTGGGGAACGGGGGGAGGACCTGTCCATCTAGTCAGGGTCAGGAGTGGGTAGCGGTGGTCTGCTTTGCTCTGCCTCAGAGGGGAAGGAATCAACTCCTTGGTCTGGGATTAGTTGCCACCTTGGGGGTACTGGTACCTAGATCCCGGGATTGTAGAGTGTACAAGGGGAGTGTAAGTATGTCTGTGGCGTCTATTTTGGTTTCTGTTCATGTTGGTGTGTATGGTAGAGTTTGTGTATGTGTGTATGAGGGTGGGAAGGTATGCTTGTGTATGTGTATGTGTATGACTGTGTATGTATGTCTGTCTTTGTCTATTTGTCAGGGTGGGTCTCGGACTCCCCCTCGGTCTAATATCAATTAGATAATAATATTAGATAATAATATCAATAGCAATATCTTATACCCCTTTATGAGGGCCTATCTCCCCCCACCAAGCTCCCCACTGCTTACTGGTTCCCCCACCAGCCTGCACACTGGGGGTTTCTAGAGTTTGGGGCTGGGTGCTTGGATGTGTGTGTGGGCCTGCTCCTGGTGGCTGGCCGGTGGGCTGGGCACTCCTGGCTCTGTCCAATACCTTCTTCGGGAGGGGCTGCCATTGGGTCTCGGACTTCGGATCCATGTCCCGGGGTGCTTGGGGGTGGCTGGCTGCCGGCGGGGCCTGTGGAATCGCACCACTGCTCCCTGGGGCGCCTGTGCTGGAGGTTGCCTATGGTCTTGTCTGGGAGGGGGCTTTGGTTTCTCCTGCGGTGGCCTTCCTAGGCTCTGCTGCTCCAGGGTTAGGGCCTGGATCCCTTGGGCTTGGGTCAGCCCTGTGGTCTGCTTTGAGGTCCTGGAGCTGGAGCTTTCCACACCCACTGTCAAACAATTTTATGGAGAAACCTTATGGTCACAGGCGCGTCCATGCACACAGGTATTCACAGATATTCACAGACACTCGATGACTTTGGCTGCAGCTGCCACTGGGTATGTGGTGTGTTCAGCAGTGTCATTATTTGTTTGTGTCCACAATGATATTATCAGTGTTTAAATATAGATGTTGGTCGATGCTGTGGTGTCTCTGCTCTTGTTTTTGTCTCTCAGCAGGTGTTGAAGTAGATTTCTTTCTCTCCCACCTTCTCTTCTACCTCTTATCTCTTTTTCTTCTTCTTTCTTTTTTCTTCCTCTAATTTTCTCTCTCCTTTGCCATGTCCGCTGACTCAAAAAAGTTGTAAATAAAATCATAATAAATAAAGGTAACAAGCTGAACATTGCAGTGATTGCTGCATGCTCGGCTTGTGAGAACAAATCTGTCAGGCATTTCTATGCATCCGGACATCAATTCCGACTGATTTAATGCCAGACAAGACATGGGAGAAAAAAATAAATAAAAATTCCAAGATATTTTGGAGGATTTCCGATTACTTCTACTCTTTTTTTTAAATATCAGTACAAGCTTGATGACATTTAAGTGGCACTTGATTGAGTTAACCTCTGAAGGCTACACTTTTTGCTGAACTTAAAGAACTTAGAGTGGTGTTTTAGTGTCAAGGAAATCTGTCTGACAGCTCACTCTCCTCCCCAAATGTCACTGTCACGGGGGCCTGCAGACCCTGCTGTAACCATAAATGCCAAATTTTATGCCAATTTCTCTGGTTCATCAACTGTCGATCCTCCTAAACCTGACAGGAAATGCAGCCCTGCAGTAAATCTACACTCTTCCTCAAGTGTTGTAGAAGTTGTTCTGCCCTTGTGCTCCCTGCTTTGTGATGATTGTGTATAATGTGTGATGCATTTTGTGATAATTTTGTTGTCCCTGTGTCTGCAGGGGGATCTTTTATCAAGGCTACTTCTGTTCCAAGTGCAAATTAGGTGCCCATAAAGAATGCCTTGGCCGCCTTGGCATCTGTGGAAAAACAGGTAACTCCATCACACACCACCTGACATCATTTTTGACATCATTTGCCAGCTAATACTGAGCCGAAGCACATGGGATAAAGCCTTAAATCCAGTTGTTTAACCAGAAGTCAGCAACACAAATTTCACATGAAACCTCACGAGTGTTTTCAGACAGAAATGGGGAGTTTGTTGTGCTAAAATGTAAAAAAAAAAAGCAAATTTGTTACAGATTTAGAACTTTAAGCATGACCTCATTTCTCCAAACTAAGATAATCCCAGCATTCGATGGGTGTTTGACATGGAATATACAGATATTTTTCCTGGGAGCTTCTCACACCTAAAAACACCTTAAAGTGAACATCATGTTGCATTGATTCCAAAGCCTGATGGGAGTTTTGTGGAGGAATTTTACAAAACGTTTCATTATGTCCTTGTGTGTCTGAGCCTTTGGAAAGCAGTATCTGTTTATTAAAGGCAGTGTGTGTTTTTACCTGAGAAATAATAAAAAGATAATAAACACACATTCAGCTTCTCGCGTCACTTAAATTCAGCACAGCGTTTATGACACTTGAGTTTTCCGTCTGCACACGATGTTCCCGTCACACAACCTGTAGTTTTATTAGTGTGTTTGTGTGTTTGTGTTCCACGTGGCAGGCAGCCATCTCCTGTTAGAGCTGAAATCTGTCACGATGCTATCAGGTCGCCGAGGCTATATCGCCACTGGCAGGCTGACCTGGGGTGCAAATAGTTTACCAGAGGAGTTTTGGAGTGACGCTGGTGTTTCTGCAGCGCGAGTTCTGGGTCGTCCTCCCTTTACTACCTGCGTGTGGTGCAGAGATTTTCTCATGTTTAGAACTTTTGCTTTTGCAAAGAAAACTGTGACAGTTTGCTGTTTATTTATTCTCAGTTTTTTATTTATTTACTTGTGACTGCAAAATAATTTCTAGATCAATAAATAATGACAAAAAAGTGTTTTTTACAGAAAAACTCACAATCGCAGCCTTGCAGTGAAGTGTTGTGTTTGTGACAAGACGATAAGGTTTGTTTACCTGTAGCTTTCCCTACTATCAGCTCCTTCACTGCTCGTCTGGACGGCAGGTCAAAGTTCATGTTTAGAGCGACCTGTCTGCTGAGAGACGTGCGTGCGGGCTGCTGCTATAAGTTGTACAGTTCAAATAGTCGTGGCTTTTTGCCTGCTAGCGTGTGTCTGAGGAGGTATGTGTGTGTGTTTATGTAAGTGTTCTATTTGCGCAGGTACAGGGGTGTGTTTTGTGTGTGGTTTTGTGAGTGTGTCTCAAAAGGGAGGGAGGGGTGGGGAGTGGGGGTAATCCATTCCTAAGGGAGCCAATGAAAGAAAGCAGTGGAGCAAAAAGCACAGGTCTGCCTCCTCCCTCCTCCGTCTCGTTACCTTCTCTATCTCAGCTGTCAGGTAGTGGCAGCGCAGAGAAACAAAGTGAACCACGGTCAGACACCAGCGTCCGTCTTCCCCACTAATGATGGAGTGTTGCTTTGTACCAGTGAATGTGTGCAAGTGTTTGTGTTCGCCCACTAACCCGTCATTCACCATGCCTGTTTTCAAACTTCTTTCAGATTCCGGCTCCGTCAAAACTCAGGTGAGCTGCCGCTGAGCGTGCGTGTGTGTGTGTGTGTGTGTGTGTGTGTGTGTGTGTGTGTGTGTGCTCGGTCTGTCTACTGCTCTGCAAAGCTTCTGCTGCACTTTGAAGGCTGCTCTCTGCAGCTGTTTGCCAAGAAGACTCCAATTGACTTTGGTATCTGCAGCAAGCGGCTGATGCCAGAAACGAAAATGTTTTCTGTACATTTAACCTGACTTGTTTGTGCTGCTTTCAAAGCTGCTGTGTGTGTTTTACCTTTACAATGTTTTCCAGTAACTTCAAACTGCAAATGAGACGCAGCTCTCCTTCTGTCAAATGCTGCTCTAATGAGAAGTGTTTGACTTCCACCTCAAGCGCTAAATAAAACCTCAGAGATGAACAGATCCAAAGCAGTGCAAACACCAAACCTATAAACTCTGCTTTGTATTGATGTTATTGGTTGTATAAACAAAGTTGTGCCACTATGTGCAGCTTGGCTGGATTTTTACTGCAGCATGTAGAGTAAGTGCAGGGCTTGCAGTGTGGGCCTCTGGGAAGAGCAGGCAAGCTTTGAAATATTTAGCATGTGTGTTCAGCATAAGAGTAAAGCTGATAATTGATTTTATTTACACTTGTATAATTCATGGAGAATTGTTTGGACTCGTTGTATCAGTCTTACTTTAAGCAACAGCAGCGATTGTCGAAACAAATCGAGTTGCATGAATTTAAAAACAGAGAACAGATTTTCGTGTGTCCACTGATCTGACTGGGACTGTTTCTGTCTGTTCACAGGGCAAAGCTAAAGATTCAGGTAAGATATTCATTATTAGTCTTCCTCTCACCCTGCACACATCTTCTTCCTCCTCGTCCTCATCGATACCGTTCATCCACACAGACAGAACAAACCACCTGATTCTCACATTTCATCAGGATGTTCTTTTATTTGTTGTGTAACATGTAAAATAGACCCAAAGTGAGTGAATCGCTTTTAGATTACTACAACAGTTTAGTAACTGATTATTGATTTTGGACAAAATGACATTAAGAACATTTTAGAAATTTAAAAACTAAATTATTTTTTTTGTCTAAGCAGTTGGCCAAAACATTCAATCAGTCTGATTCATAAGGACTTTAAAAAAAGCTTTAAATGGCTTTCATGTAAAACTAAGCCCCGCCTACTCTTCCTGCACATGATCAAAGTGGTTTTCAAGCATTAAATAATTTGAAAGATGGACGAGAGAATGTACTCCAACTATAGAGGGATCACACTTCTTAGCCCCCCGTGTGCTCCATCCGATTTTCAAACCACAGATTCTAGAACAGCAGTGTGGCTTTACCCGGGTTGTGGGACAGTGGACCACATCTTTACCTTCATGGAGCTGCTGACGGGGTCGGGGGAGTCTGCCTCTTCTGTCTACATGTGCTTTGTGGACTTAGAGAAAGTTTATGACTGGGTCCCCCAGGGTATTCTGTGGGGGTGCTGCAGGAGTAGGAGTAGGGGGTCTGAGGATGACTTCTATGGGCTGTCCAGTCCTTGTCCATCCAAAGCAAAGACTGTGTCATTGTTGGCAGCAAGTTGAGCTCATTCCCTGTGCGTGTTGGACTTTACCAGGGTCGCCTCTGATCCTGTTTGTGGTCTTCATGGACAGGATCTGGTGTATCAGGTGTAGCCATGGTGCAGAGGGGGTCCTCAGGATCTCATCTCTGCTTTTTGTGGACGTTGCGGTTCTAATGGCATCTTGGAACTATGACCTTCAGTGTGCATTGATGAGAATCAGCTCCTCAGAATCTCAGACCGTGGTTCTCTACCAGAAAGAGGTGGAACGTTCCCTTCAGGTTGGGAGTGAATCTTTGCCTCAAGTGAGAGGAGTAAGTGTCTGGGCGTGTTGTTGATGAGTGATAACAGGATGGAACAGGAGATGGACTGATGGATCGGGGCTTCGTCCTCAGTAAAGAGAGCTGCTTTGGTCTGTCGTAATGAAGGAGGCAAAGCTCTTTATTTACTGATCTGTCTACGTTCTAACTCTCACCTGGTCATGAGACCTGGATCCTGACTGAAAGTATGCAGCAGAGATGAGCTTCTGTAGGGTGTCCGGGCTCAGCCTTAGAGAAAAGGTGAGCTGAGATAGTTCAGCATCGGATTAGGATGCCTACTGGTTGCTTCCCTATGGTGACTTTTTGGGCATGTCCCACTGGGAGGAGACCCCCGGACAGACCCAGAAGGAGGGACTATATATCTGCTCTACCTTGAGAACACCTTTGGACCAGATGTTTTAATCTAATTGATGTTTCTTCATATTTTACTTTCTCCTGTTTATGAATCAACAATTTGAAACACATTTGGAAATGAGGCACCAGACTGTTTCCCTTCTGATAAGAGAAGTAACTGCTCATTCAGTGCTGATGGTGAAACTAGTTGATACTAACTGGTTTAAATTAACCGGTGACACTATAAAGAGTTTAAAAGTGTTTTGTCAACAAATGATTGAAGGTTTTCTGTAGAAACCATATTGTAACTGTATTTATGCTGTTTTGCTCTTTCACTGCCTGTTTTATAGCAACATGATGAAATCACAGCATCCCTGTGTGTAATGTGTGTGTGTGGGAGACGACATCGCACCGAGGCCTCTTTAATCGTTTATAAACCTCCTTCAAAACTCATTTTTCCACCCCTCCATCCATTATGCTGCAGAAAATGATTTCTGACTGAAGACACATTAAAATCAATAGGCATTTGATTGCCCCGGCCCTCTCCTTTTTATAATATTTTAACGCTTCACTGTTTGTCTATTTTTTAAGGTGCACTAAAACGTGCCTTGTCCTTGTGTGGATAGGAATGCAATTCATGCCCTTGAGACTCGATTCTCCACGGCCTCTGTGTCTTTAGAAGTCCTATTCAGGCATGATGGCACATGTCAGACTGCCAGCCGCCACAGAGCTGCTGCTCTGGAGCAGATGCTAAAAGTAAACCAAAGCAGATAGAGATGTATTAGCTCTTGTTGACTTTTCCATTATTTCCCTTCTGCTTTATGTTTTTCTTTATGATTTTTTTTTTTTTTAACGGATTCTGCAAACTCTCCATCTCCCCCAAATTAACATATTTATAATTCATTTCATCATGCATATGAGATGTGTGTCTGGAATTTGTGTGTTTCTGTGTGTGGGAGCTTCATAAAGGCAAACTGGAGCTGGTGTTCAGCAATTTCTTGGTGTCAGATTTAGTCATTGTTTAAAATCAAATGGTGGTGACTCACACCATTTCAAAATGTAATTCACATATAATAATAAGGACTATATGTTTCACCAAATCCCAGTAAAATAACAACATATTTTAACTTTTTATTAGATGTTGATTTAAATTTCACATGGGGGGGGGACTCTGAATAATCTGAAAGCCGAGCTGACTCCTGCTTATCTTTTATCTAAAAGCACCGGGGTGCTTATCATTCACATAAACATGAATAATGCATCCAGCTCATTTTAAAGAGCAACACATTGCTGAAAAAGGTTGCTGTGTGTGTGTGTGTGTGTGTGTGTGTGTGTGTGTGTGTGTGTGTTTTCTCTGTCAATAAAGTCTATAAAAGTGCTCATGAATAGTTTGCAGGAGCAAAAATACGTCATTATTATGTCAAAACAAGCCGTTTTAGATCTGACTTTGGACTCAGTAATTTATGTTTAATGTCGTGTGTGAAGAATAAGCAGAGACAGGAAATGTCTGACTGTCACATATCTATAGGAGTTAAAGGTTAGTGGTTTAAGTCCTCAGGAATATGACCAAAAATCTAAACAAATAGACACATTTTTCACAAACGTCATTTCAAGAATTCTAAAACTTATTTTCTCTGAGGAAACTGAGCGTTCATAAAACATCATTAACTTATGGAAGGATTTTTATTTTGTATTCTTTTTTATCTTAAACAAAAACTGTTTAATTTTGATTCCATCCAATCCATCCACCCATCCATCCATCCATCCATCCATCCATCCATCCATCCATCCATCCATCCATCCACCCATCCATCCATCCATCCATCCATCCATCCATCCATCCATCCATCCATCCATCCATCCATCCATCCATCCATCCATCCACCCATCCATCCATCCACCCATCCACCCATCTACCCATCTACCCATCTACCCATCTACCCATACATCCATACATACATACATCCATACATACATACATACATACATACATACATACTCCACCGTTAGTGTTTAACTTCATGGCCAAACCCTAATCATTTTGATTTAGAAAAGGGGGGGGGTTCATGTTTTTACACAGTATTCTAACTTGGTTAATCGTTATGCAACTTAAACTGTGATCACAACAGCATTTAAATGTCATTTTAAGTATTGTTTTATTTATCATAGCCATTGAGGCTATCCTTTGTTTTTTCTAAATTCACCAGTGTCCAGTTTTTAGACCTGCTTGTAGATGGTCTCCAGCAGGGTTACACCCTGGACCTGGACCATCTCAGGACCACATAGAGACAAACAGCAATGTTCATGCACTCACTCGCTTACCTGGAATGTAGCATATATGCACACAGATTAAACAACCCCCCCCCCCCCCCCCCCCCCCCCCCCC